>JAMPIV010018262.1:52500-166961 GCA_024509875.1 Oreohelix idahoensis | reverse complement strand
GGATGGCAACCAGCCAAGAGGCGCACCACAGCAATCAGGATGCCACGCACATGCGCTATGGAAGTATGCCTATATCTGCAAAACGTTATGGCACTCGCCCTGTGACGGACACCCATGCAGGCGCAGTGCCGGGCCCTCTGCCTCGGAAGGGCCCAACCCCTACTACTGGGGGTCCTTCTCAATTGCCCCGTGGAGCCAGGAGGCATGAGAATAGAGCTACTGGCCAAGCAAAGAAAAGACCATTTAAAATAATGCACTGGAATGCTGAAGGCGTCAATAGTAAAAAAGACGGCTACAGCAAAAAATTAGAGCTCGAAAATATCTTGAATAACTACAAAAGACAGTGAAGTTTATACAAGAAACAACATTGCAGATATAGACAATATAGTTCAAGCGAACGAAAGAAGAAGACTATCGTTGCGTAATTGAATATAGTTGGTTTTTAAATTAAGAGGGGAAGAAGTTAAATAGTAGGCGTACATATTCATTTTAAGTAGCAGCACGCCTAGCTCGCATTACCAGGATACGCCACTGTTTAAACTAGGGGTCAAAGTTTGTTGCCCACCTATATGCTTGTGTATAATCACCGCAATATCATGTTGCCTTTGACCTGTAATTCCTTACAGGTGGCAGGACAGTCCAGTTACCTGCAAATTTAAAAGGTAAAGGTAAAGGTAGTCCCATAACAGATACTGCTGTAAAGGAGTGAAGTGTTTTAGACTTCACTATACTAAGTTCCGCTTTACGAGGTGGGTGATTAGTTCTCTTCCTCGCTGCCTTTGCCTTCCCTAACTCAAGAGAAAAGTCAGGTATCAATTCACTGCTGTATAAACTGGAGCGTGACGATACCAGGTTTCGAACCTGGAAGCCGGAAACCTTGCTACCGAAAGGCCAGAGCTCTGACTGATTAGCCAATATGTCGCTCACAGTTCCCTGTACCAGCAAAACCAGGTAGTTCACGTCATTTGAATGAATGTTGTCACTGCTTTGTTGGTTATATACTGTTTACATCCGGAAGTGGCTGTCATTACCTTTTCTTGTGACGCAACCTCACTTCGGCAGGCGTGCTAGGTCTTAGCTGACTTTAAGGAAATACCCAGTTTTTTATTTTTATATTTATTCAGATTCTTATATGTTCTATCTAGCCCTCACTTTTTTCATTTCCTTGATGAAGGCCTTGTGGCCGCAACGTTGGCTATTTTCTTTGTCTTTTGTCCTCGGAAGACGACTCACTTTTTTCGATTTTTTTGTTCATACCCACCCATTGTACTCTACATCTTACCCCAGTGTACCTCATCTTCCTCCACTGCTTTATTTCTCGTTGTCATTTATGTCTTTTTTTTTTTAACTAGACAGTCTTCTTCTTCTTCCTCTTATTCTTCTTCCTCTTCTTCTTCTTCCTCTTCTTCTGCTTCCTCGTTCGTCCTGAAAAGGACGGTGGTTGCGTTGTGTCCATTTACAGCGGAGCTGCGATATTTGCGCCTTTCGGCCGACACATCCGACTTCAGCACGGCATTTTTTGGGACCAGGTTAGCCTTCCCTCTTCGATCCCTACTCTCTCAGCCAGACTGCAGTGATGCAGCCTGTTTCCAGGACCACCACGTGGAGGTGGAGTAGGGTCTTGTTCAGCTCTGATTCGCTGACCCTGACGCAAGCAGTCAAGCTATTAGTCGTTGACTGCATTCATCACTTTTGCTGCGTGTTCGGTCCCAGACAGTATCACTTATGTGTTCTTCCTAGTACTGTGACCTATTATCCAGTTTTAGTGCAACGTATAGTCAGGAGTAATATAGCATAAGCTCCATTTGTAGTAAGTGTCCGACGTTTGTTTGTGCAGGCATTGTGGTATACATACTATTCATTTTAAAATAATACGTTTCTATTTTGTTTCCTTTCAGTACCTAAGGAACCTCAGAATGGTAAGACCTATTTATAGCTATTTAATGACACGACATTTTTTATCAAAATTTGCCATCTTCGAAAATATAGATCAGCTATAGCGTGCTCGCTTTGGACATTTTCTGTTTTAATATTATTATTTTTTTTTAAATTTAGCAAGAAATTTTAAAAAAATAGTAAATAATTTTAAAGCCTACATCCTCATTTTCATTTTCTGTTGTGTTCCGCATGGAGCAAGGAGTCACAAATGCAGCTGGTCCTTTTGCAAGAAGTCTGCACCTGCCAAGTTCAACAAAACCTAGTGCCCTGTATATAGAGAGTGACGACAACTAAGGTTCGACCGAAAATGGCGGCCAAACCCGTATCGCCGGAAAAAGGACCCAAATCGCGACTTTAAAAATTAGCTACAAATACAGTAGCACATATTTGTATCTAAGGTCCTTTTTCCGGCGATACATGTTTGGCCGCCATTTTCGGTCGAACCTTAGTTGTCGTCACTCTCTATATACAGGGCACTAACAAAACCCAACCAGCCATGATGGTCACATGATCTTACATCGGTGGTTTCTGTGACAATGTGTTTAACATGACAAGGTTGCCAGCCTGCCCTTGCATGACCTCTCATTAGGTGCCTTATATTAAAGTCTGCATGTACAATAATATATACTTTTCCTTTGCGTTCTTCAACGGTTATGGAGCACTACTCAAGCTGGTCCTTTTGCAGGAAGCTTGTTCCATGCAGTCACATGACTTGCTGCGGGTGAATTATGTGACAATTTGTTTTACATGACGAGGTTGCTAGCCTCATGTACAAACTCACATTAGTCGACTTACATTAAAGTCTCATGATCTTCATCTCAACCCGTACCCCGTCATGGGTCGTAGGGGTGCCATGGTGGAAGCATCAGCAAACAGGGTCCTCCACTGCTCTTTATCCCCAGCAATGCGTACAAGTGTGGAAAAACCGTGCCCTGTCCATTCTTTGATGTTATCAGCCCAGAATTTTCTTTGCCCTTCCTCTTCTCCGTTTACCTTGGACTGTTCCCTGGAGAATCGTTTTCGAAAGGGAGTCATGACGAGTTACATGCAGAAAACCAAGCAAGCTTTCGACGTTTCACTACTGACAAAAGTGGTTCTTGGTGGCCTGCATACGTGTTTATTTTCTCTCTAACATAGACATTTATTAAAGTCTACTTAAACAATAATAATATACGCTTTTCCTTTTACGTTCTTCACAGGGGAATGGAGCCACCACTGCAGCTAGTCTTTTTACAGGAAGCCTGCAAATGTAGTGGTTTATGTTGCAATGTGTTTTCACATGATAAGATTGTTAGCCCCACGCACAAACTCACATTAACCGCCGTTATTAAAGTCTACATACTAAATGAATATTAGTGTTGTCAATAATTAAGAGCTCTGTGTCCAAGGATAATGATGCATGTGAACATGAAATAAATCAATAATAATAATCATTATCATCCAAATATTAGTGGAACAAAAGATGAGAAGAAGACGATGGCGACGGATAAGGACACACATTGAGGAAACCTGTTGATAGCATTAAAAGGCAGTGCTTGTTCTAGAATCCTCAGGGAAAGAGAGACAGAGGTAGACTAAAAACACACGGAGAAGAGAACTGTTTACAGAGGTGAAAATAATGAGGAAAACATGGAAAGAACGTACGCTGATGGTACGTGACAGGAGGACGGGGCATGTGTTTGTTTGTTTGTTCCTTGGGAAGCTAAAGGATATTGATTGATCATTATCATCATCATTATCACCATCATTATCATCATTGATACATTCTTTTACCATTTCAGTCCCAGACTTCTCGTACTTGTGTTCAGCGAACTGGTGGGCAGACGGAAGACATCCTAATCCGCTGGACTGTTCCACTTACGTGGAGTGCTATTCATTCACGACTACGGTGCGAACCTGCCCCGCGGGCGAAGCTTACGATCCAGTGGACCAGAAATGTGTGGACAAGTCAACCGCTCATGCCTGCAAAGATTCAAACTACTTTGGACCAACTGTACCACCACCAACAAACAGTATTGTATCAACCAGGGGGCCACCAATTGTTGGTAAGTTTATTGTTTAGTTTAGTACTAATTTTTTTTTTCATTATTGCTATGTGGGAAAGTGTCCGAGTGGCAATGGTTTAAGGGCTTGCATCTGGCGGCAAAGTTACCAGGTTCCTTCTTAGCAACCTGGCAACGTCATGCTTCTGGCTCCCCCAGCCTCAACTTGAAGTACCTACTTCTGCTCCTGAGATCAGGAAGGAACTCGCAGCACGAAATGAAACAAGTCACCTGACCTTATTAAGCTGGAGCTAGTGTAATGAAATCTCTAACACTTTACTCCCCTGAAGCAGTATATGCTATGGAACTACCTTTACCGTTTTTGTCATGTTAGCGCATGACAGCACAAAGATGAAGGCATTACCAGTGGCGTCACTAGGGGGGTGCGGAACGCACCAGGTGACACCATCAGAGGGGGTGACACCAACCCTAGTGACGCCACTGGGCATTACAGTGATTACAAGTTTCAAGTCTATTAACCAAAAGAAAGGCGTCAATAACTTGCCAAAATAGTAATGCACGCTAGTCTACAGAATATGACAATGATATGAATATAGTAGTATGTGGAATATGTTTGAGAAAACCTGTTTGTAGTATTGCAGGGCTGTTGTTGTTCTGGACTCCTCATGGTAAAAGAGGCAGAGGTAGACCGAAGACACACGGAGAAGAGAAATGTAGACAGAAATTAAAATGATGAGGATGCCATGGTAAGACTTGGGAGCTGATGGCGTGCGAAAGGAGGACAACATAAATTTACTGAAGGCCTAGGATTGTTGCAGAGTTGAAGGGTGATGATGATGATGATGATGACGACGATTATGATGATGATGGTGACGACGATTATGATGATGATAATGAAATGGAATACGGTCACTAGGTTCGTCCGTTATGAGGGTGACGAAAACAATTTTCAATACATTCAATGGGAGTTTATCGATGCAACAAGAATGGTAACATGACTGTGACAGTCTCTCCAAAGCGTTCTGTAATTATTGAGCTTTCCTGCATACCATATTTATTGTATTCATCACGTCTGCATACTGTTTGCTGAAGCTGTTGTGCCTTAATATTTGTACCGGATGAGGAAGACCCGTACCATGGCCCAACCCTCCTTAGTAGTTTCTTTATTACATTCATGGTAGGTTACTAACCTTTGCTCCTCTTTCGGGCCCCGGTAAAACATTCTTGAAATTCCCAGGGTCTCTCACCAGACTAAGAGAACATGGCTGATGGCGTTGGCGATCATATTTCTCCAGAACTTTCTGTCTCCATTACTATTTATCAAATTCTGTTGTTGACTTCTGTCCATGCCATGATGTCAAACTGTACTGTGTCTTCTCTCTTTGTCTTCCTCTATCTCTTTTTCCTGTTGGCACGATATATTCCTGCTTCTTAAAAAATGCCAAAGAAAGTGGATTACGTCCTTATACTGTAAGTAATGAGCTTCGTTTGCGCATTGGCCTGTCTGGACATGCTCATTACTCTTTCTAGATGTCATGTGATATTCATAACACTATTCTGAGAGAATACACTCATCAATTTCGGATGAGAACACTTTGTGTACATTAATCAAGATTAGAATGTTCAAATTTTTCATGGTGAGTTAATGTGAAAACACAATTGTAACAATGCAAAACGAGTCTAAATTTTATACCGAAGAACACACGGAAAAGAGAACCGAAGGCAGATAAAAATGTTGAGGAAAATACGGAAAGAGATTGAGCGAGAGAAGGACTAGGCCTGTGTTTGCTGCAGTCCTTTGCGCCTTGGGGAGCTGACAGCTATTGATTGATCACATCTGCATATTTTCCATGTTCCGCCTGCTTCAGTTATTGTTGATTATTATTATTTGTTGATCAAATTGGACATCACTGCAGTTCGGGCAAACCCATAGGTGCTCAGTCTTCCTCGGCGAGTGTTGAAGGGTATGCATGCTAATTGTTCCTGTTGCGCGCTGGTCATGGACACACCTAATGCCATTCTCTCATACGTCCATATCTGCTCGTCTTTTATTGAATGCCGAATTCCAGCAGTCTTAACTTTGATGATTCATCGATTGTAGTGTCAATCTCTAATAGGTGATCATTTACTGTTCTTATTATCTCTCCCGTATCCATTAATGATGGTCTTGAAGCAAGTATGTCAGATCTTTCATTGACGTGTACCCCTGCATGACCAGGACAGTAGATCCACACCAGTTCCTGAAGCCGCGAGGCTTCTATGGAGATTTTCCGTTCATGCCGTAGTCATCCATTTTGGACCTTACGAAATATAGACTGAGAGTCTGACACAATAACTACCTCCTACAGACAGACTGCGCAACCAGCAACATCTGGCACACAGTCCAGTTTATTAATGTCTTCACTGTCACATCATTATGTCCCCTTTCACTCCTAATGGATGAATGGAACCACTCCTGCAGATGGTCCCAGACAGGAAACCTCCCCCAAAACATCTATGTGCTCTTTGAATGGATGTTACTCTAGCATATTTGCTTTACACGATGAAGCTGCCACCCCTATTCCTAACCCTATATTGGCCCGTCCCTTAGGACATGCCTCAGAAGAAATAGTCCTATTCTATCTTGCTCTCCACAGAAACCCCCTGAAGCTATATTTAGCTCTGTTTATTATGCAGATATTTATTTCGCGAACTATCTTCACAGATATCAGCAGTTTGTGTAAAAACCATCAGCTTGTCGACGGAATTTACCCAGATCCTGGAAGCTGCAACCATTTTGTGGAGTGCACCGCTTTTATCACACAGCACCTAGAATGTCCCGAAGGTCTGCACTTTAACACGGCTAACAGTGTCTGTGATGACGTTCACGTTGTGGACTGTCAGGTCAACTACAACTACTTTGTCACAGGATGAGACTGATTGTTGGCTTGTTAAAAATGAAAGTTACCAATGTATTTCAGTTCATGTTCTACACATGCTTATAAATAATGTATTCAGAGTCGTAATTCCGTCACTTTGAATGTTTTTCTTGTATTTTCTATTCATGTAACGTAATCCTCAATATCATTATATGCTTTATATTACCAAAATAAACACTGAATTGAATGTGTAGTTTATATGTTTATTTTTTTCTCTATGTAAATAGATGTATGGGTGTGAGACTTTCAGCAGAAATGCTAAATAAAGGGAAAACCTTTCTAACATCTTGTTTGTGGCCCAGAAGTTTATATAAGTGGGTATGATGATGTGGTTTCTGTGTATCTCTTTTCATATTTGTCAATACCCAAATATACATACTAATAAGCAAATATAATGAGAAGAAGACACTGAAGATGGACAGTAAACACAGTGAGATAACCTGTTCATAGCTTTACTATACAGCCCCTGTTCTGGAATCCCCAGGGAAAGAGAGGTAGAGGAAGGCCAAGGAACACATGGAGAAGAGAACTGGAGACAAACATGACAGGGATGAAGAAGATATAGACAGACTTTTAGCTGATGGCACGGAACAGGGAGGCGTGGCATAAGTTTGTTGATGGCACGTGACAGGGAGGCGTGGCATAAGTTTGTTGAAGGCACGTGACAGGGAGGCGTGGCATAAGTTTGTTGATGGCACGTGACAGGGAGGCGTGGCATAAGTTTGTTGATGGCACGTGACAGGGAGGCGTGGCATAAGTTTGTTGATGGCACGTGACAGGGAGGCGTGGCATAATTTTGTTGAAGGCTTATGCTTTTTGGGAGTTAAAAGTTGAAAGAAGAGGAAGAAGAAGAGGAAGAAGACGAAGACGAAAAAGAAGTAAAATATGCAGAAGAAGAAGAAGCAGAAGCACATATACACGCACTCATACAACCCCGACATTGGACACATATAAACACACACCCCATCTACACCTTGCTCGCGGATGATCATAGACAGATGCCACACATTCAGTCATTACCGTTTAGCTCCATATGAAGCAGAGGAGTCAACAAATTTCCGCCAAGCCTTCCTGGTCTATGCTATCGGTTTCAAGGTTTTTCCAAGCCTCATATTTAAATCACGTTCAAATCTGTTTGGCCCATCTCCGTTAGCATTCAGTGCTTCCTCTATTTTCCTTTACCGTGGACATTCCAGAGTAAGGACTCCTTGTTATGCTATGAGCTTGATTACTCAGTGTGTCCTGTATCCATCGTCGATGGTCCCCTCGCTTCTTCTTCGAAATAGTATTTGGCTTTCTCTTTTCATCTTTTCCTCTTTTGTAATCGTGTAAAGGGAACCCACGATCCAGGGTCCAAATCTGTAGGACGACCCAGAGTCCGCAGAGAGGACAACATTAGGCAATCTATGAAGGACAGAAGACTAGAAAGGAACCAGGCCTGGAGGAAGATAGCCGATAGGATAGTATGGTGCTCTCTCTCTCTCTCTATCTCTCTCTATCTCTCTCTGGCAGACCTCTAGATCCCAGAGTAGAAGAGGAACGACTAAGTAAATAAGCAGTATTCTTGTTATGTGAGTTGTTTCCTTCGATTCTGTGCAAACATTCATTTACGAAAGTCTTTAACTATTTTTCTTTTCCCTCACAAATACGTCAACACAGCTACTTCTAAATGTAAAAAACTAACACGAAACGTTTCATTCGAGCTCTGCACCTCAATTTTGAAAAGAAATACCTACAAATCTTGAGCCGTGAGCCTATTCTACTTTCATTTTCTACCAGACGTATGTTAATTTTGAACCTTCCTGCTGGAGTAATTTCTGTAGTAGCAGTTTCAGCGTTAGTATTAGTTGCTGTAGCAGTAATTGCAGAAGTAGTAAAAGCTGTAGTAATAATAGTAGCAGTAGTAGTATGAAAAGTAGTAGGCTTTGTAGTAATTTATCACGCTGCTTTTGTGTTATCTTTCGCCTGAAAAAAAGTTCATTGCTAGCCGCTTTCCTTCACATTGAACCTTTTCCAGCTTGGAATTAAAATACGACAATATGCAAAGTCAAATCGAGGGGATGTAATACTAGCAAATAATTAGCAACGTTGTTTGCTGGTAAATACACAGTTACTTCTCTTACCCCGTAACAATACCTGTGCCAAAACATGTCTTCGCAATTTCTTGTAATTTGTGTAATGTCTGCTTTTCGCAGTGAACTTAGTGCAGTGTATGCAGCGTTGATATATGCTCTATCTGTTTATTATTGCTTACACGCAAGAAGAAACCGAAATAAAATGGAATTCATCGATGAACCCGTGAAAGAACATTCAAAAAAAAAAAATAACGAAATATTTCACATTCACAGACAACAAATTTCCTGTTAAAATCTTGCCAACATTTCGTTTCGGAGATCACAGTCCTTATGGTTATTGCTCAGTTTAAAATGTTCTCCAGTTGCAACTCCGTTCTAGTGCATTCATCTCCGAAGTTTTCTATTGGAAATCTTGTTGGCCAGTGTTCCGTGTGGCTGTTATCTCCTTATGTGCTTCTTGGATTACGGTCTTCCCTGTGTTTAGCAGTTTCTAAGCGTATTTGAAGAACACATTCTCCTCATTCTTTTAGCTTTTAAAAGGGTATGGGGTCACCACTACAGCTTGTTCCCTTGCAGGAAGCATGGACTAAGCATTCATGCACTCTTGTAGTAGTGGTTCCTGTAGCAATATATTTTACATGACGAGTTTGTCAACCAATAAAAAATCTCATATGAGTCGTCTGAAGACACGTCTGAGGTACCAATAGTCTTGTTCTTTCTCTGTCTTTCCAGAGACCCTCAGAAATGTCACGAGATCCTTAGCCGCGGACTGACAAAGCAATCAGTCACCATCACGCCTAGTGGCGTCTTGTAGGGCAGCAACAAACTGTCTCTACTTTGCTCGGTCAGAGGTCATCCGTCTTTAGGTGCCCCAACTCTGGTTCATGCTTCGCATCTCGGTCTTCACAATTCTCCGCCAAGTTGTTTTGGTACGCCTCTTACCACGCCTTGTTTCTGGGGTCTATAGCATAACAGTTCTTGTCATGGTGTCGGGATCTCTTCTGAGGACATGGAAAACCCAGTTTTCAGTGTCTGCCCCAGTGATGAAGTGCATATTTTGTTTGATAGCTCCGAGTAAGCAGTTCTTGGTTGGTCGTGGTATTCGGTTTAAAAAAAAGTCAGAGAACTTTCCTGTGGCGAAACGTATTGAGAACCCAACATTGCACACTACGCTTGGAGGATTCATTTGAGCCCCAGATGTACTCTGACTTTTACTTGGTTGGCTCAGTGCAAGAGGATCTCGCTTTGGACCCATGATAGGCAGGGGTGCTGAGAAGTGGCTCTGTTTAGGAAGTGACAATTCCTTGGGAGAGCCTAGAACCAGAGCACAGTATTTAACTCTGCATATTTGGAGAGCCTCCTTGGAAGATGGAGAATACACAGTATGTCAAGTGCTTTTTCCTCCTAGCTTGAAACCAGATGTGACGATCCTTTAAATGCAAGCCAAGCTAGTGAAACTGGAGCTCATGACTTCAACTCAACTTGTTTCGGAAAGGCAGAAAAACCACAGGAAAAGCCAAGATCTTCGGTGAAGATAATACCAAGGAATCTTCAACGTGGTATTGACTGCGAAAGAGCGAAAAGCTCAGCAGCCCATGTTAACCAACAACAACAACTGATTACAGTACAAGTTATGTAGTAGTAAACTCAAACATTTTGAAAAGAAACAAAATCAATGCTATTAATGATATTGTCAATGATGGTGACATGGAAATGTAGAAACAAAACAAAATCTCTCATATCATTTCAAATATCAATATCATCCATTAAGCAAATATTTATAATTCCGTCTACCATTTGTGAACATCAGATTCTTGGAATACCTCATCATCAGCTGCCATCTCCACATCGAAGGCCGACTACAAAGGATCTCCAACGTCTTCTGTCTCTTGTCTTTATGGTGCCACTGATAGACTCTTTCCTGTCTGTCTCTTGTCTTTATGGTGCACACTGATAGATTCTTTCCTGTCTGTCTCTTGTCTTTATGGTGCACACTGATAGATTCTTTCCTGTCTGTCTCTTGTCTTTATGGTGCACACTGATAGACTCTTTCCTGTCTGTCTCTTGTCTTTATGGTGCACACTGATAGATTCTTTCCTGTCTGTCTCTTGTCTTTATGGTGCACACTGATAGACTCTTTCCTGTCCATCTTTTTCTTCTTCTTCTTCTTCTTCTTCTTCTTCTTCTTCTTCTTCTTCTTCTTCTTCTTCTTCTTCTTCTTCTTCGTTCATCCTGAAAAAGGCGTTGGTTGCGTTGTGTCCGTTTACAGCGAAGCTGCGATATTTGCGCCTTTCGGCCGACACATTCGACTTCAACACGGCATTTTTGGGGACCGGGTTAGCCTTCCCTCTTCGATCTCTATTCACACAGCCAGACTGCAGTGATGCAGCCTGTTTCTAGGACCACCACTTGGAGGTGGAGTAGCTTCTTGGTCAGCTCTGGTTCGCTGACCCTGACGCCAGCAGTCTAGCTATGGGCAGCTAACTGCATTCCTCACTGTTGACGTCTTTTACAGTGTCTTCCTCTTGCACGTTTGTCTTCAACTGTTCCTCTCATTATGGTCTTCAGGCAGACGTTATGTTATGTGCTAACACATATTTTAGCCATCTTATTTTGATCTCCTAAATTAAGCCTCTTTTCATCCCTAGGATTTTTATGACTTCGTTATTTGTTTTTCTTCTCTTTCCGTGAGACATGCCCCATTCTTCTATACATTCACATCTCAATGACCTCAGTTCTTTCTTCCCATTGCATGTACATTGGTTCTACACCAAACAGTAATGAAGAATTTATTTAGCATGTGAATTCCAGAAACATATCAAGTTGGTTTGACTTATCTATGTACCTATAGACTTATATATGTACTTATAGACTTATCTATGTACCTATAGACTTATCTATGTACTTATAGACTTATCTATGTACCTATAGACTTATATATGTACCTATAGACTTATCTATGTACCTATAGACTTATCTATGTACCTATAGACTTATATATGTACTTACAGACTTATATATGTACCTATAGACTTATCTATGTACCTATAGACTTATATATGTACTTATAGACTTATATATGTACCTATAGACTTATCTATGTACCTATAGACTTATATATGTACTTATAGACTTATCTATGTACCTATAGACTTATCTATGTACTTATAGACATATCTATGTACCTATAGACTTATCTATGTACCTATAGACTTATATATGTACCTATAGACTTATCTATGTACTTATAGACTTATCTATGTACTTATAGACTAATATATGTACCTATAGACTTATATATGTACCTATAGACTTATCTATGTTCCTATAGACTTATCTATGTACCTATAGACTTATCTATGTACCTATAGACTTTTATATGTACCTATAGACTTATCTATGTATTTATAGACTTATATATGTACCTATAGACTTATCTATGTACCTATAGACTTATATATGTACCTATTAAATGCCCTTGTTCTTGACTGTTTTTTTTTTTTTTTCGTACGCCCGCTATTACTCGACGCGAAATCTCAGGTTAGTATGTCTAACCAGAGACTGATTTTTTGTGAGTATCCCTTTTTTGTTGCACAGAAACAAGTGTCCCTCGCCACCCAGGCAGACACTCACCGACCTCAGAGGCACCCACCAGAGCCGGGTCGGCCCAGGAGCCGCCAGCCCCCGGCCGACGACACTGCTTCAAATGTCCTCGCCAGGCCTCGAGTTAATCCAGTCCAAATCCTGGTCGACGAAAAATCTTCGAATGTCCTCGCCCGGGTTTGATACCGGTCCACCCGGCCGCCAGCGCAATGTGGCAGCCACCACGCCAGCGCGGCTGTCCTTTCAAACCCAACAGTTTCAGTAGATATCAGTTCTTCCTAATTTTTCTCACTTACATAAACGTTCCTATTGGTCTCATTTCAGTCTGTTTATAAGCAAAAATTAATCATTAAAAAAAAAACGAGAAAAGAAAAAAATAACACATAAAGTTACTTGCACATGATAGTGAAAATTCCGTTTGCTCGGTTTACGGTATTTTGGTTGCGGAGTGAGCTAATAACTTGTATCGAACTCTGAATCTCGCATTACTGATCTACGTTGCTGTACTTGACAAATACTTCCTGTCGAAGAATAATATATAAGTAATCAGTTCAGTCTGAAAGCCGACATATAGCGTGGGTTCGAATCCAGGGCCGAAATTTAACTATCTCAAAAATACGCACTTAACAAAGCTTGGTTGAAAAATCACAGAACTAGAACATCATTTAGTACCTGCTCAAGTCTAGAGCATAAGCTGAACTCTGAAAATGTAAATGTAGTCCCATGGCAGATACTGCGGTAGTGCAGTAAAGTGTTAGGGACTTCACTATATTAGGTACAGCTGCATGAGGCAGGTTGACCAGCTACGTTTCTCGCTGCCTTTACTTTCCCTATCTCAAGAACAGACTTTATAGAGAGCAGTTTTAAGAGCATTTACAGGTGTTTGAACGTAACACTACCAGGTGATGAAACTGTAATTAGGTAACTTTGCCGGGAGAGACTCTAACTACTCTGCCAACTTACCTCTCAGAATTAAACATTGGCAACTGTGCAACTGTATTTTAAGACGAAGCTTGATCGATCTAACGTCCGCCCAGATGTCTTTCCCTCAGTCCTCTTTCATCTTTCGCTCAAAATCAAAAGTAGTCAAATCAAGTTTTTATCAGTCGTCTTCCAAGTAAGCACACGTGAGTCAGCTGCCGTGCTTCAAGGAGTAGGCAATCAAGCCCTTCAATTTTTTTTTTATTGACTTGCTCTGTTATTTTTCTCTTTCCATGACATCATCAGTTTCTTTTGCTCTTTTATGGAGCATGGTGCCACTTCTGTGGCTGCATATGCTCTATCGACTGTGGTTTCTGTGACAATGTGTTTTACATGATGAGGTTGCGAACCTCAAGCGCAACCTCATATGAGTTCCCTTGTACGTCATACCAGAGGTTACCATAGTCCTATTCATTCTATCTCTTCAGACATCCCCTGGAGCGACATGACATATTGCCACGCAATACATTATCTTTTCTTTGTTTTCCTCTACTTATAATTTCGCTATATTTTCTGTTGTCACAAAGTTTTTGATCGGTCCTCTCCTGATCACTTGTCCAAGGTTGCTCGCCTTCTCCTTCTTTTCGAGATTACATTTATAGTTCATTAGTCCGTCACAAGTGTCGTCGCTAATTAACATGGGAATATTAATGTGTTTCTGAAAAAATACATCTTTGTTGCTACCAGTAATTTCTGCATTTGTTTGCTCAATGACCATAACTTACTTCCATGCAATATACTTAATACTTTGCATGTTCCGGTCAATATTTTCACAAGGTGTCTCGGGTAAACCCAGACAGATAATAACAACAACAAAAAAAAATAACAAATTATCTTGTGAGCGGCTATCCCTATCCTAATTCTACAATATTTTCCGTCTCATATTTCCAACTGAGCGGAAACAAATAGGTAATTCTACGGTCTCATCAAACCGATTGTGACGTAGAGTATGAAAATTGAAGTCCCTGAATTGATGGATGATAAAAGATAGTAGCCTCGAATAGCATCGCAGCCCCTGGATTTGTGTGAAACACAATAGTCAACGTGGATTCCACGCGGGCTCATTAGTATGAGCCATTTCCTCGTGGATTTTACCAACGTTGGATAATTAATATGTTAAACAGTTTTCATGCGTGCATCCAGGACATCGCTTTGTCTTAAAGGGGAGGTTAAGCCACGCCTTCTGCCTTACCTTAGAGCGATCTAAATCAACTACTTCCTTCACCAAAAGAAGGAACATGTTCATCCTGACCTTAGTCGACACTTGCACAATGTGGGCCGAAGCTATACCGCAAACATGCACGGATTCCAACCATGTCGCAGAAGCCCTCGTGCAAATCTAAAAGTGGGGACGATTGTGACGTAGAGTATGAAAATTGAAGTCCCTGAATTGATGGATGATAAAGGATAGTAGCCTCGAATAGCATCGCAACCCTTGGATTTGTGTGAAACACAACAGTCAACGTGAATTCCACGCGGGCTCATTAGTATGCGCCATTTCCATGTGGATTTTACCAACGTTGGATAATTAATATGATAAACAGTTTTCATGCGTGCATCCAGGACATCGCTTTGTCTTAAAGGGGAGGCTAAGCCACGCCTTCTGCCTTACCTTAGAGCGATCTAAATCAACTACCTCCTTCACCTTTCTTTCTTACTGCCTAGTAGGGCGTTGCCAAAGTCCAACGAGGAAAGCGGTTATCGATCAATGAGGCAGTGGTGGTCCCAGAACGGACGAAGCAGTTTCACGCCGTCGTTTAACACCTCAGTGTGAACCAGAGAATCGCTCGCAGACTGAGACGAACGAGGAATAGTCTAGCGGAAAGAATGTTGGGTAATAGAGCGTGGACTGGCGGCGTAGAATCAGAAAAGTTCCCTGATTTAAAAAAAGTTGTGAACTTTCGCGTGTCCCCCTGATCCTTCAATTCGTTAATTATATATTGAGACCACTGAAGAATGCGTTTATCATTTGCGCCAGAGAGTTTGATGAAAGTACTAGAACAAGATTTCCTGTGCATATCTTCTATATTGGAGTCTAAAATTCATTCTGTTTAGCCAGTGGTAATATATTAGTTTCAAATGATCAGTGGCCTAGTTCCTTCGTTTTATTTCACTGAATTTTGTGTTAATTTAAACATAATAAACCCATCTCAAAAGTTTCCAGTTGTAAATTAAATGATATATCTATACATTTTTCCCAATATAATAGATGCTTAAATTAATTTAGGAGCCGTTAAGGAACTTATAACAAACTAATACAGTTTAGATCTGTATATACGTGTGTTTTTAACCATTAGACTCGCGGTGAGATTTTCTTAAATATATATATAACTGAATACGCTAGTGTTTAAAAATAGTCTTAACTGTAAACTTAGCGCGCGTCAGAATATGATTAGTATTGAGTGTATGATTTCATGTTTTCTATTTTTTCACATAGGATGATCATATACCTTTGCGTCCCCGCAATTATAGAGTCCCCCAGACTCGGTTCTTCTACCACCCAGAATTGTTATGAACCTTTTAAATATAATCTTCTTGTGGCGGCCTGTGCAGTCTCGCTCTCTAAATTTACATGAGATAAAGCAACCCAAGAACATTTAAAACACATAAAGCAATAAATTATGTAAAATAACTGGAGAAGAACAATTGCCAGAAGCGATATACATATAATTTTTTTACTGCTCTACTGTGGAAAAGAATATATTCTTGTACACTGACAGTCCTGTTATTTCCACTGGATTTAAACCCCGAAGAAAACATAACTCACTGTTCAGTCTTTGTCATCACGCTATAGAAGTTTCCCACCACCAGCGGTGAAAATCCAGGAGACCACTACCTTCTCATAACTATACCCGTGACAGTGCCATTCCATAGAAACTTTTAGATAATAATCAACAAGGAACACTAATGCTTCACCTTCCAGCGATTACGGGAAAATTTGCTAAACGCCAAACCCGCTAGTCTGGATCTGAAAAACGAAGGAAAAGACTCATGCAATTATTGAGTATTTACTTGCCTGTTTGTGTTATTCTATGGAGTGCCAGATTCAACGATCGGCAAGTGTGAATGGGTGTGATGGCCATCGCTAGCGTGCATGAATGAATGAGATATATTAGCTAAACTTACAATTTTCTTTACTTGGTAAATATCCTTATACTGTATTCCTTGTATTGTTCTCTTAAAGTGGGGTTGCTTACCTTTTCTTATTTCTTCTCCCTTAAATCTGCTTAGTCAAGGGATAACGTGGAGAATACTAGGACTCTGTTCCTACACCCCATACCAAATATTGTAAAAACCCCTATCAGAATAAATTAATCTATCTTTTGGGTTAAATTATCTCTTTCTGATAACCACTTGTCTTTGGACTGGGTTTTTTTTTTGGTCTATACAAGCGGGAAGGGCATATTGGGATACTACTCTTCAACACACACCCCCCCCCCCCACCTTGTTATTTGTATTTTTCTGTAACTATGATCTTTGACTGTACCATGCTAAATGTTGTGATTTTGGTTTAAATGATAAATAAACGCCATAAACCTTAAATTACTGTGTTGGCCGACCCATTACCCATATCTGTTATATGTAGTTTGTATTCACGTTTGTGTGTTTGAAGCACCAAATTGGTGTGTGTACATGAGTGTTGAGTAACTGGCAAAGATTGTTTAGCCAGGAGAGGTTTAGGAGTCTACAGGTAAATAAAATTGTCGTAAGATAGGCAAATCGGAGAAAATTACCCGATTTCAGAGACTGTCCTTACTCTTTTCAGCACCCTTGTGAATCAACTACCTATTTCTTAACCCTTACTATCACAGAGCCTTCACTATCATTTCCCACTCGGACGGGACCACTATTTCTAAGACCTATCTCAAATAAAATTACGACTTCGATTACCTCTTTATCCGGCAAAACATACCACTCCCATGCCCCTGTTTATTATCGTCTCGCTTGAGCGTTGACTTTTTACAATTAATTGACAAAATATCCAGGAATTACCGATCCCTGAAATATGGGAGTTATCAAAGGGGAGCAAAAGTCGACGAAAATGATAATTATCGGTAAATAAGGACGGTAGGAAAGAGAGCAAAAAGATGAGCAGGAAAGATGAATGAGTGAATATTATGATCTGTCGCTGGATAGATAGATAGATAGATAGATAGATAGATAGACAGACAGACAGACAGACAGACAGACAGACAGACAGACAGACAGATAGGCAGGCAGACAGACAGACAGACAGACAGACAGATAAATAGATAGATAGATAGATAGATAGATAGATAGATAGATAGATAGATAGATAGATAGATAGATAGAGAGATAGATAGATAGATAGATAGATAGATAGATAGATAGGTACAGTAGAACTCGATTTATCCGAACCCCAATTATCCGAACATCCAATTATCCGAACACTTTTTCCAGAAAAAAAAAAAAAAAAAAAAAAATCAGATGCCACAGTCACGTTAGACTAAAATTCTGAATCTTTTGATGCGGCAAACTTCAAATGTGTGCGAACAATTTGTAGAGAATGGGATGTCTAATGGTCGGTCGCTTACGTACAGGAAGTCAGTTAGATCATAAAGTCAGTTAATATCTGGTTTACCAATCCAGTGTACGTGTGCGTTCTAGGTAGAATACTGGCTAAACAGACAGTTCAACTTAAAATAATTGTGTCTGCTACTACAGCAGAATAATTTTGGTGTACAAGTATTTCTCTGTGCGATATGGCATCTTCCAGTAGGCCTAAAGCATATAAAAGGAACCGCAATGTTTTGTCAATTGAAACGAAAACAGAAATTATCAAGAGACTAGGACAAGGTGAAACTGTGTCTTCACTTGCGAGGATTTTCAATGTTGGGAAAGCGACCGTCTCTGACATCAAAAGTAACAAGGATAAAATTATGAGTTTTGCATCGAAATTTGATAGTGAAAATCGGTCGAAGAAACGTAAAACCATGAGAAATGCGAAAGATGTGAAATTGGAAGAGGCTTTGTATATATGTTTTGTGCAAAGAAGAAGCAAAGGGGAACCTATCTCTGGTTCTCTGTTGTGTGAAAAGGCACTTCAGTTCAACAATCAACTTGACGGTCCTCCTGACTTTAAGGCTAGCCAGGGATGGTTAAGAAACTTTAAATCTCGTCATGGCATACGAGAATTGGAGATTCAAGTGGAATCTTTATCTAGCGATGCAACTGCCGCTAAAAATTTTAAAGAAACATTCTTGGCTTTTTTGGAAGAAGAAGGTTATTCACTCGATGATGTGTATAATGCCGATGAGACTGGCTTATACTGGAAATCATTGCCTCAAAAATCACTTGCATCTCAGCGCGAAGCAGCTGCCCCTGGGTTTAAAAAGTGCAAAGAGAGAGTAACAATTTTGGTAGCCGCGAATGCCAGTGGAAGTCATCGTTTACCGGTGCTAATGATCGGCAAAGCCAAAAAACCACGTTGTTTAAAGAATGTGACATGTCTACTATTGTGTTACAAAGCACAGAAGAGTGCTTGGATGAACAGTGAAATATTTCTTGATTGGTATACAAATCAGTTCATCCCAAATGTGAAGAGGTTGAGAGAACAAGAAAAGAAAACTGGAAAAGTAATTCTTCTACTGGACAATGCACCATCTCATCCAGAGACGGATACATTGAATGCAGTTGATGCAAATTTTAAAGTAATTTTTCTGACTCCCAATGTAACAGCACTGATTCAACCAATGAATAAGGGTGTTATAGCAAAGCTTAAAAGATGTACAAGAAGGAAGTCCTGCGTCGTTTATTGTTGGCTGAAGATGAAGAAAGTGTGGTGGCGTTTTCCAAAAAGCTTAATCTCAAAGACTGCTGCTATATGTTAGCTGATGCTTGGACCACCCTGTCACAAGATAATCTCAACAAGGCTTGGAATAGATTGCGTGGGAAAAAAGGAGGAATTGAAACTACTGCAGTGGACACAAATGATGATTGTATAAATGAAGTTGTGGAACTGTTTCAAGCAATGCCCGGATTTTCGGACTGTGACAAAGATGATGCACACATGTGGCTAGAAGATGATAATGATTCTGGTTTTCAGTTTTTGAATGACGAAGAAATTTTGTCTTTTGTGCAAGAAGAAAACCAAATACATGTAGTGACCGATGATGAAGACTCCTCAGAAGTACATGATGTACTTGTAGATTATGAAGAAAAACCAAAACGTCGACCAAGTCCTGAAGAGGCCTTTATAGCACTAGAAACTGCGATGGCTTGGTACAAGCTTCTGCTGTTGAAGAGAATGCGGGACTTAGCAGCCAAAAGGAGACTATCCAGTTTGGTGCAAAAGAGGATTCCTCATTATTTTAAATAGTGGGCTACATCTGTGCAAGTACATATATACGTAAGTTGCGCCTGGTTTTGAATCGTTTGTAATGTTATTTTGAAAACATTTCTCTTTCTTAACAAAAATAATTAATACAAGTAGTACATGCACTGCAGTGTAATAAAAGATTTTGGTGATACAGTGATCTAATACAGTGTGGGTATTATTATTACAGTACAAGTATGTAAATATGTTTTATAGTGTATTTTCCTTGTGATGGTTAATTATTTTTAGAAATATGTGTACATGTACTCGATACATTATGTAATCCAATTATCCGAACATTTGATTATCCGAACGATGCTCGGTCCCATGGGGTTCGGATAAATGGAGTTCTACTGTAATCATTTCAGTCGACTTTTATAACAATGGTTTAATAAACTGTAGAGAAACTGAAACATTTTACAGTTCAAGTAAAATTCCATTCACTGTAAAATCTACTTTCTATCGATCAGCACAATTCGCAGTAAAGAATACTGTTCAAAAAAAGAAACGCATAGGTATCCGAGGGCGCGTTTTTATTAGTTTGTAAGTAAAATTTGGTGCTAGGGTATATAAAAACCAGCCTCAAATGTTCTTTACAGTGTCAAATGCACGTGTTGACCTGAATTGCGTTCGTTTTTGTAATCGTTACAACGCAGTGGTCAATAGTGTTTATGACGCAATTTTGACCACATCTCATGTTGTGCGCACGTGAAAGCAACAAAATTTGGGGTGAACACTATTCACTGACTACGCAACTGAAACCCTATAAAAGGATAACGCTACACACAAAAAATTCAGTTTATTTTCAAGCAGACATTTATGGCGTCTCTACCGATAAATTTAAGGAACATTGCTATTGGCCGACTGCATGCAGGCGAAAGTCAAAGTCAGGTTGCCAGGCATCTAAACGTGCATCAGAGTACCATCAGTCGACTTTGGCACCGGTTCCAAGACACTGGCTCAGTTGAAGACCGGCATCGCAGTGGACGACCCAGAGTGACAACAGCAGCGGAGGATCGCTTTATTCGGCTTCGTCACCTCAGAGACAGGTTTACAACAGCTTCCTCAACTGCCCAGCTATTGTTTGCAGGACGTCATGTGTCTAATCAAACTGTCCGGAATAGACTGCATGACGCTGGACTTTGGGCACAACGACCTCAACGAGGACCTGTCCTTACGCGCCGCCATCGCCAAAATCGACATCTTTGGGCCAACCAGCATCGTTCCTGGGCAGTTGACAATCAATGGAGACGTGTCTGGTTTAGTAACGAATCTTTCTTTTATGTTGCAGCGTCATGATAGACGGCGTAAGGTCTACCGTAGACGAAATGAACGTTTTGCCCAAAATTGCGTTGATGAAGCTCCACCGCACGGTGGTGGGGGTGCAATGGTGTGGGGATTGATCAGTTACAACGGAAGGAGTCAATTGGTGCACATTGAAGAATGCTTAAATGCGCAACGATACGTCAATGAAATTCTTCGACCCCATGTCCTTCCACTGTTGGCTGCCCAAAGTTCTGTGTTTCAACAGGAAAACGCCAGACCCCATTGTGCACGGTTGACCACGCAGTTCCTAACTGCCAACAACATTCTCACCCTTTCCTGGCCATCCCTGTCTACAGACATGAGTCCGATTGAGCACCTGTGGGATGAGCTGCATAGACGTGTTTGTCGCCGAGACGTTGCTCCAGCCAATCGTCGTGATCTTTTCCAGGCACTCCAGGAAGAGTGGGCAGCCATCCCACAGGCCCACATCAGACGTCTGATCGCATCCATGCCCAGGAGATGCCAGTCGCTGATCGATGCAAGAGGAGGCCTGTTAAAAGATTAGCATACCAGTGTTAAATATACTTCTTTTTTTTGAATTCCACCAGAGTTAAATGCTGTTTCTATATATACTGTTGAATGGTGTATAGATATGAAGTTGTATTGTTCCTTGTTCACACTGACATCAACTATTTACCGGACCACAGTGTTAAGAGGTATGGTGGTCTGTGGAAGCTCCAATGTTAAAGACTTGTTGTTGGCCCCAGCGTTGCTCGTCAGAGTGGTTGTTAGGAATAGGAATATCAACTCGACCTACGCAGTGGTGTGTAGACATAGAGTGAGAGTATAATACGCGAATGATGAAAGAGTTCGAAGAGTTGATAACTGTTCTTTTTCTCACTCATGTATGGCTGGAAGTCATCGACGCCAACTGCTGTGTACTTTTTGTTACAGTTTAATTGGACGTACACATTCGACAGCACGGATACAGTGACAAATCACAGGTTGGCATAATACATCATGGTACAATTGATAAATGGTCTTGCAATGATACATGGGCACTCGTTGCATAATAGCACAATGGAATGTCAGTAGACAAGCACTCAGTATTGCCCATATATATATCATCTGAGTTTACTGACAAAGCACGTCAGTTTATAAACAATATTCAAGATGGCTTCTAGACCTAACCTCGTCTAGCGAAGATTCCTTTAAATAATGTTCAGCACATATTTTTCATATAATCATATTGAACCGCTAGTAATGGGTTCTCATCTGTAGCAGTGATCTCTGGACTCATCAAGCGATAATACGGGGCATCCCTTTTCTCTTCTTGAAAGTCACAAAATATTTGGATACAAGATGGCTGCTGTCGTGAGCTGTCACTCACTTTAGGATACAAACTGGAATCTGTATCAAAGTTAATCCTACATTAAATGTTCTCATTGCTCTGTAGATTCTATCATGATGCAATGGACTTCAACATACAATATGGTGCTGCTAGAAATGAATGACATCTTCATCTAGTTAAATATTCCCTCAGACGTACAAATCGTGCGTCTGCTTATCGAAAACGATGGCTTCGTAAGAGAGTTCATAAGAAGTGCTTTTGTTACCTTGGTATCAGAAATATGATTCTGCCATTCCTTGGCAATAAGAATAAACACTGGGGTAAAGCATACACGATAGGTCTAGACGACTATCACTTTCCCCTACACATATATCGATCACTTTTTCCGGCGACAAGCCGATACAGAAAAACACGACAGCCCCCCATCATCAGGGCGAAGCCAAATCACACCTCTCTAGCCACACATCCGCTGAACAGCCTTTGACCTTTCTAGCGACAAAGAACATATAGTTCGACTTAGATATGTAAAGATATACAGATATAAGACAGACTCGTCCTACCTTGACAAACACTACACATAAATTCAGGCCATAGATATTCTGAAGCAAGAACAATCTATTTTTACCCAAACAAAGAATAAATCGCAGTAAAACTGGATTCATCCGCGGAGTTCAATCTGAAACTCCGTTCAAGGGAAGTAACTCAATATTGACTTTTCCTTAAGCAAAAGAGTTTCTATTTTGTTTACAAAATATTTGCGAACATAACAAGCATGCAAATGTATTATACTGCAAGATATCAAAGACTGCACGTAACAGTCTTACCACACCTCCCGGGAAAAAAAAATGAAACTTTTTTTTTTTTGAAATACATCTAGGAGCAACGTACAATAGGCTCACAACGCATGAATACTGCGCAGATGCAAATATCAGGAATAAATATAACGCCTAATATGAGGCTAAGTCGACTTATGAAGCGACTGGTGAGAATGTATCTCATAATCTGAGAGAAATTATTTCTCTACAAGTAAATTTTTCCAGGAAGGTGTCACCGTATAATACAATTCTGGCAATTACACAATGCCTAAAAAATTTCATACCATAATTTCGTATTAGATATCTTAAATTTATGATTTATGAAGAAAAATCATTAAAGAACAGCGGTGAATAAATATCAATGAACCGCTAAGTAGTGATACAATCATTATATTATTAAATTACAAATGTATATCTATCTTGATATAGAAAGGAACTATTATAGGCCTAGACATATCAAGAAGTCTAAGACCTAATAGTTATGTGGAATCATGTGGGCATCTTGACAGAATGTCTGCCATCACATTATCTGATCCACGAATAGCTCGCACAGAGAAATGAAAAGGTTGAAGAGCAATTGCATATCGAGTAGACCTCGAGCTCTTCAAATTCTTACTCTGTATAGCAGTAAGAGCTTTTTGGTCGGTTTCTACTATGAAATGTGCGCCTAGAAGGAATCTTTGTAGTTTGAGTATTGACCAAACCATAGCTAATAGCTCACGGTCTAAAACCGAATAATTCCTTTCTGCCGCATTAAGTTTTCTGGAAATATACATTACAGGATGCAGAGTTCCAGAGTACTCTTGCATTAGTGCCGCTCCAATCCCAGTGGATGAAGCGTCACTACGAAGAACGAATGTCTTATCTTTAGTAGGTAATACTAAAATAGGTGGTGTTGAAAACAATGTTTTAATTTTATCCAAAGAGCATTGGCATTCCTGAGACCAGTGGACCATATTAGGCGAACCTTTCTTTAAAAGTGTAGAAAGAGGTGCCATGATAGAGGATAGATTCTGAATGAATCTGCCATAAAATTGAATAAGACCCAACAGACTTCTCACCTGTTTTTTAGTCTTAGGGATAGAGATGTTAAGTATCTTACTAGTATTATGGTCCTCTGTCTTTAGGAAACCATGACCAACTCGGTGGCCTAGGAAAGAAATTTCGCTAAAACCAATATAGGCTTTAGAGGGTTTCGCTGTCAGGTTGTGCTCGCGCAAAGTAGACAGCAATTCATCTAACCCTGAATAGTGATCTTCCCAAGTATCGCTGAAAAGACAGATGTCGTCTAGATATGCAATGATATCTGACCGATAAGATAGGATTCGGCGCATCATGCGTACAAATGTAGCTGGTGCGTTCATAAGACCGAAAGGCATAAAATTCCATTGGAACAAACCTCTAGGTGTTGAAAAAGCCGTGAGAGGTTTGGCGCGTTCAGATAAAGGTACTTGCCAATATCCTTTAGACAAGTGAAGTTTAGTGAAAAAATGAGATTTGGAAAGTCGAGTAAGTAGCTCTTCCAGTAAAGGCATAGGTTCGGCATCGAACTTCGTTACTTGATTCAATTTGCGATAGTCAACGCAAAGACGTATGTTATTGTCTTTTTTCGAACAATAACCATCGGCGAAGAATATGCAGAGGTGGATGGTTCGATTATTTTCAAATCTATCATCTCATCCAACTCTTTCTCGACCTGTACTTGAAAATGTATAGGGATAGGATAAGGTCTAACCCTAATAGGAGTATGGTCAGTTAGAACAATGTCATGTTCAATGACATGAGTTTGTCCAGGGATGTCAGTGAGTACATCCTGAAATGTTTGCAACATAGTTGAAACTTGTCGCTGTTCTCCTAGAGACAAATCAGGAGAGACAGTAACGTTCTTCCATGATTCACTAGAATGAAGTGGGATCATTGGAAGAGGAAGATTTACATCTGAAAAAACTCGTTTCCTCATCCTGTATCACGGACAGTGATGAGTAATGACCATGTTGTACTGGAGAATCGTCCGTTGCTTGGAAAATGGGTTGTAAATAATCCGGACGTTCATGGAATTCAGTAAGCATATTGATGTGGAAGGTTTTATGCTTCCCATCAATATCGACAATATAGTCGACATCGGAAATTTTCGATATTATATCGTACGGACCTTTCCAAGAAATAAGTAGTCTGTTTTCCCTACAAGGTAGTAATACAAATGCTTTGTCACCAGGACAAAGTTGTCGTAAGCATCTCTTCTTATTGGCAAATTGCCTTGCCTTCTGTTTCGCAAATTCAGAAGAAGAAGTTGCTAATTTGCATGCTTCGATAATCTTTTGTCTCAACGCGATGACATATTCGTAGGATGACTTTGTGTCATCGTCAATATTGTCAGCTGTTATGAGATCATGAAGCAATGACATAGAGCCGCGCGGTCGCGCGCTAAAGACAAGTTCAAAGGGAGAAAACCCTGTATGTTCATTGGGGACCTCTCTGTACGCGAAGAGGGCCGCAGGTAAAAGTCTGTCCCAGTCTTGAGGATGATCCTCAGTTATCTTCCCTAGTAAGTTTTTAAGTGTTCTATTAAGGCGTTCGACCATCCCATTAGACATTGGATGGTAGATACTACTTAAAGATCTATCTATCTGCAGAGTAGACATTACTTGAGACATGGTATCTGATATTAGTTGGGTGCCATGGTCTGATAATATCTCTCCGGGGAAACCCAGACGAGAGAATATAAGCCAAAAAGCATCTGCAATATCAGCAGTAGTAATGCTCTTCAGAGGAATAGCCTCTGGCCAACGTGTGCACATATCAACACACGTCAAGATAAACTGATGTCCTCTGGCAGACTTGATCTTAAATGGACCAATAATGTCTATGGCCATTTTTTGAAACGGCCGAATAGGAATGTCCGCCGCCTGAATGGGTGCAGCATGCCGTGGACCTTTGGATTTAACTTCCTGACATACTTTACAAGATCGACAATAAATCCGTATGTCCTTGTTTACCAATGGCCAAAAGAAAGCCGCAAGAATTCTTGACTTAGTACGGGAAAAACCCATGTGTCCAGCACACTGAGAGTCGTGAGCGTGCTGCAAAATTTTAACTCTCAAATTCTTGGGAACCAGGATTTGAGAATGACTTGACGTAATGGAGTCTTGAACCATACGTACAAGTACGCCATTCTTCTTTGTAATCCACGATTTACGACTTGTGTCTTCATTCGGATCACCTTTAGTTGCAAGAATGAAGAATTTCTTCAGAGTGGGATCATCTTCTTGCTGTTTTATAAACGAGTCACGAGAAATTACTAAGGGATCATCTTGGTTATGCACTTCATTATCTTCAGTAGATGAAGTTTGAGGCATATTAAGAGCTTGAGCTCTAGTGACTACAGCGTTAGCAATCTGCATGTTTTGCTTTTCCCACGCGGAAATTTGTTGCGGAGTGCATTCTTTGACTCCATGAATGCGACCGATGATAAGATCAGCGATCGGATTCGGCAAAAGACATGCGTGTACATCTCCTGTGAAGAAAGGAGTAGCAATCCTAATGATAGCAGTAGAGTATTTCTCTAATGTGCCGCCAAATGTTACACATTTGACTACTTGTCCAGTGGCACGGGAAGGATCTACGAGTGACTGCCTAACACCAATTGTGGTACATCCAGAATCAAATAGAACGGAGACTGGATTGTTATTTACTAAACCCTTATGTAGGACAAGAGAACCTCTTCCATCATGCGCGACTGATGCAGGAAGAGCAGGAAGAGGATGGCCACAGCTTAAAGTAGACACTGTGGTTGGCTCAAATAAAGTTTTGCATTGGGGGCACTGAGATGCTCTCCCAAAATCAAAAGCGGAACATGCCATATTACTAGCGTCATTATTATCTTTACTCTGTTTATAGGCTTCATGAGACTCTTGCTGTGCAGAGTTTGCATGAAAATGTGGTTTATGTCTTCTGTTTTGAGATCTACCTCGGTTATTATTATCTCTGTAGTTATTGTTACCTCTATTGTAACCCCTATTTGGGTTTGAGTCATAGTTCTCTTGGTTACCATTATCATATTCATTATAATGAGTATCTCTGTAATTATGATCTTGTTGACTCCAAGACGGATAACTCGTATAGTTTCTATAATTACTTCCTCTACGGAAATTCCTATAATTGTGACCACCCCTATGTCGAGAGCTATCAGCTCGTCTCCAGTTCTTCGAAGAAGAACCCTGAAATGATTGGTTACCTTGGTTTTGATAACTATTATGGTTACCTTTTTTTCAAATCTGTTTTGGGGTCCCTGAAATCTGTGTGAATAATTGGGATTGTATGGTGTTGCTGAAGCAACTGGCATACTCTCCTTAATCTTAGCGTTGCCAAAAGTCACGTCGGGGTGTGCAGTGACATATTGGGAACAATATTCTTTCATTTCCTTTAGTGATTTGGGTTTACGCTCATGTATAAATTCAAGGAATGGTTTGTTAACACATGACATAATCTTATCTCTGAGCAACAAATCCATAAGTCCTTCATACGTTTTTTCTGTTTTGGAAAGCTCAGTCCAACGATCAACTGTGAGACGTGCCTTTGCAATGAATTCTGAGAATTCTACACCTGTCTCAGGCACCATCGTCTTAAACAAAAGGCGATAGCCTTCCTCACTTAGCTGGTATTTTTTTTATCAAAGCCGCCCTAATGACATCATAATTATCCTTATCTGCTTCTCCTACGAGGCATAATCTAGTCAGAGATTCACCTTTCAAGTTTTCCGCTAATTGGTTAGCATATTGTGATTTATCCACATTATGAGTACGACGAGAACGTTCAAATCTATCCAGCCAGAATGTAATATCGTCACTGGACTGATTGAACGGTGGAACCTTAACCTTGTAAGTAGAAGGTTTACCATTACCACTAGATGCCTGATTAACATTACTCATACTTGTCAATCTTAATTTCTCTAACTCAAATTCATGTTCTCTTATTGCTTTTTTTTCTTCAGCTTCTCTGTCTAATCTTTTTTGTTCAGTTTCTCTGTCTAATCTTTTTTGTTCAGCTTCAAATCTCCTTTCCTCCATCTGCATCTGCAATTTCTTTTGTTCAGCAGCAGCAGTAGCTTCTCTGTCTAGTCTTTTCTCTTCAGCTGCTAATCTTCTCTTTTCAGCTGCTAATCTTTTCTCTTCAGCTAGAGCTTTTCTTTCCTCTGCAGCAGCAGCTAATGTCTTGTCATATTGAGCAACTGCCCATTCTTCTAATTGTTGACCAGTTTTATCAAGGGATTTCCCTTGTGCAATGAAGTATTCTAATGTAGACATGATGTCTAACAATAATACTAATTACTTGAAACAATAATAATACCACAAGTTCTTAATGACTTAATTAATCAGTACACTATCTCAATCTCAGTGGGTCACAAGCCTTAATAAGGTCTTGTATAATTTCTTGTATACCAGTAATAATAATAAAATACTGGTTTATACCATAATCCAAGTGCAGTGCACAAGCAATAGTGTCTTATGAAATATACCTATATAAAACATATGTCAACCAACAGCATGCATAAAGTACAAGTAAGACTGACAATACGAAAACGTTTGCAGAAATCAAATAAATCAAATAGGGAAATCAATGAAAATAATCACTGAATCTGCAAGGAATAACAACACAAATGACGTCACAGTATATGAATATAAATTGTGAATAGAACTGAAAGATAGAAAAGGGTAGACCAACAAATTACAAACAAATCAAAACAAAACTAAAGAACAAAGAAATATTACAAAAATAACAATAATTACAGTCTTCACAGCTAACACAAATAGCAACTAGTTGTTGCAAGCAAATTTCCAATTAAGGAAATTGCACCTAAAGAAAACGCCCACAACGGGCCCTCTATGACGTGGGATATTCTGTTGTGAGGACACCGCCCAACCTAAACACAACCCGCTGACATATAAACTAATATACTATACAAACAAATAACATATAACATATAATCATAAATGCATATATCATGTGTGTAATATATAAAGCACTGTGTTGCAGATAGGATGCTCAGTTATACATTAAATAATGAAATGTGTTGGAAAGAGTTTCAGTTCATAAATATAATGGCACAGTTTCTGAATAAACAAAGTAAACTGCCACTTTAATCAATACTAGATTTTTGATTTAATCTATTACAATGTTCAACAATATTAGTATCAGAAGGTCCAACGATGAAATTTACACACTTATGTTCAACAATACTGCAACAATAGAACAGTTTATGGCCTTCAAAGTATCATCTCTGTACTGTGAAACTCTGTAGTGTCTAAGCGTAAAAATGTCAACAACGCTGACCTAGATACTTCATTCACTTGATAGGTTACGTGACAAAGTGTTGACAAAGAGCAAACTAATACTGCACGTGTGTCGTATCAGCCACAGGAAACGGTCTGGTATCGGTAGTCTGTTGACTTCTCAACTTCTGCGAGGTCAAACCCAGAAAGCTGGCTCACCAGTGTTAAAAGATTAGCATACCAGTGTTAAATATACTTCTTTTTTTTTTAATTCCACCAGAGTTAAATGCTGTTTCTATATATACTGTTGAATGGTGTATAGATATGAAGTTGTATTGTTCCTTGTTCACACTGACATCAACTATTTACCGGACCACAGTGTTAAGAGGTATGGTGGTCTGTGGAAGCTCCAATGTTAAAGACTTGTTGTTGGCCCCAGCGTTGCTCGTCAGAGTGGTTGTTAGGAATAGGAATATCAACTCGACCTACGCAGTGGTGTGTAGACATAGAGTGAGAGTATAATACGCGAATGATGAAAGAGTTCGAAGAGTTGATAACTGTTCTTTTTCTCACTCATGTATGGCTGGAAGTCATCGACGCCAACTGCTGTGTACTTTTTGTTACAGTTTAATTGGACGTACACATTCGACAGCACGGATACAGTGACAAATCACAGGTTGGCATAATACATCATGGTACAATTGATAAATGGTCTTGCAATGATACATGGGCACTCGTTGCATAATAGCACAATGGAATGTCAGTAGAGAAGCACTCAGTATGGCCCATATATATATATATCTGTTACGTACATTTATTACCTACGGGGGTAGTCTTCGGTCCTGCCAAATGTACGCACCAGTTTTATATAGTTATATTATTTGTGCGTTCGATTGATTCACGCACTGACGTGCACAATGCTGTGTGAGTTGCTTTGGACGCACGTGTAACCTAGTTGGGTAGTTTCTGACGTCATGTAAGGGGCAGCTCGGACCATATTTATGTCCGCTGTGTTATCCTTTGATTCTTGGCAAATGTGAAGTAGCCATCAGTTGTATTCGTATCTATTGATCTTCATGGCGAAGTCAATAGTGGAAGTATAAAGTAAATGTCGCCCCATTTCTTATGGCATGTTTATTTATGTACATTAAAGTATCAGGCCGCTCCTATTAATGGTCTAGCGGGAATTCATCGTAGATGACATTCCTAGAATTGGACACACGGAGTCGATAGCCTTTGAATCTTTTCGTAGAGGGAGAATACCTACAAGAAATCAAGTTAATGAATTTATATGCTTCACATGTTTAATATGCTGTTACTACAATGCCAGAAGCGTGGCATACAATGGGAGAGGTTAGTCAACTGGAATCTCTAACCTGTTCGTATTATCATGTATGACTTTGTTTGAAAACTATATACTATATATAACGGGATGTATGGAGAAAGTCTGGGATTGTGAAGTATGATATGGAAGAATTTTATCCTGGAGTATGAATACGTTACCATGATGGACGTCCTTGAAGGAAGGTCAATGGACTTGAATGAGCAGAATAGTATATGGTAACAGTTTTGTGATCCTCAGTCACTTGAGTCAGAGGACTTTATTAGTAGAGAATCTTCAGGAACTTTAAAAGTAATTATCAACATGTTGACGTATGATTTCTGCGCCTGTGACGATGTTAGTCTTGTCCACTCCGTATGTGCTGTGTTGAATAAAATCTATGTACAGTCACCACCGACTTCTGTACTGCCAGTACTTGCCCAGTTCACCCAGTTCAATATTACTTGTTGAAGTTCGTTTGAAGAATATTGTTGACATTCGTTCATTTTAACCATTCGCGTTTTAAGCTACCACTTCACCAGTATAAACTGAACTCAACGATAAAACGGAGTCAACAATAATTGGTATGCCAGTGTGGTCTGGAAATAACTAACTTCCAAAGAACGTACTCAATACTTTTCTGTGAAAAGAAGATTTTAACTTTCAAGTCACTAACATCTCGAACTTGGAACCCAGTGGGATGAGAAATCAGATTCAACTTACGTTTACCAAGGTCAAGGTCTTCAATCAACCTCCACGTCAAGTTTCACAGTGACTGATTACTTGGAGATCATCTCTTCATCATTATTGCGTGCGAGCTGTAATCTAGATACGCAGAACGAAGTATTTTATCTGTAGACGTACATCCACGGAGACGAGGCACATTGATTTTTTACCTGCACGCGAGATGAGTATAACGTGTTTCCGTTGTACACTTTATTACGCTTAGTTGTGCCTTCCGTGATATGTCCACATTCATATTTTTCGTGTTAAGTGTTATATGTTGTGTATTCTGCGTGGGAGGTAGGGAGGTTGATCTGACGAACGAGATCCATCTCGAAGCCAATTCGGGCTCTTCGTCAGACGTTCTGTAGGACATTATTTTGCAGACTTCCCGCAGTGGAATGTTCCTATGCGTGAGCATAGAAGGATCTTTGGTCCACTGTGTCTGGTAGTCTGTGACACCTGACTGTTTTAGCTGTTTCGTCAAGTTTTAATTGTTGTTTTTGGTAGTTATTTTTACTTGTACCTTATTTTCATGATGTATTTTGTATGTGATTATTGTCCATCTTACCTGACTGTCGTTCAGTTTTTTACAAAGCATATGTTTTTACACTGTGTTGTCAATTGTCTTGTGCATTATTTGATCGTAGATGTCATCGTAATTTTTTACGACATTCTATTTTAGTTCCACATTTTATTTTATTTGATTTCTACGACTGTAGTCATTTGTCTTGATTATCGTGACGTGTCAGTATTGTGCTATTGTCTGTCACGTTATTGCTTTCACACCATTTCATGTTATAAATTACATTATTAATTATTAATATTATTGCCTATTATATAAATTGATTTTACCGTTCTAGAACAGGAACGAAAACCACTAGTTGTAGTAACAATTTTAAGTAGTATTATTACATAATAAAATTGAATAATGGCTACCTTAGACTATTTCATTAAGCAAGCAAAAGCTCTTCAGATGGCTCCTGAGGAAGCAAAAGCATTTGCACTTGCAGAATATAAGAAAGCTCAAGAAATAGAAGCTGATCAGAGAAGGTTAGAAACTTTACGTTTGGAAAATTTGAAATTTGAGGCAGATCAAAAAAGGATTGAGGCTGAGGAGAATGAAAAGAAGAGGAAATTTATAGCTGAGGAAGAGGAGAAAAAAATGAGATTAACTGCTGAGGAGGATGAAAAGAAGATGAAATTTATAGCTGAGGAAGAGGAGAAAAAAATGAGATTAACTGCTGAGGAGGATGAAAAGAAGAGGAAATTTATAGCTGAGGAAGAGGAGAAAAAAATGAGATTAGCCGCTGAATTAGAAGAGAAACGATTTCAGCGAGAGGCAGAACAGAAGCAAAGGGAGGCTGAAGATAGACTTAAAAAGGAAATGGAAGAAAAAAGATTAATAGCTGAAAAAGAAATGGAAGTTAAACAAAAAGAAATGGAAGAAAAAAGATTAATAGCTGAAAAAGAAATGGAAGTTAAACAAAAAGAAATGCAAGAAAGAAGATTAATAGCTGAACAAAACACAAAACGACTTCAGCTTGAGATGGAAGAGAATGAAAGAAAACGACAGCATGAACTGAAATTAGCAGAGTCAGAATATGAGAGACTTATGTTAACTCAGGAATCTAATTCTCAGAGAACTTTTGAAAGCCAAACTTCATCCAGACATGATAATTTTAAGGAAATTCACCTTAAATTACCAAAATTTAATCCCCCGTCTGATGACGTGATATTCTTCCTGGATAGGTTTGAGGCCACTTGTGTGTCTTATAACGTGGATAAAGCTCTATACTGTACATATTTATCCAGATTACTTACAGGGGACGCATTAGCAGTTTATCATACCACCAGCATTGGTGAGAAAAATAACTATAATGCTCTTAGAGCGGCACTTCTGCAAAAATTCCAAATGACAGAAGACCAATATCGATCAAGATTCCATACATTACTACCTCAATCTAGCAAAAATTTTTGTGATTTTCTGTCACAAATACGACTAACATTAGAAAGATGGATCGAATTATCCAAAATTGAAAAGTCGTATGAAGGTCTCTTCGATTTACTGATGCGCGATAAGGTACTTTCGTCTGTAAATCCTACATTTCTCGCATTTTTACACGAACGGAAACCTTTATCTATGAAAGACTTAGAACAGCATGCTAAAAATTTTTGCACTGCTCACCCAAACATGGATCTAAGTAATGCACAGATTAAGAATGAATTGCCTGTTGCTTTTGCAGCACAACAAAACAATTTTTCACGCAATCGTTCTTTTAGTGCTGACAGATATGTCAATAAGGGAAATAATGACAATTTTAACAATGGTAATTTTTACAAAGGAAGATCTCAGGGTCCGCAAAACAAAAAATTTTTTGGAAATAAACCATTTTACCAACATCATAACGATAATTATACAAATTATCGGACTCATCAAAATTTTAACTCTAGCAGAAACTACAGTTATGGCAATTTTAATGACAAAAATCAAAATCGATCGCGTCGACGAGATAGATCGTTGAGTAATACGAATAGACATTCTAATGTCGCTTTTAGTGATACACAGGCTAACATTGAACAGGGTAAAGGAGCTGAAACTCATAATGCTATGTGTTGTTCTCTTGATTGTACCCAAGTCAAAGATTGTTCAGAATGCTCTACTCTTTTCCAGCCCAGGGCGATCACGACGCTGCGTTGCGGACATACCTTACCTAGTCTACCTGCAGTCTGTACGGCCACTGCTGCGTCAGTACACCAGGGACAGGGCTCTCTTAAGTTTAACAAGGGATTTGTCAACAATATTTCATGCTCTCTCCTATTTGACTCAGGTTGCAGCACAGTCGGCGTCCGGACTTCGCTGATCAACCCAAGTTGTGCCACGGGCCGGGTTGTCAAGTGTGTAACGTTTGGTGGCACAATTGAAACATTTGCCACTGCTATTATTGATCTTAATACACCATTTTTTTCAGGAAAGATTCAAGCTTGTCTCCTTCCGAATCCAATTTGTGATTTAATACTTGGTCGCATACATGGTATTAAAGAGTGTACACCACAGCAAATTGCTGAATGGGAAGAGCGACATATTCAAACTGCAAATGCAGTAGTTACTAGAGCGCAAGCTACTAATATGTCGCATGATACACCTATGGAACCTACAGTTCATACCACTTGTGATGATGATGCTCCTATTTCACGGGAGTTGTTTGCAACATTGCAAAAGAATGATGATTCATTAAAAAAAAATTTTCAGTATGTGAACAAAAAGAATACCAGCAACAAACTTGCAAAATCTAGACATGATTTTATACTTAAAAATGGGATTTTGGTTAGAGTAATACGAGAAAAGGATTCATCCTTATGTTCTCAGATTATAGTCCCATCCTGTATGAGATCTCGTATATTACGACATGCGCATGACTCGCAATGTGCGGGCCATATGGGTTTTTCGCGTACCAAATCCAGAGTGCTTTCGGCATTCTACTGGCCAGGCGTCCATAAGGACATCACTCTCTATTGTCGGTCCTGTTTGATATGTCAAGAAGTTAAGGTACGGGGTCCATTTCATGCGGCTCCTATTCAAGCTGCGGACATCCCGATTAGACCATTTGATAAAATGGCTATAGACATTATTGGTCCTATGCTACCATCTGCTAGAGGGCATACGCATATCCTTACGTGCATTGATATGTGCACTCGCTGGCCTGAAGCTATCCCTCTCAAGAACACTTCATCTGCCAGTGTAGCAGAGGCATTGATGTTAATCTTCTCACGCATTGGTTTTCCACGGAAAATCTTGTCGGATCATGGGGTTCAGTTCATTTCTGAATCCATGTCTCAAGTTATGAAGACATTAGGTATAGACAGATCTCTAAGTTCTATTTATCATCCGATGTCAAATGGGTTAATTGAGCGTCTAAATAGGACACTCAAGCAGTTGTTGGGTAAGATGACTCAAGACCATCCCCAAGACTGGGATCGGGTCCTACCCGCTTGTCTCTTTGCGTATCGCGAAGTACAAAATCAAGCAACGGGGTTTTCTCCATTTCAACTTGTTTTCGGCATGCAACCACGCGGTCCGATGTCGTTAATCCACGACTTATTGGTTGACGAGAATATTGAAGAGGAAACTCAATCCTCTTATGAGTATGTGATCTCTCTGAGAAAGAGAATCATAGATGCTTGTAGATTAGCTACTGCATCATCCGAACAAGCCAAAGAAAAAGCTCGTCTATTTGCAAACAAGTATAGACGTCTTCGCCAGCTCATACCTGGTGATGAAGCTTTTGTATTACTCCCTGCGCATAATAATCGTCTTTTAATTACCTGGAGAGGTCCTTTCAGGATCATCTCAAGAATATCCGATGTCGACTACATCGTTGATGTTAATGGTAAACATAAAACCTTCCACATTAATATGTTGAAGGAATATTACTCACGTCCTGATTATCTACAATCAGTGTTCCAAGCAACTGACGATCCTACACCTCCTATTCAACACTATTCTAGTTTGTCAGTCATCCAAGAAGAGGAATCTTCTTTCGATGATGTACAACTACCAATACCAGTTGTACCACTCCATTCCACTGAGAAATGGAATGATGTTACTATCTCATCTACTCTTACTGCTGATCAACGTCAGCAAGTCTCTAATATTCTACACACGTATGAGGATGTCCTCACTGACATCCCAGGTCATACGTCAGTCATCCAACATGACATTATTCTGACTGACGATACACCTATTCGAGTTCGTCCATATCCTATTCCTTTACACTTTCGTGATAAGGTTGATAAGGAATTGGATGAGATGCTTCAATTAAATATAATTGAACCATCTTCATCACCATATTCTTCTTCTATGGTAATCATTAGGAAGAAGGACAACAATATACGTCTTTGCGTAGATTACAGGAAATTAAACAAAGTTACAAAATTCGATGCGGAACCATTACCTCTTTTAGACGACTTATTAGAGAAATTATCTCATGCCACATTCTTTTCGAAATTTGACCTTTCAAAGGGTTATTGGCAAGTGCCATTAACCCCTAAAGCAAAGCCATTCACCGCTTTCTCGACGCCACGGGGTCTTTTTCAATGGAATTTTATGCCATTCGGTCTAATGAATGCGCCAGCTACCTTTGTACGCATGATGCGCCGCATATTGTCTCATCGTCCCGATGTCATTACTTATATAGATGACATCTGTCTTTTCAGTGACTCTTGGGATGAACATATTCAGGGTTTAAAATCTTTACTTTCTACCTTACGGGATTATAACTTAACAGCGAAACCTTCAAAGGCTTTTGTCGGTTTTCATGACATCTCATTTCTTGGTCACCGTATAGGTCGCGGTTTAATGTATACAGAAGACAGTAACGTCTCTAAAATTTTAAACATCTCGGCACCTAAGACAAAAAAACAAGTGAGGTCGCTCTTAGGACTAATACAGTTCTATTCTAAATTCATCCCTCATTTGTCTACTATAACTGCACCTCTTTCTTCGTTACTGAAGAAAGGCACATCTAATATAATAAAGTGGTCGCAGGATCATCAAACGGCTTTAGATTATATAAAACAATTTTTTTCAAATAAGCCTTTTTTAAGGTTGCCTAACAAAGATCTCACCTTTGTTCTTCGCAGTGATGCTTCTTCCTACGCTATCGCGGCAGTTTTGATGCAGGAATACGGAGGCACCTTATTTCCGGTTATGTACGTATCCAGAAAGCTTACGACGAGCGAGATGAAGTATTCCGTTCTAGATAAAGAGCTCCTCGCTCTTGTCTGGTCAATCACTAAACTGGACCGTTATCTCCTCGGATCACACTTTGTGGTGGAATCCGACCAGAAAGCTCTTACAGCACTGAACACAGGGAACGTGAAGTCATCAAAGTCAGCGCGTTACGCTATTGCGCTTCAACCGTTCCATTTTGAGATACGAGCTATTCCTGGAGTACAGAATGTGTTTGCAGACTGTCTTTCAAGATGCCCTAGTGAACATGTCGAAATTAAACCACTTCCAGATGGTGAAACGTCCTCACAGAAACATGAATAACTTTGTACATGGTCACTGATTATATATCTGTGGAGACTATGTGTAGTTCTGCAGTATTCGTATATATATAACTTTCAGAATATACTTACGTATGGATTATAACATTATTTCTTGTGAAGTAACGTTTTGTTAGAACGGGAACAGTGATATTAAAGTAACATTTTTTTTTAGTATGGAAACATTGGTAAATGCGACAAATAGACATTCACTATTGTTATGGAACAGATCACACTACATATCGTGTTCGTAAACGTATTTCAGACATGAATGAGTGAAATTGAAATCACTTAGAATAAATTAGTAATTAGTTATTTGTTCATAAATTAAGTACTATTAATTAGTATAATTCAATTTAATCAATTTGATTGATTATAAATCACACATCTACTAACTTTATTAGTGTTTAGCAATACGTGTATTCACGTATCCCACTACATGATATCTCACTTTTAGATAACTAGTCAAACTTACTAGTGTTAGGAAATAGTAAGTGCGTTGCTTCTTAAAGTGTTTAATTATGCTTTGTTTCATTTTGCATGTTGTATTTTAAAATTTTCTGTTTTATTGATTCTTTTATCATTGATCATCATCAGTGTTGCTGTTCATTTTCATTTTTGAAATCATATGTTTCAAATTTCTTTAAAAAAAAAAATTTGGTTGAATTTTATTATCATCTTTTTTTTTATATAGTTTATTTCATTTTCATTTTCAACTTCTTTTTACTTCGAATATTACCACATCGTTCCAAAGTAGGTCGATGGTGGATGTGTGCTTTAATGCATACTATCATTTAGTTATATTGTTTTCATTTAATATTCTTTTCTTAATATGATATAATTTTATGCATGTCATAAATCTTGTTGTAGTTTTGACTCACCTCTCTCGAGTAATTAGTTCGAAAAAAAAATTAATAGAATTAATTTTTTTAAGGGGAGGTGAGAAGGGAGCTGTTACGTACATTTATTACCTACGGGGGTAGTCTTCGGTCCTGCCAAATGTACGCACCAGTTTTATATAGTTATATTATTTGTGCGTTCGATTGATTCACGCACTGACGTGCACAATGCTGTGTGAGTTGCTTTGGACGCACGTGTAACCTAGTTGGGTAGTTTCTGACGTCATGTAAGGGGCAGCTCGGACCATATTTATGTCCGCTGTGTTATCCTTTGATTCTTGGCAAATGTGAAGTAGCCATCAGTTGTATTCGTATCTATTGATCTTCATGGCGAAGTCAATAGTGGAAGTATAAAGTAAGTGTCGCCCCATTTCTTATGGCATGTTTATTTATGTACATTAAAGTATCAGGCCGCTCCTATTAATGGTCTAGCGGGAATTCATCGTAGATGACATTCCTAGAATTGGACACACGGAGTCGATAGCCTTTGAATCTTTTCGTAGAGGGAGAATACCTACAAGAAATCAAGTTAATGAATTTATATGCTTCACATGTTTAATATGCTGTTACTACAATGCCAGAAGCGTGGCATAGAATGGGAGAGGTTAGTCAACTGGAATCTCTAACCTGTTCGTATTATCATGTATGACTTTGTTTGAAAACTATATACTATATATAACGGGATGTATGGAGAAAGTCTGGGATTGTGAAGTATGATATGGAAGAATTTTATCCTGGAGTATGAATACGTTACCATGATGGACGTCCTTGAAGGAAGGTCAATGGACTTGAATGAGCAGAATAGTATATGGTAACAGTTTTGTGATCCTCAGTCACTTGAGTCAGAGGACTTTATTAGTAGAGAATCTTCAGGAACTTTAAAAGTAATTATCAACATGTTGACGTATGATTTCTGCGCCTGTGACGATGTTAGTCTTGTCCACTCCGTATGTGCTGTGTTGAATAAAATCTATGTACAGTCACCACCGACTTCTGTACTGCCAGTACTTGCCCAGTTCACCCAGTTCAATACTACTTGTTGAAGTTCGTTTGAAGAATATTGTTGACATTCGTTCATTTTAACCATTCGCGTTTTAAGCTACCACTTCACCAGTATAAACTGAACTCAACGATAAAACGGAGTCAACAATATCATCTGAGTTTACTGACAAAGCACGTCAGTTTATAAACAATATTCAAGATGGCTTCTAGACCTAACCTCGTCTAGCGAAGATTCCTTTAAATAATGTTCAGCACATATTTTTCATATAATCATATTGAACCGCTAGTAATGGGTTCTCATCTGTAGCAGTGATCTCTGTACTCATCAAGCGATAATACGGGGCATCCCTTTTCTCTTCTTGAAAGTCACAAAATATTTGGATACAAGATGGCTGTTGTCGTGAGCTGTCACTCACTTTAGGATACAAACTGGAATCTGTATCAAAGTTAATCCTACATTAAATGTTCTCATTGCTATGTAGCATCTATCATGATGCAATGGACTTCAAAATACAATATGGTGCTGCTAGAAATGAATGACATCTTCATCTAGTTAAATATTCCCTCAGACGTACAAATCGTGCGTCTGCTTATCGAAAACGATGGCTTCGTAAGAGAGTTCATAAGAAGTGCTTTTGTTACCTTGGTATCAGAAATATGATTCTGCCATTCCTTGGCAATAAGAATAAACACTGGGGTAAAGCATACACGATAGGTCTAGACGACTATCACTTTCCCCTACACATATATCGATCACTTTTTCCGGCGACAAGCCGATACAGAAAAACACGACAGCCCCCATCATCAGGGCGAAGCCAAATCACACCTCTCTAGCCACACATCCGCTGAACAGCCTTTGACCTTTCTAGCGACAAAGAACATATAGTTCGACTTAGATATGTAAAGATATACAGATATAAGACAGACTCGTCCTACCTAGACAAACACTACACATAAATTCAGGCCATAGATATTCTGAAGCAAGAACAATCTATTTTTACCCAAACAAAGAATAAATCGCAGTAAAACTGGATTCATCCGCGGAGTTCAATCTGAAACTCCTTTCAAGGGAAGTAACTCAATATTGACTTTTCCTTAAGCAAAAGAGTTTCTATTTTGTTTACAAAATATTTGCGAACATAACAAGCATACAAATGTATTATACTGCAAGATATCAAAGACTGCACGTAACAGTCTTACCACACCTCCCGGGAAAAAAAAATGAAACTTTTTTTTTTTGAAATACATCTAGGAGCAACGTACATGAATACTGCGCAGATGCAAATATCAGGAATAAATATAACGCCTAATATGAGGCTAAGTCGACTTATGAAGCGACTGGTGAGAATGTATCTCATAATCTGAGAGAAATTATTTCTCTACAAGTAAATTTTTCCAGGAAGGTGTCACCGTATAATACAATTCTGGCAATTACACAATGCCTAAAAAATTTCATACCATAATTTCGTATTAGATATCTTAAATTTATGATTTATGAAGAAAAATCATTAAAGAACAGCGGTGAATAAATATCAATGAACCGCTAAGTAGTGATACAATCATTATATTATTAAATTACAAATGTGTATCTATCTTGATATAGAAAGGAACTACTATAGAACTAGACATATCAAGAAGTCTAAGACCTAATAGTTATGTGGAATCATGTGGGCATCTTGACAGAATGTCTGCCATCACATTATCTGATCCACGAATAGCTCGCACAGAGAAATGAAAAGGTTGAAGAGCAATTGCATATCGAGTAGACCTCGAGCTCTTCAAATTCTTACTCTGTATAGCAGTAAGAGCTTTTTGGTCGGTTTCTACTATGAAATGTGCGCCTAGAAGGAATCTCTGTAGTTTGAGTATCGACCAAACCATAGCTAATAGCTCACGGTCTAAAACCGAATAATTCCTTTCTGCCGCATTAAGTTTTCTGGAAATATACATTACAGGATGCAGAGTTCCAGAGTACTCTTGCATTAGTGCCGCTCCAATCCCAGTGGATGAAGCGTCACTACGAAGAACGAATGTCTTATCTTTAGTAGGTAGCACTAAAATAGGTGGTGTTGAAAACAATGTTTTAATCTTATCCAGAGAGCATTGGCATTCCTGAGACCAGTGGACCACATTAGGCGAACCTTTCTTTAGAAGTGTTGAGAGAGGTGCCATGATAGAGGATAGATTCTGAATGAATCTGCCATAAAATTGAATAAGACCTAACAGACTTCTCACCTGTTTTTTAGTCTTAGGGATTGAGATGTTAAGTATCTTACTAGTATTATGGTCCTCTGTCTTTAGGAAACCATGACCAACTCGGTGGCCTAGGAAAGAAATTTCGCTAAAACCAATATAGGCTTTAGAGGGTTTCGCTGTCAGGTTGTGCTCACGCAAAGTAGACAGCAATTCATCTAACCCTGAATAGTGATCTTCCCAAGTATCGCTGAAAAGACAGATGTCGTCTAGATATGCAATGACATCTGACCGATAAGATAGGATTCGGCGCATCATGCGTACGAACGTAGCTGGTGCGTTCATAAGACCGAAAGGCATAAAATTCCATTGGAACAAACCTCTAGGTGTTGAAAAAGCCGTGAGAGGTTTGGCGCGTTCAGATAAAGGAACTTGCCAATATCCTTTAGACAAATCAAGTTTAGTGAAAAAATGAGATTTGGAGAGTCGAGTAAGTAGCTCTTCCAGTAAAGGCATAGGTTCGGCATCGAACTTCGTTACTTGATTCAATTTTCGATAGTCAACGCAAAGACGTATGTTATTGTCTTTTTTACGAACAATAACCATCGGCGAAGAATATGCAGAGGTGGATGGTTCGATTATTTTCAAATCTATCATCTCATCCAACTCTTTCTCGACCTGTGCTTGAAAAATGTATAGGTATAGGATAAGGTCTAACCCTAATAGGAGTATGGTCAGTTAGAACAATGTCATGTTCAATGACATGAGTTTGTCCAGGGATGTCAGTGAGTACATCCTGAAATGTTTGCAACATAGTTGAAACTTGTCGCTGTTCTCCTAGAGACAAATCAGGAGAGACAGTAACGTTCTTCCATGATTCACTGGAATGAAGTGGGATCATTGGAAGAGGAAGATTTACATCTGAAAAACTTGTTTCCTCATCCTGTATCACGGACAGTGATGAGTAATGACCATGTTGTACTGGAGAATTGTCCGTTGCTTGGAAAAATGGGTTGCAAATAATCCGGACGTTCATGGAATTCAGTAAGCATATTGATGTGGAAGGTTTTATGCTTCCCATCAATATCGACAATATAGTCGACATCGGAAATTTTCGATATTATATCGTACGGACCTTTCCCAAGAAATAAGTAATCTGTTTTCCCTACAAAAAGTAATACAAAATGCTTTGTCACCAGGACAAAGTTGTCGTAAGCAATCTCAACAACAATTCCCCAATCCAATCCCATAAACTCCCCAACCTTCGCTCCTAATCACACAAATCCATAACTCACCTTCGACAATAATACAATCTCATCCCACAACTACTTCATCCAAATATACCACTACCCCCACAATATACCTCATAAAATCTCACTATCCTCCCCCTCCCCACTTTCCCCTCTTCCTCTCTCCCCCTCCCCTAACCCCCACCCCCACCCCTTTTCAAAGGGATTTACCCACAAACCTCCTCTTTCCTCATTGGGTCCCCTGTAAGCATACCGCCTACAATCTTAATTTTACACCACCTCCCAATTCATTACTCCCCCCCCCACCCCCACACACACACACCTCCCCTCCCACCCACCAATACAAACTCCCATTACCCCATTTGTTGGGTCCCATTCATTTAATTAATCCTCCAATCCATACCCACACCAACCCCCCCCTTTCCCCCCCCCCCCCCCCCCACACCAAATCCCATTAAACCCCCCACCCCCCTTAAAAACCACCCCCCAATCCCCCACATTCCCCCCCCCCCCCCCCAACCCCCCCCCCCCCCCCCCATACCCAATCCCCATCCCACCCAATCACCAACCCCCCCCCCCCCCCCCCCCCCCCACAATTCCCCCCCCCCCCCCCCCCACCCCCCCACTTCCAATAACTCCCCCCAATCCATTTATCCCCTGCATCCCCCCCCCAAAAATTTCAAACCCCCCCCATCCCCACCCCCCCCCCCCCCCCCCCAACCCCCCACCCACATACCAATCTAATCCCATTCCCCCCCCCCCCAACTCCCCCCTCCACCCAGGCCATAAACAAACCCACTACAAACCCCCCCCCCCCCCCCCCCTACCCCCCCCATCACACTACTTCTCATCCCAAAAACCCCCCCCCCCCCAAATCCCCCCCAAATCTCCATCCAATTCACCCATGCCCCCTACCCACTTCCCCCCATCAATCACCCCTAACCACCCCCCCCCCCCCAAAAAATACCCCCCCCCCAAACCCCACCCAATCCCCCCAAACCCCTCCCCTAAACCTTAAAAATTTACTAAAAAACTCCATCCCCACCCCTCCCCTAAACTCCAAACCAAACCAAACCCCCACCAACAACACACAAATTATATAAAACCCCCACTAACCTTCCCCAATCCCCCCTTTCCCCATTTCATTTGCAAAACAACTCCCCAACCACAAACCCTAACCCCCCCCCAAATCACCCCCCCACATACCCCCCACATTAACCCAACCCACCCCTCCACCACCCATTCTAACACACCAAACCTTTCCCCTTCTAATCAAACCACATCAATCCCCCAACATTCAACCACATCCCCCCCCCACCCCCCATTCACCCCCCTCCCAACACCCTAAATACCCCCCCACCACCCCCCTAACCCCCCTAAACCCCACCCAACACCCCCAAATCCCCCCCCCCCCCCCTAAACAAAAAAAAACTTTATAAACCCCCCCATAGAATAACCCACCCCAAAAAAACCAAAACCCCAAAAAAATTACAAATTAATCCAAAAACCCCCCCCCCCCCCCCACCCCCCCCATTTTCTTCCCAAACCCCCCCCCAAACAAACAAATAATCCATTACCAACAAATATCTCCCCTACCCCCCCTCCAACCCAACCCCCACCAATCCCCCAATCCCACATCCCTAATAAACCCTTACCTACCCATTCCCCCTAACTCCCCACAAAATATCCCATAAAAATACCCCCCTCACCCAAAACCCAATTCTTCACCATTGCAATTATCTTCACCCAACCAAACCCCCTAAACCCCAAATACTACCCCCCAAAAACCCCCCACAAAAACCACTAATACCCCAACCCATACAAATAAAAAAAACCCCCCCAAATCCCATTCCTTCAAATACCCCCCCAAAAATCCCCCCCACCCCCCACCCAAAACCCAACCCCAAAACCCCCAAAAACACCCCCCAAAAAAATAAAACCAACCCCAAACCCCAAACCTTCCCACAAATATTAAATACCCCAAACCCCCCCCCCAAAAAATATCCCATTCTACACCCCCCTATCCAACCCCCAACCCCGTATCACTTACCATACCCCCCCCCCCCTACAAATCACCCCCACAAAAAAACAATTGTACACCCCCCCCCCAACCCCCTAATAAAAACAACCAACCCCCCCAACCCCCCCCACACAACCAAAATCCAAAACCCCCCCCCCAACAAACCCCCCCAACACACCATACACCAAACCACCCAAACCAACAAACCATCCCCCAAATACCCCACAAACCCCCCCCCCCAATTACACCCACAATCCCCAACAACCCAAAAACCAAACAAAACAAATGCCCACCAAACCAAAAAAACCCCAAACCCCCCTAAAAAAATCCCCAAACTTGTAAAAACAAACACAACCCCACACCCAATGACCCCCCCCCCCCCACCAATCCCCAAACCACCCACCCCATTTAATAAAACCCCCCCAACACCCCCCCAACCACCCAAATCCCCCCCCCCCAAACCCAAATAACAAACCCAAACACCCCCCCAAAACCCCCCAAACCCCACCACCCCCCCCCAACCCCCCCCCCATACATCCCCAAAAATATACCCCCAACCCAATCCCCCCAAACCAAAATCCATAACCCCCCCCAACCCCCAAAAATTACAAAAAAAATACAACCCCAACATCTCCCCCCCCCCCCCCACCCCCCAACAAATTTCCACCCAACCCCCCAACCCCCAAACCCCCCCCCAAACCAAAAAACCCCCAACCCCCCCCCCCCCCAACACCAAACCCCCCCACCCCCCCCCCCCCCCCCCCCCCCCACAAACCCCAAATACCAAAACACCCACCCCCCCCAACCCACCCCCCCCACAAACAACACAAACCCACCAAAAAAAACCCCCCCCCCCAAAACCACCCTCCCCCCCAAACCCCCTACCCACCCCTCCAAACTTCCCAAAACAAAAACACCCCAACCACCCCTTAACACCCACCCCCCCCCCCCCCCCCCCACCCACCCCCACACCCCCCACCAAACAAAACCAAATCCCCAACACAAACTCACCCACCCAAACCCCCAACCACCCAACCCCCAAAACCCCCCCCCCCCAAAAACAACCCCACCCAAAACCCCCCAAACACCCCAAAACCCCCCCCAAACCCAACACCCCACACCAAACACACAATCACACACCCCCCCCAAACTTTCAACCAACCCAAACCACCAACCAACCACAACCACAACCCCCCCAACAAATATTCACCCCACCCCCCCCACAAACACACACAAAACCCCCCACCCCCCAACAAAAAACACACCCCCACCCCAAACCCCCCCCACCCAAAAAACAAAAAAAACATACCCAAAACCAACCCTACCCCAATAACCCCACCCCCCCAACAAACCCAAACCAACCACAACCAACCCAAAAACCAAAACACAACCCCAAAACACACCCTCCACCCAAATACCATCCATTTAACCAAAAACCCAAATAAAAAACATTCTAAATACCATAACAAACCAACTACAATACACTCCAACCCCCAACACCCAACCCAACCCCCATCCCCCCAATCTCCTTCCCTCAACCCAATATCTCCATTTTACCAACCCTCCCCAATTTAAACCCCATAAACCTACCCCTTACCTCACTAATTTTCCAAACTCCTTCATATCCATCACCTAACACCCCTCTAAATATATCCCTCCAACCACTTCCAATTTCCACTCCCTTTCCACCATTTACTTCACCAACAATACTACCCCCATTAAGAACTCCCCCATTACTTCAACCATATCAACATCAATTACCAACCCCCTCCCCAATCCAAACCCCAAAACCCAACCCACCAAATCCCCCATCAATACCACTTTATACCAATCCCCTAATAAAATCATCTCTAATCCACACTCTCCCATCCCCCAACTCAAATCCCTTAAAACCAATCCTTAGATTACTTACCATATCCCATAAATTCCCTCTGATACTAAATCCTATACACCCTCCAAATTTTTCATAAAATAATATACCTCCCCATCCTCCAAACCTTCCAAAAAAACACTCTTATAAACACCCTCCCTATTCCATTCCCCATCAAATCTCCTACTCACCCATACCTTGAACACCTCCACCTAAATCCCCAACCCCCACCTAAACTAAACCACCTTCTCCCCCAATCAATACTATCCACGATCTTAATCCTAAATTTCAATCCTCATTCCTACCTCCATCAACCACAATCTCCAATCTCAACCATCTCTCTATTCTCATTACCCCTAATGTTCAATATTCTCCCATTTATATCTATACACCCCCCCCGTCAAATATCTACATACCTCGGTAAAATATAATTTTTATCAAGACTTCCAAAACTAACATACCCCCCTCCAATACAAATTTAAACCAACAAAATAAACCATAAAAACCTCCTCTAGTTCCAGAGATTTACAGTAAACTTCCAAATCACGCCTTCATAAAGTCTCAATGAAACAAAAAACCCTCTACTTTCATCAAAAACGGCCCTTTAACCCATATTACCATTTCTACCCCCTCTGAAACATACATCCAAAACACACCCCATATCTATTACAATCACCCACGTACATTTTCCATAACTTGGCACACCCCTCACTCCTCTACTTCAACTTAAATCCCAATTTTTCCCTCCATTTTGGCAAAAGCATCAATTGTACTAGAATTTCCCCAATGTACTAATCCAGTTCAACCGCTACAACTATCCTCTGATTATTCGCTAACACTCCCGCACTCTCCACCTAACTCTGGTGACCATTAACTCTACTAATTCTTATCCCATTAGACTTCGTCCCTCATCTTCCCCCGTACTAATTCACCCTCTATAGACATAACCGAGACTGCTTAAAAAACTATAATACCTAACACTTCCTCTAACTCAACCACTTCCCATCCCCTCACCCATACCTATAAGCGTTACCCATCCACGTGTAATTATCAACATAGCCAAAACATGTGGAGTTACTGTTCATGTGATTATCAAAATCCTAATCCATCGTACCCATATCACTCTATCTCACTTCAAACAGATTTCATTACTTATCTACCCCATATTCTTACAATTCTCCTATCCCTACAATCCTCTTTCAAGTCAACCATCCACAATTTAGAACCCATCAAGGATCCAATGATTCTAAAAATCTCAAACAACATTGATTAATTCTCACGTTCCTCAAAACATAAGGGCATTAAATCTCTGCTGACTTAACACCACTTCACTCATGTGATCATCTCTCAACAACCTGAAAATCCGGGGTGAAGGGGGAAATATAACCACCCTCAAGCCGTCTAATACATTTTCAAACGTACATCCTTGGACCAATTAATCCACTCTGTCATCTAACATCCTTACTCCCAAAATAAAAATAGGTTGACCCATCAAATGAATTAGATCCAATATCCTTTGGCCTAAGACCTAATCCCAGATCTTTCAGTCTAACCTAATTTATATCCCTTACCAGCTCTAATGAATACCATCTCTCCCGACTTATCCTCCATTACCCTCCCCCCCAATACACACTCCATGAAGGCTTCCTAAGGGTACAACTCCCCTACCGACTCATCTGAAATTATTCTTCCCTGTCTTGTAAAACTGTGTCTATAGGGGGGGAGCAGTAATGCATCAACTCATATATTCCACACAAAATAATCTTGGCAAACTCCCACAATCAATAAGAAACTTCATCCAATTTATATATAGACTTCCTCCATTACTCATATAATACAGATACTCAATTTTATTATAACCAATTAAATTATACACTCACGTTGCTATTCCTAATCCAAAAATAACACCCCCCAATCTACAAATTCCTACCCCTATAAAATACTGTACATGGGGTGCTACATGCCCAAATCTTTACATAGTAAAACTACGTTACAGGGCTCATTGACATTTCATCCACTATTCGCATACCAACACCTACCCATTAACTTTGCAAGATACTAACATATTGTCTGTCAATTTTTTAAAACCATATTATCACACATGTATCTAATAATTTAAACACTAATCTCCTAAATTAATGCTTCACACATATTCTCCAATGGTCACATCATTATTAACCAAGTCCAAAAATTCAGGACCCATGAGTTTCAACTTGGAATACACACACAAATCTCTTGAGGTATATAACTGTGTGAGATTCTGAGTAGGTCGACATGGCGGGAGGCTAAATGTGCGCTGTGATAGTAATCAACAAATCAATGACTACGCTAAAATTAATAATAAGGTGGAGCGTATTAGACATGTGGGGTGGTATGTGGGAGTAGTGGAGGATTAGGTATACTATGATGTTGAGTGGGAGATTTGTGGGAATTACAGGGGGGAAGTATAAAGACTCAAATCCTACTCCTTCATAACCTGGGTAATAAGATCTTAGTGGGGTCTTTGTGAATAAATTGAAAGACTAGGTACTGTAAGGGCACATTTAGTTTGCCAGACATGAGTTGATAAATTTGTATGTAGGTGTGGTAGGTCTTACTTGGGTATCTCTGCCAGAAGATGTATAATCGAGCACTATTTATGTATGAGTTTAAGAAATGAATAAAAGTGTATGTATGACTTTGAGCTAACAATGTTAATCGTGTGTGAAATATCCACCAATGAGATGGTGAGGTGTGATACTAAGTGCATTGGTTGTCTAGCGCATCGATCGGTAAAACTTAGAATGAGGCTAGATACGATGAGACCATTGAGAGTGTAAATACTGTGAGTCTCAATTAGCTGATTGCCATCAGGCAGCGCATCCAGAAGGATCTGTGGCTGCGTCACCTCACTAGTCAATTGCACACTACTTGGGATGATTATTGGTGCCAGAAGCTGTGAATTCATTACCTACCATTACGGTTAGATTATCTCATATTAATTGTATCCTATTTGCAAGTCTGTATTCATGGCGGAAGTCATCAAACGATTGGAAGTATATAAAGTAAGGTGTCTATCGCACTTAATTTCATAGCGTGAAAATTACGATGGTATACCGTTCGAGTGTTTGCAATAGGAGATCTAGACGCGATAGATCTGCCAGTTCTCTAAGTAGGCCTAGCACTAACTTCTTGCATAAACTTATTACAGTGTGAGGGGGTGATATGTTTACGCTGAATTAGTGTATCGGAATGACATTGTACTGTCATCATTCTGTTCTCACAAATATGCCCCCACTATCCCTTTCAAAGACGGAGATCCTGCTCAGCTTTGTGCCGTCTGTTAAAATACGGTTAAGTCGTGTCGAAGTAGTGTTATCAACGGTCATGACGCTAGCGACTGATGCGTTTTGTAACAATCAATGAATCTTACAGTTTGTTCTAGCCTTAAGATGTCGAACTGTTACTAAACCTATCAAGGTATTTTTCGTGGCACATTATATACCATAACAGGTCATCTCCTCTATACCTCCGCCATAGTTTGAATGTCGAGAAGGTTTTAGTACAATCACATTTAGAAATCTCCTAATGGCCACGAACTCGTAATCGTATTTACTTGTAACTATGTATAGACTAGAGTACGAGGCTTGTCTTGATACAACTGAGCTTGTATCTGACTTAACATAAATCCACACTAACACCAGCCGGTAATTGTGTGTATACTGTGAGGTTCGATAAGTCCCTAAGTTAGGGACGCGATTGAATCGAAGTTTACATTGTGGTGGACTACTGAACGATGATATTGATATGGAAGAATTTAGTCTTCTGGAGAGAATGGATATACGTTAGACCATGATGGACGTTCCTTGATGGAGGGTGACAATTGACTTGAGGACTCTGCTACGAAATAGTGGGACAGGACACAGACCTGGGCTTGGTATCGGGTAAATAGTAAGGGTCAATCACTGCATTGTGTGGGGCGGGTGGTGGGGCAAGTTTTTTCTCCAGCGGGGGCAACTGAGCGGAAATAAGTGGCGAAAACTGTACATGATGGTAGAGCTGATTTAGTTTATATGATTATTGACATTTTTACGAGAGAAAAGTCTGTCAGTTGGTAACTTTAAATTTACGTCATAAAAAGTCTATATACTTAATCACAAGCATGTTGGACCGTAACTGCGAATATTTTGCCGCCTATAATTTTAGTATCGCCGAATGTTAGTCTTTGTCCTAGAACTCCGTTGACTTGTGCTGTCGTTGAATATATTAATCTACTGATGTTGGACCTCTTGTACGTAACCATTGCGACTTTCTGACTAAGACTGCACCAGTACTTTGCCACTAGATGTTCACCCAGGTTCCTATTGCTACAATTGTGTTTGAAAAGTTATCGTGTTTCTTGAATGCACAATATTGTTCATTGACACATTCGAGTCTTCAATTCTTTAAACCAATTCTATAGCAGTTTGTTTACACATAGTCATTACATCCACATTTCAGCAACACGAACAAGTCACACAGATCCCATAGCTGGCAACTCAATAAAACGATTAAAAACTGACAAAGAAGTCAACAATTAATCCTGTGTATTAAACACGACCCAGTTGTAGTGCGTTCAGTGTAAGTAAAATCTATCTTCCAATAAGGTAGGCGGTACTCACAGTAACCCACTTTTCTGTGAAAAGAAGATCACTTAACTTTCAAGTCCACTCAAGCAATCCTACGAACTTGTGAACCCAGTGGGGATGAGAAATCAGTGGTTACATCACAATCAACCTCCACGTCAAGTTTTCACAGTGACTGATTACTTGGAGATCATCTCTTCATCATCATTGATTGCGTGCGAGCTGTAATCTAGATACGCAGAACAGAACGAAGTATATTTTATCTGTAGACGTACATCCACGGAGACGAGGCACATTGATTTTTTACCGGCACGCGAGATGTGTATAACGTGCTTCCGATGTAAACTTTATTACGCCTAGTTGTGCCTTCCGTGATATGTCCACATTCATATTTTTCGTGTTAAGTGTTATATGTTGTGTATTCTGCGTGGGAGGTAGGGAGGTTGATCTGACGAACGAGATCCATCTCGAAGCCAATTCGGGCTCTTCGTCAGACGTTCTGTAGGACATTATTTTGCAGACTTCCCGCAGTGGAATGTTCCTATGCGTGAGCATAGAAGGATCTTTGGTCCACTGTGTCTGGTAGTCTGTGACACCTGACTGTTTTAGCTGTTTCGTCAAGTTTTAATTGTTGTTTTTGGTAGTTATTTTTTTTACGTGTACCTTATTTTCATGATGTATTTTGTATGTGATTATTGTCCATCTTACCTGACTGTCGTTCAGTTTTTTACAAAGCATATGTTTTTACACTGTGTTGTCAATTGTCTTGTGCATTATTTGATCGTAGATGTCATCGTAATTTTTTACGACATTCTATTTTAGTTCCACATTTTATTTTATTTGATTTCTACGACTGTAGTCATTTGTCTTGATTATCGTGACGTGTCAGTATTGTGCTATTGTCTGTCACGTTATTGCTTTCACACCATTTCATGTTATAAATTACATTATTAATTATTAATATTATTGCCTATTATATAAATTGATTTTACCGTTCTAGAACAGGAACGAAAACCACTAGTTGTAGTAACAATTTTAAGTAGTATTATTACATAATAAAATTGAATAATGGCTACCTTAGACTATTTCATTAAGCAAGCAAAAGCTCTTCAGATGGCTCCTGAGGAAGCAAAAGCATTTGCACTTGCAGAATATAAGAAAGCTCAAGAAATAGAAGCTGATCAGAGAAGGTTAGAAACTTTACGTTTGGAAAATTTGAAATTTGAGGCAGATCAAAAAAGGATTGAGGCTGAGGAGAATGAAAAGAAGAGGAAATTTATAGCTGAGGAAGAGGAGAAAAAAATGAGATTAACTGCTGAGGAGGATGAAAAGAAGATGAAATTTATAGCTGAGGAAGAGGAGAAAAAAATGAGATTAACTGCTGAGGAGGATGAAAAGAAGAGGAAATTTATAGCTGAGGAAGAGGAGCAAAAAATGAGATTAGCCGCTGAATTAGAAGAGAAACGATTTCAGCGAGAGGCAGAACAGAAGCAAAGGGAGGCTGAAGATAGACTTAAAAAGGAAATGGAAGAAAAAAGATTAATAGCTGAAAAAGAAATGGAAGTTAAACAAAAAGAAATGGAAGAAAAAAGATTAATAGCTGAAAAAGAAATGGAAGTTAAACAAAAAGAAATGCAAGAAAGAAGATTAATAGCTGAACAAAACACAAAACGACTTCAGCTTGAGATGGAAGAGAATGAAAGAAAACGACAGCATGAACTGAAATTAACAGAGTCAGAATATGAGAGACTTATGTTAACTCAGGAATCTAATTCTCAGAGAACTTTTGAAAGCCAAACTTCATCCAGACATGATAATTTTAAGGAAATTCACCTTAAATTACCAAAATTTAATCCCCCGTCTGATGACGTGATATTCTTCCTGGATAGGTTTGAGGCCACTTGTGTGTCTTATAACGTGGATAAAGCTCTATACTGTACATATTTATCCAGATTACTTACAGGGGACGCATTAGCAGTTTATCATACCACCAGCATTGGTGAGAAAAATAACTATAATGCTCTTAGAGCGGCACTTCTGCAAAAATTCCAAATGACAGAAGACCAATATCGATCAAGATTCCATACATTACTACCTCAATCTAGCAAAAATTTTAGTGATTTTCTGTCACAAATACGACTAACATTAGAAAGATGGATCGAATTATCCAAAATTGAAAAGTCGTATGAAGGTCTCTTCGATTTACTGATGCGCGATAAGGTACTTTCGTCTGTAAATCCTACATTTCTCGCATTTTTACACGAACGGAAACCTTTATCTATGAAAGACTTAGAACAGCATGCTAAAAATTTTTGCACTGCTCACCCAAACATGGATCTAAGTAATGCACAGATTAAGAATGAATTGCCTGTTGCTTTTGCAGCACAACAAAACAATTTTTCACGCAATCGTTCTTTTAGTGCTGACAGATATGTCAATAAGGGAAATAATGACAATTTTAACAATGGTAATTTTTACAAAGGGAAGCAATTTCAACAATCTGCTCCATTTAATGTTTCTTGGAACCAGGCTCACAGATCGCGAGATTTTGGTAACAATAATTTTAAAAATAATCAAGGACATTACAATAAACAAAACTGGAGATCAAGATCTCAGGGTCCGCAAAACAAAAAATTTTTTGGAAATAAACCATTTTACCAACATCATAACGATAATTATACAAATTATCGGACTCATCAAAATTTTAACTCTAGCAGAAACTACAGTTATGGCAATTTTAATGACAAAAATCAAAATCGATCGCGTCGACGAGATAGATCGTTGAGTAATACGAATAGACATTCTAATGTCGCTTTTAGTGATACACAGGCTAACATTGAACAGGGTAAAGGAGCTGAAACTCATAATGCTATGTGTTGTTCTCTTGATTGTACCCAAGTCAAAGATTGTTCAGAATGCTCTACTCTTTTCCAGCCCAGGGCGATCACGACGCTGCGTTGCGGACATACCTTACCTAGTCTACCTGCAGTCTGTACGGCCACTGCTGCGTCAGTACACCAGGGACAGGGCTCTCTTAAGTTTAACAAGGGATTTGTCAACAATATTTCATGCTCTCTCCTATTTGACTCAGGTTGCAGCACAGTCGGCGTCCGGACTTCGCTGATCAACCCAAGTTGTGCCACGGGCCGGGTTGTCAAGTGTGTAACGTTTGGTGGCACAATTGAAACATTTGCCACTGCTATTATTGATCTTAATACACCATTTTTTTCAGGAAAGATTCAAGCTTGTCTCCTTCCGAATCCAATTTGTGATTTAATACTTGGTCGCATACATGGTATTAAAGAGTGTACACCACAGCAAATTGCTGAATGGGAAGAGCGACATATTCAAACTGCAAATGCAGTAGTTACTAGAGCGCAAGCTACTAATATGTCGCATGATACACCTATGGAACCTACAGTTCATACCACTTGTGATGATGATGCTCCTATTTCACGGGAGTTGTTTGCAACATTGCAAAAGAATGATGATTCATAAAAAAAAAAATTTTTTCAGTATGTGAACAAAAAGAATACCAGCAACAAACTTGCAAAATCTAGACATGATTTTATACTTAAAAATGGGATTTTGGTTAGAGTAATACGAGAAAAGGATTCATCCTTATGTTCTCAGATTATAGTCCCATCCTGTATGAGATCTCGTATATTACGACATGCGCATGACTCGCAATGTGCGGGCCATATGGGTTTTTCGCGTACCAAATCCAGAGTGCTTTCGGCATTCTACTGGCCAGGCGTCCATAAGGACATCACTCTCTATTGTCGGTCCTGTTTGATATGTCAAGAAGTTAAGGTACGGGGTCCATTTCATGCGGCTCCTATTCAAGCTGCGGACATCCCGATTAGACCATTTGATAAAATGGCTATAGACATTATTGGTCCTATGCTACCATCTGCTAGAGGGCATACGCATATCCTTACGTGCATTGATATGTGCACTCGCTGGCCTGAAGCTATCCCTCTCAAGAACACTTCATCTGCCAGTGTAGCAGAGGCATTGATGTTAATCTTCTCACGCATTGGTTTTCCACGGAAAATCTTGTCGGATCATGGGGTTCAGTTCATTTCTGAATCCATGTCTCAAGTTATGAAGACATTAGGTATAGACAGATCTCTAAGTTCTATTTATCATCCGATGTCAAATGGGTTAATTGAGCGTCTAAATAGGACACTCAAGCAGTTGTTGGGTAAAATGACTCAAGACCATCCCCAAGACTGGGATCGGGTCCTACCCGCTTGTCTCTTTGCGTATCGCGAAGTACAAAATCAAGCAACGGGGTTTTCTCCATTTCAACTTGTTTTCGGCATGCAACCACGCGGTCCGATGTCGTTAATCCACGACTTATTGGTTGACGAGAATATTGAAGAGGAAACTCAATCCTCTTATGAGTATGTGATCTCTCTGAGAAAGAGAATCATAGATGCTTGTAGATTAGCTACTGCATCATCCGAACAAGCCAAAGAAAAAGCTCGTCTATTTGCAAACAAGTATAGACGTCTTCGCCAGCTCATACCTGGTGATGAAGCTTTTGTATTACTCCCTGCGCATAATAATCGTCTTTTAATTACCTGGAGAGGTCCTTTCAGGATCATCTCAAGAATATCCGATGTCGACTACATCGTTGATGTTAATGGTAAACATAAAACCTTCCACATTAATATGTTGAAGGAATATTACTCACGTCCTGATTATCTACAATCAGTGTTCCAAGCAACTGACGATCCTACACCTCCTATTCAACACTATTCTAGTTTGTCAGTCATCCAAGAAGAGGAATCTTCTTTCGATGATGTACAACTACCAATACCAGTTGTACCACTCCATTCCACTGAGAAATGGAATGATGTTACTATCTCATCTACTCTTACTGCTGATCAACGTCAGCAAGTCTCTAATATTCTACACACGTATGAGGATGTCCTCACTGACATCCCAGGTCATACGTCAGTCATCCAACATGACATTATTCTGACTGACGATACACCTATTCGAGTTCGTCCATATCCTATTCCTTTACACTTTCGTGATAAGGTTGATAAGGAATTGGATGAGATGCTTCAATTAAATATAATTGAACCATCTTCATCACCATATTCTTCTTCTATGGTAATCATTAGGAAGAAGGACAACAATATACGTCTTTGCGTAGATTACAGGAAATTAAACAAAGTTACAAAATTCGATGCGGAACCATTACCTCTTTTAGACGACTTATTAGAGAAATTATCTCATGCCACATTCTTTTCGAAATTTGACCTTTCAAAGGGTTATTGGCAAGTGCCATTAACCCCTAAAGCAAAGCCATTCACCGCTTTCTCGACGCCACGGGGTCTTTTTCAATGGAATTTTATGCCATTCGGTCTAATGAATGCGCCAGCTACCTTTGTACGCATGATGCGCCGCATATTGTCTCATCGTCCCGATGTCATTACTTATATAGATGACATCTGTCTTTTCAGTGACTCTTGGGATGAACATATTCAGGGTTTAAAATCTTTACTTTCTACCTTACGGGATTATAACTTAACAGCGAAACCTTCAAAGGCTTTTGTCGGTTTTCATGACATCTCATTTCTTGGTCACCGTATAGGTCGCGGTTTAATGTATACAGAAGACAGTAACGTCTCTAAAATTTTAAACATCTCGGCACCTAAGACAAAAAAACAAGTGAGGTCGCTCTTAGGACTAATACAGTTCTATTCTAAATTCATCCCACATTTGTCTACTATAACTGCACCTCTTTCTTCGTTACTGAAGAAAGGCACATCTAATATAATAAAGTGATCGCAGGATCATCAAACGGCTTTAGATTATATAAAACAATTTTTTTCAAATAAGCCTTTTTTAAGGTTGCCTAACAAAGATCTCACCTTTGTTCTTCGCAGTGATGCTTCTTCCTACGCTATCGCGGCAGTTTTGATGCAGGAATACGGAGGCACCTTATTTCCGGTTATGTACGTATCCAGAAAGCTTACGACGAGCGAGATGAAGTATTCCGTTCTAGATAAAGAGCTCCTCGCTCTTGTCTGGTCAATCACTAAACTGGACCGTTATCTCCTCGGATCACACTTTGTGGTGGAATCCGACCAGAAAGCTCTTACAGCACTGAACACAGGGAACGTGAAGTCATCAAAGTCAGCGCGTTACGCTATTGCGCTTCAACTGTTCCATTTTGAGATACGAGCTATTCCTGGAGTACAGAATGTGTTTGCAGACTGTCTTTCAAGATGCCCTAGTGAACATGTCGAAATTAAACCACTTCCAGATGGTGAAACGTCCTCACAGAAACATGAATAACTTTGTACATGGTCACTGATTATATATCTGTGAAGACTATGTGTAGTTCTGCAGTATTCGCATATATATAACTTTCAGAATATACTTACGTATGGATTATAACATTATTTCTTGTGAAGTAACGTTTTGTTAGAACGGGAACAGTGATATTAAAGTAACATTTTTTTTTAGTATGGAAACATTGGTAAATGCGACAAATAGACATTCACTATTGTTATGGAACAGATCACACTACATATCGTGTTCGTAAACGTATTTCAGACATGGTACATTGAGAACATATTCTTGTCGATTTAACTAGTTCTAAAAGAATATTAACAATGAGTGAAATTGAAATCACTTAGAATAAATTAGTAATTAGTTATTTGTTCATAAATTAAGTACTATTAATTAGTATAATTCAATTTAATCAATTTGATTGATTATAAATCACACATCTACTAACTTTATTAGTGTTTAGCAATACGTGTATTCACGTATCCCACTACATGATATCTCACTTTTAGATAACTAGTCAAACTTACTAGTGTTAGGAAATAGTAAGTGCGTTGCTTCTTAAAGTGTTTAATTATGCTTTGTTTCATTTTGCATGTTGTATTTTAAAATTTTCTGTTTTATTGATTCTTTTATCATTGATCATCATCAGTGTTGCTGTTCATTTTCATTTTTGAAATCATATGTTTCAAATTTCTTTAAAAAAAAAAAATTTGGTTGAATTTTATTATCATCTTTTTTTTTATATAGTTTATTTCATTTTCATTTTCAACTTCTTTTTACTTCGAATATTACCACATCGTTCCAAAGTAGGTCGATGGTGGATGTGTGCTTTAATGCATACTATCATTTAGTTATATTGTTTTCATTTAATATTCTTTTCTTAATATGATATAATTTTATGCATGTCATAAATCTTGTTGTAGTTTTGACTCACCTCTCTCGAGTAATTAGTTCGAAAAAAAAAATTAATAGAATTAATTTTTTTAAGGGGAGGTGAGAAGGGAGCTGTTACGTACATTTATTACCTACGGGGGTAGTCTTCGGTCCTGCCAAATGTACGCACCAGTTTTATATAGTTATATTATTTGTGCGTTCGATTGATTCACGCACTGACGTGCACAATGCTGTGTGAGTTGCTTTGGACGCACGTGTAACCTAGTTGGGTAGTTTCTGACGTCATGTAAGGGGCAGCTCGGACCATATTTATGTCCGCTGTGTTATCCTTTGATTCTTGGCAAATGTGAAGTAGCCATCAGTTGTATTCGTATCTATTGATCTTCATGGCGAAGTCAATAGTGGAAGTATAAAGTAAGTGTCGCCCCATTTCTTATGGCATGTTTATTTATGTACATTAAAGTATCAGGCCGCTCCTATTAATGGTCTAGCGGGAATTCATCGTAGATGACATTCCTAGAATTGGACACACGGAGTCGATAGCCTTTGAATCTTTTCGTAGAGGGAGAATACCTACAAGAAATCAAGTTAATGAATTTATATGCTTCACATGTTTAATATGCTGTTACTACAATGCCAGAAGCGTGGCATAGAATGGGAGAGGTTAGTCAACTGGAATCTCTAACCTGTTCGTATTATCATGTATGACTTTGTTTGAAAACTATATACTATATATAACGGGATGTATGGAGAAAGTCTGGGATTGTGAAGTATGATATGGAAGAATTTTATCCTGGAGTATGAATACGTTACCATGATGGACGTCCTTGAAGGAAGGTCAATGGACTTGAATGAGCAGAATAGTATATGGTAACAGTTTTGTGATCCTCAGTCACTTGAGTCAGAGGACTTTATTAGTAGAGAATCTTCAGGAACTTTAAAAGTAATTATCAACATGTTGACGTATGATTTCTGCGCCTGTGACGATGTTAGTCTTGTCCACTCCGTATGTGCTGTGTTGAATAAAATCTATGTACAGTCACCACCGACTTCTGTACTGCCAGTACTTGCCCAGTTCACCCAGTTCAATACTACTTGTTGAAGTTCGTTTGAAGAATATTGTTGACATTCGTTCATTTTAACCATTCGCGTTTTAAGCTACCACTTCACCAGTATAAACTGAACTCAACGATAAAACGGAGTCAACAATATCATCTGAGTTTACTGACAAAGCACGTCAGTTTATAAACAATATTCAAGATGGCTTCTAGACCTAACCTCGTCTAGCGAAGATTCCTTTAAATAATGTTCAGCACATATTTTTCATATAATCATATTGAACCGCTAGTAATGGGTTCTCATCTGTAGCAGTGATCTCTGTACTCATCAAGCGATAATACGGGGCATCCCTTTTCTCTTCTTGAAAGTCACAAAATATTTGGATACAAGATGGCTGTTGTCGTGAGCTGTCACTCACTTTAGGATACAAACTGGAATCTGTATCAAAGTTAATCCTACATTAAATGTTCTCATTGCTATGTAGCATCTATCATGATGCAATGGACTTCAAAATACAATATGGTGCTGCTAGAAATGAATGACATCTTCATCTAGTTAAATATTCCCTCAGACGTACAAATCGTGCGTCTGCTTATCGAAAACGATGGCTTCGTAAGAGAGTTCATAAGAAGTGCTTTTGTTACCTTGGTATCAGAAATATGATTCTGCCATTCCTTGGCAATAAGAATAAACACTGGGGTAAAGCATACACGATAGGTCTAGACGACTATCACTTTCCCCTACACATATATCGATCACTTTTTCCGGCGACAAGCCGATACAGAAAAACACGACAGCCCCCCATCATCAGGGCGAAGCCAAATCACACCTCTCTAGCCACACATCCGCTGAACAGCCTTTGACCTTTCTAGCGACAAAGAACATATAGTTCGACTTAGATATGTAAAGATATACAGATATAAGACAGACTCGTCCTACCTAGACAAACACTACACATAAATTCAGGTCATAGATATTCTGAAGCAAGAACAATCTATTTTTACCCAAACAAAGAATAAATCGCAGTAAAACTGGATTCATCCGCGGAGTTCAATCTGAAACTCCTTTCAAGGGAAGTAACTCAATATTGACTTTTCCTTAAGCAAAAGAGTTTCTATTTTGTTTACAAAATATTTGCGAACATAACAAGCATACAAATGTATTATACTGCAAGATATCAAAGACTGCACGTAACAAGGCCATACACCATACTAACGGGAAAGCCCGTACGCCAAAAAACTCTCGTGACCCAGATGCAAAACTACTGTCAATTGATTGGTTGACCCTGAGGTATTCTTGTGTGCAATTTGAACAATTAACTAATTAAATTAAAAAATTTATTGAATGTCAAAATTATGGCTATGTGTGTGCCTTTAGTAGCTATGCGTTTCGGTTTTTTTTTTTTTTTGAACAGTATACATGTACATACTACAGTCCCATAACCGTAATCAGATGCAGGACAATTTGAAAACACTCGATGAGAAGTCACAGCAATTGGGTCTGAAAATACACAGGGAAAATTCAATTGTAATGAAAATAAATGCAGGTAATGTTAACAGGGTTGAACTTGAAGAAACACCAATACAAGATGTAGAATCGTACACATATCTTGGCAGTAATATAAACAAAGTTGGAGGGACAGACAGCGATATCAAAATAAGAATACAAAAAGCAAGAGGAGCTTTTATTGCATTAGGAAATATATGGAGATCAAGAGAAATCGGATCCAACACGAAAATAAGAATCTTCAACTCAAATGTGAAGTCAGTCCTATTGTATGGCTCTGAGACATGGAGAACAACAAAGACAACAACCAAAAAGCTACAGACTTTCATAAATGGGTGCTTGCGTAGAATAGAGGGATTGAAATGGTATGACAAGGTTACCAACGTGGAACCGATGACAAGAACTAGACAAGTGCCAGTGGAACAAGAGATGAGAAGAAGACGATGGCGATGGATAGGACACACACTGAGGAAACCTGTTGATAGCATTACAAGGCAGTCCTTGTTCTGGAACCCCCAGGGCAAGAGAGGCAGAGGTAGACCAAGAAGTACATGGAGAAGAGAGCTGGAAACAGAGGTGAAAATGATGAGGAGAACGTGGAAAGAACTTGAGATGATGGCACGTGACAGGAGGACTTGGCATGTGTTTGTTGAAGGCCTATGCTCCTTTGGGAGTGGAGGGTTATGAATGATGAATGAATTTGAACAATTAACTCATTAAATTAAAAAAAAAGTTATTGAATATCAAAATTATGGCTATGTGTGTGTCTTCAGTAGCTATACGTTTTTTTTTTTTTTTTTAACAGTATACATGTCCATACTTCAGTCTATCTTTAAACCCTTTCATCACAAGTACAGTCCCCATGTAGGTCCCGGAGGGTTTATGATGAGACAAAGAAAGACTAGGTTTACTGTCCTTCGTGAATTTTGTAAAAGGGGACATGACATCTCCAACAGATTGTCTACTGCATTTATTAGAGCCATTAATGTGGAAGTCTGAGGGCGAACGAGGACGAAGAAGAAGAAGAAAAGGAGACATGAGGTCGTACCCGGGACTTGCTACCTCTTCATGTAATTTAATTGCAACAGAAACCACTTCTGCAAAAAGGTCATCTGCAGTTGTAGCTTCAATCTACATAAGAAGCAACATAAGGAGATGATGATAATAAGAATCCCAAACTGCACACGAAAATCGCGGTGCTCATGGCTAGCTTAGTGTAGGACATGGCTGTTTTGTTTTCCCATTCTACAGATCCACGTTCATGGTTTGAGGACATAGCTGTTTTGTTTTCCCATTCTACAGTTCCACGTTCATGGTTTGAGGACATAGCCTGTTCCGTTTTCCCATTCTACAGATCCACGTTCATGGTTTGAGGACATGGCTGTTTTGTTTTCCCATTCTACAGATCCACGTTCATGGTTTGAGGACATAGCTTGTTTGGTTTTCCCATTCTACAGATCTACGTTCATGGTTTGAGGACATAGCCTGTTTGGTTTTCCCATTCTACAGATCCACGTTCATGGTTTGAGGACATAGCTTGTTTGGTTTTCCCATTCTACAGATCCACGTTCATGGTTTGAGGATATAGCCTGTTTGGTTTTCCCATTTTACAGATCCACGTTCATGGTTTGAGGACATAGCCTGTTTGGTTTTCCCATTCCACAGATCCAAGTTCATGGTTTGAGGACATAGCCTATTTGGTTTTCCCATTCTACAGATCCACGTTCATGGTTTGATGCCTTATCTTCAGTTTTCCCATTCTACAGATCCACGTTCATGGTTTGATGCCTTATCTTCAGTTTCCCCATTCTACAGATCCATGTTCGTGGTTTGATGCCTTATCTTCAGTTTTCCCATTCTACAGATCCAAGTTCAAGGTTTGATGCCTTATCTTCAGTTTTCCCATTCTACAGATCCACGTTCATGGTTTGGTGCCTTATCTTGAGTTTTCTCATTCTACAGATCAATGTTCGTGGTTTGATGCCTTATCTTCAGTTTTCCCATTCTACAGATCCACGTTCATGGTTTGATGCCTTATCTTCAGTTTTCCCATTCTACAGATCCACGTTCATGGTTTGATGCCTTACCTTCATCATCATCATCCTTCAGCTCACCAAGGAGCACACGCTTTTAGGATACTAATGCCAAGTCATCCTGTCCCGTGCCATCATCTCAAGGTCTTTATCATGTCATGCTCATCCCTGTCATCTCTGTCTCCACTTCTCTTCTCCATGTGTTGTTCGATGCCGTGAAGGGATTGGTGAAACCTTTTCGTTGTTGTAATTCCCAGTCCTATTCGTGGCTATCAATATCATCATGATCACGATGATCATCATCATCACCATCATTATCATTGTCGTAAAGCGAAATCTGTACGGACAACAGTTCAAATGAACCACCTTTATAACTTAAAGAATGTAGTGTTAAAATCTTGGGTTGCGATTAGCTTCTTCGCCTTGCCTGCAAACATATCGCTTTCAATAGGCCTTACGGTAAAGAAAATAAATGTAACATGTTTGAAACAAATCGAGGCGTAATTTTTGTTCTAGACGGAATGAGAGACAAGAAGGAGGGGAAAGGAGAGACAGAAGAATGCTACTATCAGCACGCGTTGTTTGGACTCACAAATTGTAACGTACGCGCGATATTGCTAGTGGCAGATTTGAAAATACGACGCAAGGCCAATACTTGTATCGTCCTATAGTCACGCAGTGGAAATATATAAACACACATACCGCTCTCATTTCCTGTATTGTAGCGTAAATTTTGACGAAACCCAGATATTGTCGTTTTAGTTTGAAAAAAAGCGTTGGAGAGAGGGAAAAAGATGGTGTATATTTATTTAAAGGGAAAAAATATGGAATTACAATCTAAAAGGAATCGGGTCATAAAACTTAGATATATTAATGGAATATGGTCTCCTGATCAATAATATCTTTCAATTTACAAAATCGTGCAATTAATAACCAAGATATTGCAATAATACTATATATGTTAGGACAGACTGATGAACGGACTCATGCCTGCTTATTTTATCAATAACATTTTTTGAACGCGTGGTTGAAATGAGGCAGAAGAGGGTACATGCAATCTGATTGGGTGGAGTTAGGAAGAGGGAGAGATATTATTGGTTAGCCCAAAACTAAATATATTTTGCAGAGTAGCACATAGTTGTTTGGAATTTTGTTTTTTTAAATTTCGATTCAAAATTGATAGTCGCAGGGTCTCATTGGCCAACACATTTAATATTAATGAAAACTTTGAAGGCTGGACGCCATTTGTCTAAGAATCTGTACCTTGAGCAAGACGATGTACTAGAAGTGTGAATTTTAAATAAAACTAAACTAAATAAATAAAAATTCATAGTCTCGCCAGCAGCAAAGCTGAATCTGTGCCAAGTCATCGTTCCTGTGTTTAGTCATTGAATTTGTGGTAAGACAGAAATTATTAACATTATTTATATTATTAATTGTGTTGTACGACTTGGGTAATGAAGATATTATACGACTGTAAGTACTTATGTCACTAGCAGACTTATGCAAGGCCTATGTGTTGCTCCACCATATTAACAAACTACCAGAGGTGTAGAACCAAAAGATTACATAGGTTGTCAGCAGGGATCATATCACCTACCTTTTTTTATGGGAAAATATCAATGATAATGGCATAGGTGTTGTAGCCATTAGAGGAGAGGAGTGTGAAAACTGGTACAAGTTGTTCCATCAATCTAGATTGGATGAGCTGGGTTGGTCAGAGAGATCTGACCCTGTTCTTTTATTTTGAATGCATTATTACTTGTGAAGTTGGTGGATTAGATATTATGTTAAGACAAACCATAATCTTCATGTTGCAGGTTTTTTTTACTGGCACTATGCTAGTGCCAGCTTCCTGAATATAATAAACAGTGAGAAAGTGGAGTTTGCTGTAGTGGTACAAGCTCTCTACCACTGGAACTGTAGTTTTGGTACTAGCTCTCTACCAAGATTGCCCCAGGAAGATTGAGACAGTGGCTGTTGGCCGGAAAGACAACTATTATCTAGCTTCACGTGCCAGATAAGTGCATAAGTCCTGGCACGGAACGATTCATCAACTATCTACCATATAATAATATACTGTATAAAATAAAAACCATTTCCACTCAATAAAGTGTCTAAAGTGAAAAGAATATTTGTGAATAAAGACAGGGGATGATGTACAAACCCCAACCCGCCATCTAGTACCAGTTAAACAGTAGTAGAGATATATTAACACTATTCTTAGGTTTTAAATTATGTGCTTGGACAGATTGTCCCCTTTTGTTTAATTGAATTGCATATACATATATATAAATTGATTTCATTTGATTTTGATAGTCCTGGCCAAAATAATATTAGGTTCAGGACAAAATAAATTGTAAAAAAAATTGTTAAATACCAAATTTAAAACACTGTGTTAGTTGAATTGATCATAGAATTTAATATCTGTGTGTGTGTGTGTTTGTGTATTGGGTTACCATCACACCACACTTACATTACCCTAGACATTTAGACGTAGTCATCATTTATTCTAAGTGTAAAATATAACTCTGAGTGAGATCTTAGGGTGGTAGCAGAAAGGTCCCCTGAGAACACATCCCATCAATTGTTAGACTCAGGGGCCTTCACAGCTTGACCTCACTCAGTTACAAATTAAATACAACACCAACATTCATAACATCTAAACCCACCACAATCATCACCATCATTATCTTCCTTGTCGCTATTTATGGGTCATGGAGCCACCACTGTATCTGGCTCCCTTGCAGGAAGCCTGGATCAAACACTCATCTGCTCTTGCAGCGGTGATTTCTGTAGCAACATGTTTGTGTGATGAGGTTGCTAAACTCATGCACAATATTGTATTAGTCGACTTGTACGACATGCCTGAGGGAGCACTAATTCTATTCTTTTTTTGTCTCATCAGAGACACCTCGGAACTGGGGACCAGGTTTTGGTATATTTTATGTTTTAAACTGTACTGGTGTTTTTGTCGAAGACAATGGGGATATTGGTGTTCTTTGTTCTTTTGTCTTCGTCAGACTTTTTGTTCCGGTTACCAGAAAATTTGCCGTGCCCAGGCCTTAGTGGAGGTAGCAAGTGTGTTATTCAATTGTTTATTAGTACATCTCCACGTTTAAGTCTCAGGAAGAGTCAGTCTTTACAATATGTATTCAATCATAATCCTTTAGCTAAGCATCCGATTGGCATAGTAGTTAGAGCTCTGGTCTCTCGCAGCAAAGGTGTCGGTTTCGATCCACGGTATCGACATGCTTCAGTCTACCCAGCTGTAAATTGGTACCTGACTTTGCATTTGAGTTAGAGAAGGAAACAGCAGCAAGGAAAGGATCTGGTCACACCACCTCTCGATGTTGGACTGCGTATTGTCGTGAAACATTCTAAATCCACATATATAAATTAAAAGGTAAATGTAAAGCCTAACACATAAATTCAATAAAAGGAAAGAGAAATGGTAAAAGTACAGTGCTGTCACAATGGCGTACAAAAATCCCCTTTGTTTTCTACTTCGTCTGCAAATTGTAACGTTTCACGTTGATAGTAAAGCCTACTGCATCACTACACGCTTTCTACAATAAAACGTGTACTGTATTTCTAAGAAAACCTTGAGCTAGGCACACTGCGTAATGACCTAAATTAATACTTCCATTAATTTCATTTTATACACTACGTTAACATAAACGGAAAGACAGATGAACTTAGGATAGAGAGAGGGAGGGCTGAAAGCAGGAACGCATGCAACACTAACACGCGTCTCGCGATATACCATTAATGCCACCCTCCCCGCGCGAAAGGCCAGAGGCACTAACTTTTTTTCAAATAGACCGTGATAAAAAAACACTACAACTACGAGAGTTAGGTTTAAAAACCTGAAAAACGCTTATTAGGAAACATGACATTATACTGGTTTACGTTTGAAAGCCTGACAGTACAGCAGACACCCTAAAAGTTTGGAAGTGAGGAGGTGGTAACAGCACGACTATCCTAGAAGAAAATACATATTTTGAACGCCGCCACTTAGCTCCCTTAAAACTTATATATTTGGGTTCCTTAGGACTTGCTGACAAAGAATATGTTGAGTGTTACGCAAATAGTCTAGGAATTAACAAATTATAGCCAAAAGAAAATAGTGAGGGTGTCAGACAACACCAAAAAGTAATCGCACAGTGGCATGTTTTGAAACCACTATTTTACGGGAAATGGGCCACCATGTAAAATCCTATTTGATTGGATAGAAGTAAATGTAAGGCTAAACGCGATTAGTCGGACTACAAATACTAATTCTTTGTTGTTAGGGGAAACGGTAGTAAGGGTACTTTTTTTGAAAAGCTGTGTAAACATGGCCCGATTGGTTAGACCCGCCAATATAGTCAATTAAGAGCGTCAGTTCAGTGCCACATGTTAAAATAAACTTACTCAGAAACAGTACGTTGAGTTCCAGTGCATATTTTTCTAAATAAAAGCCTGCGACAGCGGCAGATCGGATTTTGTGCCATTATTCATCGCCAGTCAACGTATCTGTGTATTATTTCCATGAATTGTGGTAAGCTTGATATATTCGATATCTTTTTAATGAAAATTGAATGTAAATTGATAATTTATGTCTGTATATGTGCGTGGTTCAGTAGCGAACATGAGGCAAGGCCTAAATATTGCTCCAACCTGAAAAGAACGTGTCGGAGAAAAGGAAACTGCATGGAATTGCCAAATAGTACACTGACACCTATCTTGTTGACTAGAAGGAAATAATGCTGGAATTGCAGAGGCGTAGTAACCATTAGGGAGGAGTATACTGGTGTAAATTGTTTCAGATGAAGCTAGCAGTTGGCCTACCGCTCTGAACTCAGTGTTTGTTATGTATTGTGTTCAGTGTGGAAATAGATTATAAATTAGATCTGAAGTAGGAGGTACAACCTTCTTGTTTCAGGGACTGTGGTCCTAGTTATTGAAGCAGCACCTGGTCTGAGTTTTGCTGAAATCCAGAGGCTGACAGCATACTCCTTGGTCCAGATAGCGACCAGTGAGGTGTCTCCAGAACACAGGAAGCAATCGAGCAGAGGAGTCTTTTCCTGCCGCCATCACGAAAGATAAGCTTCTGTGGCCAGAGTAGCTCAACATTATGTGCCCCCTCAAAAATTGACATTTTGTTAAACACAGAGGGACAATTAATTGGTTCAAATGACAGGAACTGTGAACTTTTCCCAATACTATTTCCCCGATAATCAAACACTTGATGTCATGATGAAAAACAACAACCAAGCTTGAACAAAACCAGTATTACCTCATATTACTACTGCACAAATTACACACATAGAATAATAATAATAAACTATGTCAATATAAAGTTCATATATATAAACTGTGTACATAATACTTGTAATTACATTTGATTGTGATTCCTGGTTCACTGTGTAGTTGAATCAGGATACCCATTATTGAAAGAATTAATACATATATTTTTAAACTTAAACACTTGACTCATTTAAGATAGTCTTATAGAGTGTTATATGTGTGTGAGTGTCACAGTGTTGTAAAGTGTTGTGGAATAAAATAAATTGTTTATCTGTCTGTTGTTGTTGTGACTTACACTTCATCATTTTCATAACCCTAGACATTTAACGTAGTCATCACAATATTCCAGAATAATTCTGACTGAGGTATAAATGTGGTAGCAAGTAAGGTCATCTGTAATACACCACACTTATTAGATACAGATACCTTCACAGCTGATCTCAGTAAGTACACTAAGTCCCCTATAAATATTTATAACATCCCATTTTACCACATATATTGGGGTCCTGTCCGGGATTTTGAATCTTTCCCTATTATAAATATTGGGGGTAATTCACTTCAGGGAATAATAAAAATTGAAAAGGTATCCTTGGGTGAAAATAAATAACGTTGAGCTCTCAGTGCCTGTGGTTGTCATTGGATATTTAGTTAGATATTGTTTACATTTACCTGTTAGAAAATGGCGGACCTGGCCAAATTTCGATCTGCTGCTGTGCAGACTGCGAAAGAGTTAGGAATGGACGGGCAAATTATGATTGCTTATGTCACTGCTGAATGTGACAAATATATTGAACGGGAAGAAAGAAGATTTGAGTCTGAAATAAAGTTAGAGGCTGAAAAAGAAATTAAGAGGTTGCAGATTGAGGCTGAGGCTAAGAGGTTGCAGATTGAGGCTGACAAAGATGCCAAAGCATTGGAAGCCGAGGAAAGAAGACAGGCTGCAGAAAGGGAAGACAAGCGATTAGCTGCAGAAAGGGAAGCAGAAGATAAAAGATTACAAAGGGAACATGAGTTACGACTAAGGGAGTTTGAGTTTCAAGGCCATGCTCCTGAAAATGGTGCCAGTCCCTTTACCTCCGATGCTACTGCTAGTCAGGCAGCCTCAACCTCAGCTATGAACTTTCATTTAGATCATTTTGTTGAGAAAGACGATGATATTGAGAGCTATCTAAATAGATATGAACTATTAGCTACCACGTATGGGTTACAGAGAGAAAGGTGGAGCTTAAAGTTATCTCAAGGGCTTCGTGGGGCAGCTTATGAAGTTTTTGCCAAAATGAGCAGAGGTGATCAAGAAAATTATGACATGCTAAAGCAGGCTCTTTTGTTAAGATATGAAAAGAACGCAGAATTTTATAGGAAAAAATTTAGGAATGCTAAACTACTGTCAGGTGAAACCTATCACCAGTTCTCTGCACGGTTAGAGACATACTTGGAGAAATGGCCTTCTCTGGGGAAAACCCAAGATCTTAAGGAAATGGTCCTTATAGAACAATTAAGAGAGTCCATGGCTCCAGACCTGAGAAAGTTTCTCATGGAACAAGGTGCAGAAAGGCTGGGTGAGTTACTAAATGTTGCAGAAAGGTATCAAGCAGCTCAGGCAGAGGTATCAGGTAATAAAAAGAAACAGGTAGAAAATTTTAAGGCACCACAGAACTTTAATAAATTTGATCCTAGAGATCAAAACAAAAGTAAGCACCAGTTTGATAGGCCACGGTATGAAAATAAAAATAAAACCCCACAATTCGATGAAAGGAAATATGATGAAAGAAAATCTTTCAACCAAAACAGGAGGTGGTGTAAAAATTGTAAGATGAACAATCATGACACTGACCATTGCAGAAGGAACCCTATAGTTATGGCCACCCTTCAGGTCAGGTCGACCTCAAGAAAGGAGGAGGATATTATGTTAAATACCACTCCAGAAGAGTTGAGGAAGGCACAGGCTGGGGATAAGACCCTCAAGCCTTGTTTCAGGAAATTGTCAACTTGTCATACAACTCCAGGCAAGGGAGATTTTTTCATGAAAAACAAGTTGATTTACAGGAAGGCCGGAACTAGATCCAATGGTCACGGACAGTTGGTTCTTCCAAAGAGATATAGGGCAGAATTAATAAGGAGCCTACATGTGAAACAAGATGGGGACCATGAGAAAATTGGTACCATCATCCAAAAGGTGGCTCACAATTATTATTGGCCCAAGGCAACATGGGACATTGAGAATTTTGTAGAAAGGTGTAGCATAGCACATGAGGGAACACCCACAAGTGGGAACATTGATCAGGACCTGGACACGCCACGGGGCAAACGTAGGCCTGACAATAGAAAGAAAAATAAATTAAATAAAGTGGACCAAATGGAATGGGAAGCCCCTTTTCACGGACAAGCTTCAATTAACTGTTTTACAATGGCCACTATGCAGAGAGTGCAAAAAGATGTCTTACCCCAGGATAGGCCGAAAATCCCTCAATCGGACTTAAACAAACTGGAGGAAGAAGATGTAGAGAGGAAATCTCTCATTAAGAATTCTAAGTGGGGAGAAAGCCCCAAGAGAAGAATTGGTAGCGGTCGTTTTGTGCATGATACTTCTGGGAAGAAAAATCATCACTATAGCGCTTCGAGTGGAAGAGACCATACCGGTGCATGGACAAATAGTTCCACAAAATTAAAGGTCCATATGAAGCGCTGTTAAGAACGTGGACTGATGAAAAGGCAGAGGAAAATATTACATCCTCATACCAATATGTGAATGAGCTGACCACTCGTTTAAAAACTGGCTGGAAACTTGCAAATGAAAATTTGAGACAAGCCAGGAAGAAACATGCTGCCTATTTCAACAGGAAGGCTAAGGATAGAGATTTGGCTGTGGGAGAGAAGGTACTGCTTCTTCTACCCGGTAGTCAGAATAAGTTACAAATTGGATGGCAAGGTCCATATACAGTTCTAGAGAAGGTGTCTAGAACAAATTATAAGATGGATAAGAAGGGGAAAGAAAAAATCTATCATGTGAATCTCCTGAAGAAATATTTGGAAAGAGAAAATCAGGAAGAGACACACTTGCTGACCTTGTCCATTGCAATGGAGATGAAAAAGGAACCACTTTCATCATCTGAATATCCATTACACCCCTGTGAGACAGCGGCACAGGTGAAAATCAGTACACATTTAACGAAAAATCAGAAAGAGAGAGTGCAACAGGTTCTAGATAATCATACAGAGGTGTTAACGGACCGACCGGGGCATACAAACTTATTGGAATATGATATGAAACTGATAGACCCCACACCTGTCTGTATGAAACCTTATTCGATTCCTTTTGCTAAGGAGAAAGCTTTGAAGGAAGAGATAGACTATTTGTTGAAGGAAGGAATTATTTCACACAGTGAATCTTCGTATAGTTCCAGTGTTGTACTCTTAATGAAACCCTCTGGAGAACATAGACTCTGTATAGATTACAGGAGACTGAATGCTATTACAGAAGGACAGGTGGATCCATTGCCGGATACAAATCAGTTGTTTGCCAGGCTAAATAAAGCTAAATATTTCTCAAAAGTGGATCTGAGTAAAGGATACTATCAGATTCCAGTAAAGCCTGAGGTTAGACCATACCTAGATTTTAGTACCTCAGAGGGACACTATGAGTTTAACAGATTGCAATTTGGATTGAAGAATGCACCTAGTGTCTTCTCTAGAATGATGAGAAAATTATTGGACCCTCTGAATAATCCATGCATTACAAATTTCATGGATGATATCCTTATAGCAACAGAAACATTTGAGGAACACATTGACTCTCTGAATATGCTGTTTAATCGACTTAGAGAAGCGAATTTAACAGCCCGACAAACCAAATGTTGCGTTGGATGTAAAGAATTAGAATTCTTGGGACACACAGTCCATCAGGGAAACATGACCGCTGACCCCAAGAATTTAGAGAAACTAAAGAAAGCCCCGAGACCACAAACCAAGAAAGACGTGAGATCCTTTGTCTCATTATGTGGTTTCTACCAAAAGTATATCAAAAACTTTAATTCCATATGTGCACCGTTAACTGATTTGACACGTAAAGGAAATCCAGATCGAATTACATGGACACCACAATGTGAATTGGCTTACAAGGAATTGAAGGAAAAGCTTACAAGCAAACCTATTTTGAAACTACCTGACTGTTGCGTGGGTGGTTTACTGGTGTTGGAGGGTCCCTTGTTCTATGATTGTAAGTTCAGTTGGGATGCTTGCTTAATTATCGTTACGCCACTTGTGTCCAAGCAAACCCCGGCTCCGTACGAACTGATCCATTTATTTCTATAACTTCTTACAAGAAGAGAGTTCACCAGGTCAAAGGACCATCAACAATGCAAAGTTGAAGCAATCAAACGTAATCAAAGGAATGTGGTAAGCCTTCGATTGAGTCCAATATTTAATACAAAATTGACGCACGAAGAACAGTTCACATTGTGGTACATCCAGATATAGTTCATACATAGTTCATTAGGAAATTACATGCATAGTATTCATGTCCGTCCGTGTCAAAACAATGTGTCAGAAGAACATCGTGGCTATATACATGCGCTGTTTAATCAACAGCCAGAAATGAGCACATGAGTTCTTGACATCTACAAATTGAATCACAATACGATTCTTCTTCCATTATTAGTTTAATTTAATTAATCTCATGCTTAGATTAATTTCCGAACTGACCCTGAAGTCTACATCGATTCATCTATAAAATATAGGCTATATACTCAGCCTTAATTCCTTGGAAGAATTACAAGACACGACCTTCATGCTTGATGGATAACGTAACAAAGGCCCAGTAACCAAGTCACCCGGCGTGACCTACCCAACGCGAATGCGTCATCATCTCCGCATATATTTCGCGTTCACTATACCGTAAAATATCGACATATTCTATAAATACTAATGACCCCTAAACGTTTGCACATGGGTAAACCCCAGCAGACGCCATCATTTAAAAATAACACCGTAACAGATTACCTGTCAGACGGGGGCAAAAAAAAAAAAAATCTATGAAATAGATTTTTTTTTTGAACAATATTAATCAAAAATTTAACAAAACACGACGTATGAACTACGATGTTCTATCTAGAACAGTGTCGCAGTCATGTCAGTAATATCTTATAATAAAATCAACGTCATATCATACATATAACTTATATTAAACAAGTAAATGTTACTGTCACTAATTAATTAACTAATTAATTTGTTGTATGTATAGACTAACTAATAATGTGAGGTGTTATTAAAATTATTCTAACTAAAATTAAAATAATTAATTATAGTATGTACGTATGGTATTAACTAATTAATATCTAATTGAAGAAAATGAGAAATAGTATAAGAGAGTAAAAGAAATAAAATTGAGAAGTACGGACAATTAAAACCAAATATTAAAGTCTACATTAAATTAGAATGTGTGTGAAAATGAAGTGTAAGGATAGACACCTAATTAAATTGACATAATCAAAAGAACAGAAAAAATTCATACATTTTAACTATATATATGAAATGTCATAATTTATTATCCATTACCTTGATAATTACACTAATTAAAAGGTTTAATTGGTGTGATATTCTTTTGTTTCATCTTTTCTTAGTATATTTTATTTTTTTTTATTTCATCACACTTTGACTTTATTATCTATTATATACTAATTTAGAAAAATTAATAATATGGGACATGAAGATCCAATCGTTGTTACCTCCTGTTGTATTGTATGAAAATTCATTAAGACACAAGGTTCATATTATCAAATTATGATTTGATGATCCATTCATTGTTAGTTCCTTTATTAAAATTTGAAAGTTAATTGACTAAGTCATCAAAGTATCTGTCCCTTCTTCATCAGAGATTGTTTATTTTGAGTGATACTCAAAGTGGAATTGAAGTTCAAACCTTCAAACGATCCGTAAATCTTGATAATTTTGATCACCATAGTTTATTTCAAAATGTCCTTATTTAGGTAGGAAGTCCAACTGAATTGTTGAATATTCTGACTTGATATCAATACTGTTTATTGCAAATGTAATGCTTGACTAGTCAGAAAATTTTCTTGAAACTGAAAATTCATTCAGAATCCGTAGGATGTCTGGACAACGTGTCGGCTATGACATTTTCAGTTCCAGGTATCGACTGTATCTCGAATTCGTAGGGTTGCAACGTAATAGCAAATCGTGCAAGTTTAGCACTTTTATGATTTGAGCGACGTAATGCTGCCACTGATTTCTGATCAGTCTGGATCAGGAATGGTGATCCCAGTAAAAATTTCTCCAACTTTGTAATTGCCCAGATTACGGAGAGCAATTCTCGATCCACAGTGGAATATTTTGTCTCAGGTGGTTTCAGTTTGCGTGAGACATACATTACGGGGTGAAGGACATCATCATGATATTGCAGTAGACATGCCCCGAGTCCGTAATTACTCGCATCTGTACGTAGAACAAACTTTTTAGAAGCATCTGGTATTCTTAAAATAGGTAGACATGAAAATATTTTTAAGATAGTGCGAAAAGTTTTGTCACATTCGTCGGTCCAATTTATCCTTAAAGGCATATTCTTCTTTAGTAACGAAGACAGGACAGCCGTGATGGATGATAGGTGAGTACAAATCTGCTATAGTATTGGATTAAACCTAACAGACTCCTAACCTGTTTCTTCGTTTGAGGAACAGATAAATTTAATATTTTAGAAACCGTACTGGGAATTGTTTGGATACGTCCCGATCCAATAATGTGTCCCAGGAATGTTATCTCATTACACGCTATTTGAATCTTAGTTGGTTTAGCGGTTAAATGGTTATCCCGCAATATTTCCAAAACTGATTTAAGACCCAAAAAAATGTTCCTCAAATGATGAACTGAACAAACATATGTCGTCAATATAGGTAATTATATCTGATCTACCTGATAAAATTGTTCGCATCATGCGAATAAAGGTAGCTGGAGCATTCATTAGCCCAAAAGGCATCACGTTCCACTGGTAAAGACCTCGTGGAGTTGAGAATGCTGTGTAGTATTTGGCTCTTTCGGTTAGTGGAATCTGCCAATAACCTTTAGTTAAGTCAATTTTAGTGAAAAGTGTAGCATTGGATAGACGAGGAAGTAAATCGTCAAGGATAGGATGTGGTTCGCTATCTGGTACTGTCTGCGCATTAAGTTTCCTATAGTCAACACATAAACGTATGTTGTTGTCCTTTTTCCGGACAATGACTAAAGGAGAAGAAAATGGAGATGTACTAGTCTCAATAATACCTAATGATATCATCTGTTCGAGTTCCTGAGATGTCTTACTCAGAAAATGTAGAGGTACAGAATAAGGATGAACACGAATTGGTGTATCATCGTTCAGAATAATATCGTGACTAATTACAGATGTGCAACCCGGTACATCAGTTAACACATCTGGGAAAGATTGTAGAAGATCAGCAACGCGTTGATGCTGTTGCGGTGTAACCGTAGAAGAAATGGTCACATCACGCCAAGATTCAGTAGATTGGACAGTAAGTACAGGTAAAGGCATCTGCACTTCAGGAAAAGAAGATTCTTCCTCCTGTATAACAGACAGATTAGAATAATGACAAGTAAATACAGTATTGTCATCTAATTCATGAAAAATTGACTGTAAGTGTATAGGACGTGTATGAAATTGCTTGAGCATATTAATATGGAATATCTTTCTGTGTCCCTTGATATCTAAGACGTAATCAACGTCTGAAATTTTATCAGTAACCTTATAAGGACCAGTAAAGAAAAGAAATGATGAATGACTATGATGAGTCATCAATGATATGAGACAATTGTATTACCATAGCATGTTATCTGCGTGATGCAGCATTAGGTACTAATTGTAACCGTAGACAATGATGGTTAAAGTAAGCACCATTATCATGATCGATGACCATTCGAGCATCTCTATTGTTACGAAATGTAACTATAGCTTCACCATACCTGTCATTGGTAGGTGACAACAACCGTACAAACATAACGTCTGCCGTGTAATTAAAGAAATTGCTAAGTGCCTGCCATCTGGTACCTTGTGGCAGATTGCGCACTAACACGGTGCGAGAATATGCACCCTTCCCAATATAAGTGGGATCAGTGTCACTAACGTGATAAATAGTTCTTCTATTTAATCTTTTGGATATGGTAGTCTTATGAGATGATGTCTCATAATGATTGACATATTTATTTGTCCTAATTTTATTAGTTAAGTTCATAAGAACTTCACCATCATTACCTTTGTTCGGGACATCCCTTCTTTTCCCATTTTCAACCATTTTATTCAGATCACTGTTAATATGATCTTGTCGCCAACATCTATCTTCCGACTTGGCGGCATTCTCTTGAGAAAAGGTATATCTGCCTCGAAATGATTTTCTAATCTTCCTAGGATGGACTTGTAGTTTGGTATACTTTTTATCCTGTAGGAGAGTCTTATCCTTCTCCTCATCGATTTCCAGAATGGTACTGAGACTGAAATTGGAGAAAACTGTGCCACATGTATTTATTTTGTTGGCCCGTAATGTAGCTGTTGCAATGACAGCGTTAGCATTGCAATAAGATTGCACATTATTTAATTCCCATTCCTCAATTTCCTGTGGGGAACAATCCTTACTACCATGGATGCGTCCCAACATCAGATCTGCAATTGGATTCTGAAGCATGCATACCTTAACTTGTCCTGAAAAGAAAGGTGTATTAACATGGACAAGAGCTGTGGGGTAAAACTCAATAGTTCCCCCAAAAGTCATGCAACGGACATATTCCCCCCGTTGCACAGCTAGGATGTACCAGCGACTGTCGCACTCCAATGGTTGTGGACCCCGAATCTCTCAATACAGAAACTACAGAACCATTTACTATCCCTCTGTTAAAAATCAGAGAGCCTGTTCCATCATTGGCTGCAAGACCTACTTCTGGTGTAATGTGTCCGCAGTTTAGCACTGTCTCCTTTGCCTTCTGAAAAATAAGATTGCATTGTGGGCAACTATTTGCCACGTTATAATTTATAGCAAAGCATGCAGCAGAAGAATTCATTGTATTATCGTTAGGTGGAACCTGAACCTTAGGGGTGATATCATTTGTCACTGCTGCCCCGGTATTATGGTTATAATGTGAAGATCCACGAGAATGGGAACGATTACGAGAATAATTAGTTGAATTATCTCGTTGTCGTCTATTATAATTGTTATCTCGATGTCTCGAGTTATAATTATCGCCATTCTTCCAATTGTTATCATTATTATATTGATATGACCGATTATAACTTGAGTTGCGAGGATTACTGTTGTATCTTGACTGAGGTGAATAATTTCTGGTTTGTTGTCTTCCTCTATTAAAGTTATTGTTGAAGTTAATCTGTCCCTTATGAAAATTATTGTCATAGTTTCCTTTGAACCTACCTCTGTCCACACTGTGTGTTCTCGGTTTGTTATTATTATATGCCATATTGGAGGCTACAGGAAGTGGTTCTCTTATCAACGAGCCAGAAATATTAGCATTCGGATGTGCTGTACAGTAATTTAAAGAAATTTTTTCTAACTCATCAATTGTTTCTGGTTTTCTTTCTTGCAAATAAGCAAAGAATGGTGAGCTGACAGAAGATAATACTTTATCCCTTAATAACAAATCGACTAACTTGTCGTAAGATTTGTTGACACCTGCCAGTTCAACCCATCTGTTAAAAGTATTGCGTATGTTAGCAATAAAACCTGTGAAATCTTTATTGTTATCTGGCAATAAACTTTTGAAACGTAATCTACATGCCTCTTCGTTCAAGTGGAAACGACGTAATAACAACGTCTTAATGGCCTCATAATCTGTTGCTAATGTAGGATCAATGTTTTGTGCTGCACTTGCAGGTTCGCCATCCAGAAATTCCTTAAGTTTAAGTGCCCATGCAGTTTTGTCAAGGTTATTGACCTTACATATATCCTCAAAGCGCGCCAGCCACGATGAAAGGTCATCCACGTGTAACTTGAATGGTGGTAGTTTAAAGTAATAATTACCTTTAAGTCGGGTGGATGAAGATCCAGATTGAGCAATATCATTTTGATTTGCTGCAGCACTCTGCGAATTAAGTTTTGCTGTTTCCAATTTAAGCCGTTGCAATTCCATTTCTTGCTGTAGTATGATTTCTTGTCGTTTCAATTTATTCTCTTCTTCAATCCGTAGGATTTCATCTCTTGCTATCTTTCTTTCCTCTTCTTGTCTTAATTCTTCTCTCTCTGCTTTAGCAATAGTTTTCTTTTCAGCCTCTTTTCTTTCAAGTTCTTCCATCTCTGTTTTATATCTTGCTAGCTGTTGTTCAGCAAATTCAAGGAGTGCCTCTCCCTTTTTATTACAATCTTTTCCAATTTTAATGAAATGGTCCAAGGTAAGCATTCTTAGAGTTAATTTATTTAAGTATTCAATTACTTATGTATTGTAATCAACAATATAATCTATGTCGATAATTATAATTACTCAACGAATGAATAATTAATACAAGAAATTGTAATATTACTGTATTGTTATGTATAAGTTCCACAATCTATAATATTTTGTAAAAATATTATATATATACTCACTGATATCTATCATAAATAGTTATGATAGTTAGTTATATAAGCTGCTGAAATTATATCAAGCGCTTAATATTAATATTTAATAATTATGTGTATTATCCCCAAAAAAATTAGTCTTAATTGTCACTAAGTTCACAATATAGTACAGAGAAAGTGTACTAATTTATATTAAATATGTATTAATATGTTATAAAGTTTTAATAATTAATCATTATATATTATGTCATAATCATGAGGCATAAAGTGCATTGCCCATTTCTAGGACCACTACTGCAAATATGTGCAAAGTCCCTAATTTCTCATCAAAGCTGATAAAAATTTAATCATATTCATCTACACTATAATTAATGAAGAAATTATAGCATTAATATTAAATTAATAAAATATGTAATGAATACAAACAATACAAATGGGTTAACCAAGGATTACAGAACAGGAGCACAATACAAAAGTGACACTTTCACAAAAATAAATGCTATTATAAAACCAAGTGTACTAACCGGAAATGTAGAAGGGTGAAGGTTAACTGAGGAAACGAACATATTTGGTACTATGAAAGATGACGTCACAGGACTCATTTGACGTTAATACAATACATTTAATTAAAATAAAAGATAGCTAGATCAGAATAACAAGATAGATTACGAACATAGGACTGTAAATGAATAAAATTTAAGAACCAAATACACATGAAAACAACAGTTATAACATGACTATACACCTAACATGCAAAGTGAATTAATGCAAGACCGAACCCGAACGATCACCGATAACGATAATTCGACGCTTTCTTCGCGAGGTGCTATTAATTCACAGCCCTAAGAACGATCGAAATTGAGCTTGACATTCGAAAAGCCATAAGTTCAATTCCGATTCCCATCCTACCTCCCACTACATGTAAACGGACAGAAACAAGATATAACATGGCTACATAAAAAAAAAAAAAGAAGAACATGGCATTTGTAGGACAAATAGGACTGACTTATTGTAACCTTCAAAATGAGTTACTTATCTTTTTGCCTCGATAGATTCATACAGTGCTTGCTTCGCCAACGGACAGTAGGACCTATATTTACTGCTCATGTTGAATGAATCTAATTTTGCAATGTTCAATGAAACGTTTATAAATAATTTTTTTCTTCGAAGACGTTGAAGTGCGGCTGCCATCACTACAGCTGATTCATCCTGTTGCCAAGCGGGTGTGACGTCATCGGTGTAGATAGAAAAAGTGTTCATTTTTGCTCGAAGGAAAATTATTTCTTTCAACTTGCTAATCTTGAGTATTTTTCTTCAATAAAATTCCAGTTCCCTACCACAATGGCCACCACTGTTGCGTGGGTGGTTTACTGGTGTTGGAGGGTCCCTTGTTCTATGATTGTAAGTTCAGTTGGGATGCTTGCTTAATTATCGTTACGCCACTTGTGTCCAAGCAAACCCCGGCTCCGTACGAACTGATCCATTTATTTCTATAACTTCTTACAAGAAGAGAGTTCACCAGGTCAAAGGACCATCAACAATGCAAAGTTGAAGCAATCAAACGTAATCAAAGGAATGTGGTAAGCCTTCGATTGAGTCCAATATTTAATACAAAATTGACGCACGAAGAACAGTTCACATTGTGGTACATCCAGATATAGTTCATACATAGTTCATTAGGAAATTACATGCATAGTATTCATGTCCGTCCGTGTCAAAACAATGTGTCAGAAGAACATCGTGGCTATATACATGCGCTGTTTAATCAACAGCCAGAAATGAGCACATGAGTTCTTGACATCTACAAATTGAATCACAATACGATTCTTCTTCCATTATTAGTTTAATTTAATTAATCTCATGCTTAGATTAATTTCCGAACTGACCCTGAAGTCTACATCGATTCATCTATAAAATATAGGCTATATACTCAGCCTTAATTCCTTGGAAGAATTACAAGACACGACCTTCATGCTTGACGGATAACGTAACAAAGGCCCAGTAACCAAGTCACCCGGCGTGACCTACCCAACGCGAATGCGTCATCATCTCCGCATATATTTCGCGTTCACTATACCGTAAAATATCGACATATTCTATAAATACTAATGACCCCTAAACGTTTGCACATGGGTAAACCCCAGCAGACGCCATCATTTAAAAATAACACCGTAACACTGACTTAAGTCAAGAATTCATTGTAAGGACGGATGCCAGTAATATTGGGTTAGGTGCAACACTGCTACCGAAATCAGATGCATTGGATGGGGAATTAAGCCCAGTGGCATATGCTAGCAGAAAGTTGAATAAAGCTGAAACCAACTACTCAACTAGCGAAAAGGAATGTCTTGCAGTAATATGGGCGATAAAGAAATTCAATATTTATCTGTATGGGAAGGCATTTAAGTTGCAAACGGATCACAAACCCTTGTCGTTTCTAGCGCAGGCTAGACATGAAAGTGCTAGATTACTCCGTTGGTCATTACTGATGCAGCCATTTGAGTTTAGCATAGAGTATATATCTGGAAAGACAAATCTGGGAGCGGATTTTTTAAGCCGCCATCCGTGTGATGATAATCACCGTAAGCCCCAGAATTAATAATAAATTTCTCTATGTGTATATAGAATTACTGCGTAATGACCTAAATTAATACTTCCATTAATTTCATTTTATACACTACGTTAACATAAACGGAAAGACAGATGAACTTAGGATAGAGAAAGGGAGGGCTGAAAGCAGGAACGCATGCAACACTAACACGCGTCTCGCGATATACCATTAATGCCACCCTCCCCGCGCGACAGGCCAGAGGCACTAACTTTTTTTCAAATAGACCGTGATAAAAAACACTACAACTACAAGAGTTAGGTTTAAAAACCTGAAAAACGCTTATTAGGAAACATGACATTATACTGGTTTACGTTTGAAAGCCTGACAGTACAGCAGACACCCTAAAAGTTTGGAAGTGAGGAGGTGGTAACAGCACGACTATCCTAGAAGAAAATACATATTTTGAACGCCGCCACTTAGCTCCCTTAAAACTTATATATTTGGGTTCCTTAGGACTTGCTGACAAAGAATATGTTGAGTGTTACGCAAATAGTCTAGGAATTAACAAATTATAGCCAAAAGAAAATAGTGAGGGTGTCAGACAACACCAAAAAATAATCGCACAGTGGCATGTTTTGAAACCACTATTTTACGGGAAATGGGCCACCATGTAAAATCCTATTTGATTGGCTAGAAGTAAATGTAAGGCTAAACACGATTAGTCGGACTACAAATACTAATTCTTTGTTGTTAGGGGAAACGGTAGTAAGGGTACTTTTTTTGAAAAGCTGTGTAAACATGGCCCAATTGGTTAGACCCGCCAATATAGTCAATTAAGAGCGTCAGTTCAGTGCCACATGTTAAAATAAACTTACTCAGAAACAGTGCGTTGTGTTCCAGTGCATATTTTTCTAAATAAAAGCCTGGGACAGCGGCAGATCGGATTTTGTGCCATTATTCATCGCCAGTCAACGTATCTGTGTATTATTTCCATGAATTGTGGTAAGCTTGATATATTCGATATCTTTTTAATGAAAATTGAATGTAAATTGATAATTTATGTCTGTATATGTGCGTGGTTCAGTAGCGAACATGAGGCAAGGCCTAAATATTGCTCCAACCTGAACAGAACGTGTCGGAGAAAAGAAAACTGCATGGAATTGCCAAATAGTACACTGACACCTATCTTGTTGACTAGAAGGAAATAATGCTGGAATTGCAGAGGCGTAGTAACCATTAGGGAGGAGTATACTGGTGTAAATTGTTTCAGATGAAGCTAGCAGTTGGCCTACCGCTCTGAACTCAGTGTTTGTTATGTATTGTGTTCAGTGTGGAAATAGATTATAAATTAGATCTGAAGTAGGAGGTACAACCTTCTTGTTTCAGGGACTGTGGTCCTAGTTATTGAAGCAGCACCTGGTCTGAGTTTTGCTGAAATCCAGAGGCTGACAGCATACTCCTTGGTCCAGATAGCGACCAGTGAGGTGTCTCCAGAACACAGGAAGCAATCGAGCAGAGGAGTCTTTTCCTGCCGCCATCACGAAAGATAAGCTTCTGTGGCCAGAGTAGCTCAACATTATGTGCCCCCTCAAAAATTGACATTTTGTTAAACACAGAGGGACAATTAATTGGTTCAAATGACAGGAACTGTGAACTTTTCCCAATACTATTTCCCCGATAATCAAACACTTGAAGTCATGATGAAAAACAACAACCAAGCTTGAACAAAACCAGTATTACCTCATATTACTACTGCACAAATTACACACATAGAATAATAATAATAAACTATGTCAATATAAAGTTCATATATATAAACTGTGTACATAATACTTGTAATTACATTTGATTGTGATTCCTGGTTCACTGTGTAGTTGAATCAGGATACCCATTATTGAAAGAATTAATACATATATTTTTAAACTTAAACACTTGACTCATTTAAAATAGTCTTATAGAGTGTTATATGTGTGTGAGTGTCACAGTGTTGTAAAGTGTTGTGGAATAAAATAAATTGTTTATCTGTCTGTTGTTGTTGTGACTTACACTTCATCATTTTCATAACCCTAGACATTTAACGTAGTCATCACAATATTCCAGAATAATTCTGACTGAGGTATAAATGTGGTAGCAAGTAAGGTCATCTGTAATACACCACACTTATTAGATACAGATACCTTCACAGCTGATCTCAGTCAGTACACTAAGTCCCCTATAAATATTTATAACATCCCATTTTACCACACGTATAATGAAGTCTTTAACACTTAACTCCCCTACGGCAGTGTTTACTATGGAAGTGCCTTAGACCTTTAGCTTCTTGTGGAGCATAGCCGTTTAATAAACTCACATAAGAGATTTCTGTCCTGTGTAATCCTATCAAAGTCTTTCCCTATCTTTTTTAATCCCTTTTCATGTCAATCTCCCACTCTCGTTTATATCAATCTCCCAATCCCTTTTCATGTCAATCTCCTAACGTCTTTTCATGTCAGTCTTTCAATCCCTTTTAATGCTTATTTCCCAGTTCCTTTTCATGTCAATCTCCTAATCCCTGTTCATGTCAATCTCCCAAATCCCTGTTCATGTCATTCTCTCAATCCCTGTTCATGTCAATCTCCATATCCCTGTTCATGTCATTCTCCCAATCCTTGTTCATGCCAGTCTCCCAATCCTTTTTCATGCCAGTCTCCTAATCCCTATTCAAGTCAATCTACCAATCCCGTCTCCGTTCTTTACAACATAGTTGTTGCAAGGTCACGCGTTGTTTTTTTTTTCTTTTTGAAATTTCATCAGGTTAACACTGACTTGGTTATGATTTAGCTGCGACAGGCAAACACAACCTCCAACACCAGAACGTCATGCGTTCACTAAGTGTGCTCTGTGGTACCCAAACACCATGACAAAGATTAACTAGTGTCCAAGTACCCCAGAGCAGCAATGTTTAAAGTCAATAAATCAATAAATAATACACAAAGGCATGTTCCATGCACATGTGAGAAATACAAAAAGCAGAAGACTAGACTACAGAAGCGATAGACTTACCGGGAATCGAACCCAGAACCTTACGAACGACACCACCGCCTAGCTACGTGAGCGAATCGTTACTATCCTCTCTGCCAACTAGGCAGCACAAAAATAGTGCTTTATGGACAGAGGTCATTAGCATGATCACCCCACGTAACCCGGATATTTACCTAAGGACGACACAGACTAATTATAGAGGTAATCACTTCTGCATTTTTTCCCATTTAACAGTATAGGCCATATTACACAAGAATTACTACTGTGTCTAGTAAATCCAAATCTCGGAGCTATTATAGACCGAAAGGGAGGCATCAAAGAAGAGTTGGCCACTCGAAAAGCAGCAGCTGGGAGACTTTTTCAGGCCATAAATCGAGGATTCCTCAGCAAAAGAGAGGTTGGTAAAAAAACGAAGATGGCTGTGTACTGCTCCACCTATGTCCCAGTCTTGACATATGGATGCGAGTCATGGGCAATGACTACAACCCACAAAAGCCAGATCCAAACCTCAGAAATGAGGTATCTGAGGAAGGTGGTTGAAGTAACAAGAAGAGACATGGTCCGCAACCAGACCATACGTCAAGGCCTAAAATGTCACCCCCTGCAGACCCAAGTAGAACAGTCCCAACTAAGATGGTTTGGCCATGTCTGCAGAATGGGAGAAGATCGGCTACCACGACAAGCATGGGAAACAAAGAGCCAGGGATCCAGACCCCCAGGACGACTCAGAGTCCGCTGGGAGGACAACATTAGACAATCTTTGAAGGACCGAGGACTAGAATGGAACCAGGCCAGGAGGAAGACAGCCGATAGGATAGTCTGGCGCTCTCTCTTCCAAACTTCTACACCTCACGGTAGAAGGGAAACGACTAAGTAAGTCTAGTAAATAATGGAAACATCAGAATAGTAAAGGACAGAGTGTAGGTTTGGTATTGTATAAACGTTTAACCAAATAAAGGGGGGGGGGGGGAAGACCCGAGGCCGTAATCAGTAAATAAATAAATAATACACAAAGGTATGTTTCAGGCATTCGTGAGAAATAAAGAAGTAGAAAGCTAGACAACAGAAAAACATGTTTATAGCTATGCCTCTTGGTTACTCAGGGCTGATTTTACAGTTACGAAAATATATCTTGGCATGAGGATTATAAACACCGTGTCCCATGTCTTGCTTACCATGCCGATGGGGTAAATAAAAGTTTCCAGGACCACCACTTGGAGGTGGAGTAGGGTCTTGGTCAGCTCTGGTTCGCTGACCCTGACGCAAGCAGTCAAGCTATGGGACGCTGACTGCATTCATCACTTTTGCCGCGTCTTCAGAACAAGGACTGCGCTGTAATGCTATCAACAGCTTTCCTCAATGTGTGGTTGAGTCTATCGCCAGCGTCTTCTTCACATCTTTTTTCCACTAGCACATGTCTGCTTCTTGTTATCAGTTCCATATTGGTGACCTTGTTATAACATTTAAATCTTTCTATTCTACACTGTGACACTTCGTTTTTCTCCCCTACTCTTTCTTTTGTCTTTATTTTTATTCCTCTCAAAATCTGATTTAACGTTAAAAATAAAACCATTTTTCTTCAGTTTTGTTCATGCCTCTTCAAGTCTTCTTTTCGATCTGTACTCTCTAACCCCGTGATTTCTCACGACTCCGGGCAGATAAACTATTCACACGGTCACTGGGAACATTTCATTTGGATTATCTTTCAAGTCACCTACGATCAGCCCGGAAGTGGGCCTTTTGTATCGTTCACTGGACGCGCGTAAGTCAAGGGGAGTTAGGCCTTGCCGTACACCGGAGTAAGAACATTTTGTATGGTAAACCATTACCGACTAGCATTCCCTAATTGAAGCAATTGAATTCCTCCTGCGACCAGCAGAAGCCACGTAAAACTATTTGTGTGTGTGCGGAGACCAAAGAGTAGCAATTTTTGGAGCGGGCATTTTCTTTGTATCTGTCAACGAAGCACAGGGTTATGGCCCTCGATAGAGGGGACGAGTTGCTAAATCCGTGTTGGTTCAGTTGAGTGATCCAACCAGGTTACGAGTCCAGTGTACAGAACCAGGTTAAGAGTCCACAGGACAAAACCAGGTTACGGTCCACGGTACAAAACCAGGTTACCCCTACCAACCATACCCTATCAACCAGGTTATCATACCAAACCAAACCATACCCTACCACCCAGGTTACCCATACCGTGTGAACCATCTCATATCAGAGGCTGTCATACCGGGTGACTCTAACCTGAGTCATAGTCCAGTAATCAATTATTATTATGCAGTGACACAGGACCCATCCAGGAAAAATTAAACCACCAACTTTTATTTTAAAAATTCAATAACAGAGTCTGTAGTTAATTTTTTCTTATTACCTTTATTTGGGCTGCATTTATTTTTTAAAACATAAATCTGCACCATGGGGCTGAGCCATAATGAAAGTAACTTACAGTGGGTCGGAATATTTTATTGAATGTGGCTGGACACCAAATCTCCTTTCTCAACCTTATGTACTTTACATAGTCCTTTCATAGGATTAATGAAAAAGAATTTTTCGTCCAGAAAAAAAAAATCTTGTTTAGTTGTCAGAATTCTTTTTTAGCATTAAGGATTTCTAGTAGACTATTTCCCAAGGAGAGGCAGTTCTTTCGAACACGTTGACTATCATATAGATATCCATTTTTTATTCTTTCATTCATTCTATACTTCCTCACCATACGCCTCCTCCCTTGAAATCAACGCAACATACACAAGCACCCACGTATGAAAGTCTGTAGCTTTTTGGGTGTTGTTTTTGTTTTTCTCCATGTTTCAGAGCCATGCAATAAGACTAGTGTAGCGAGTCGATCCTGTGAAAAGGGCAGTAACTCTGGAATATGTTTTTTGGGCATGGTAGATTGTGAGTTACGGTGCTTGTGCGCTCGATTAAGCTGAGGCTTGTTTAACTTTATAATAGAAATATCTCCTTCTATTTTTGAATGACAGAGTACAGAAAAGCGTGTGAACGCTGTTTAATCTCAAATGTTGAGATGTTTTTATTCTGTACTGTTTTGAGCCATGTGAATAGCTCGCAGCTAGTCTGCATGTATTATCGAGAGCGGTGTTCAAGACAGCCGAGTCTCGTGACGGGGTTTTTTGAGGCGAGAGATGTGTGATCCCCGGGGCAGGCTGTTTTGAGAGGGTCTTTGGGCATCGACCGAAGGAGTCGGCCCCACTGTGTGTTTTTCGATAGTATGCCTGTACAGTGCTGAAGATAAGAGGCCATTATTTGTGTAGGCAATTATTTCCTTAGAGAGGATAATTTTTGATATGTGAAGACATGTTGATTGTGAGATTATTGCAAACTGCCGAGTGTGCAGTATTATAGCGCAGAGTTGAGTCGTGAGGACTTTAGGCCATAATATATGTTAACTGCTGTGTGCAGTATTATAGCGCAGAAGTGAGTCGTGAGGACTTTAGGCCATAATATATGTTAACTGCTGTGTGCAGTATTATAGCGCAGAAGTGAGTCGTGAGGACTTTAGGCCATAATATATGTTAACTGCTGTGTGCAGTATTATAGCGCTGAGATTGTTGTTCAATGTGTTCGTGCTGTGATCTAAACTGTACATGAATGTAAACGTGATTATGTCGTGACTTAATAAATCGTTATTAAATGTCACCAGGCGTTTACCACATTCCATGATTCTTATGTACGTGCCTGTGGCGTGGGTGTCTACCCTAACACGGACCCACTTGCAACATTCTACACATCGTGACAAGAGAACAGTAGCACATATACCTTTATGATAAATAGCCCTGTGTGGGCGTGGCTTATTCTATTATATATAGCACGGAACGACAACAGTTGGACAATACCACTATTACGAAATCATCAGTATAACGAACTGCACAGTATCAGTATGCTCAGTAGTAGTGGTGGGTCAGTCATCAAGTTGGTCCAGTCATTTAGAGGGTGCTACCCAATACAGAAGAGGTTACTGCTAAATCTAGAGCGGTAACATTTATCAACTGTAGCGAGTTGATCCTATGAAAAGGGCAGTAACTCTGGAATATGTTTTTTGGGCATGGTAGATTGTGAGTTACGGTGCTTGTGCGCTCGATTAAGCTGAGGCTTGTTTAACTTTATAATAGAAATATCTCCTTCTATTTTTGAATGACAGAGTACAGAAAAGCGCGTGAACGCTGTTTAATCTCAAATGTTGAGATGTTTTTATTCTGTACTGTTTTGAGCCATGTGAATAGCTCGCAGATAGTCTGCATGTATTATCGAGAGCGGTGTTCAAGACAGCCGAGTCTCGTGACGGGGTTTTTTGAGGCGGGAGATGTGTGATCCCCGAGGCAGGCTGTTTTGAGAGGGTCTCTGGGAATCGACCGAAGGAGTCGGCCCCACTGTGTGTTTTTCGATAGTATGCCTGTACAGTGCTGAAGATAAGAGGCCATTATTTGTGTAGGCCATTATTTCCTTAGAGAGGATAATTTTTGATATGTGAAGACATGTTATTGTGAGATTATTGCAAACTGCCGAGTGTGCAGTATTATAGCGCAGAGTTGAGTCGTGAGGACTTTAGGCCATAATATATGTTAACTGCGGTGTGCAGTATTATAGCGCAGAAGTGAGTCATGAGGACTTTAGGCCATAATATATGTTAACTGCTGTGTGCAGTATTATAGTCGCGCTGAGATGAGTGAAGGCGAGATTATTGCAGACTGCCGGTTGTGCAGTCTTGTAAGAAATTGCTAGTAGGATTCATTATATCTTATAGCGCAGAAGAGTATCTTATATGATGCTGGGAAGTGGAGTAGCTGAGAAGTGGAGTATTGTATTGCTATGACTTGTAATTTGACTATGTGTGTATTCAATGTTAACGTGTGGTGATGTGAATAAACTGTTATTAACTGTCGCCTGCCGTTACACCATTCCATGACTCGTGGTATACGTTACTGTGAGTGACTGTTCAAAATACACACTCACTTCGTCACCTCACTTATCACATCAACATCACAACATTGTGTAACACAAACTGTGTAGTATCAGTGGTGTGCTAGTCTTGTAGGATCTGATACCAGAGACATTCGCGGGACAAGAGTTTCTCTAACTTGAGAGATTATTTAACAGACGGAAGGATAATATCGTTATTGATACAGTCCACATATCTGTATCATTTGGTGGACTTGTTTATCGGATTCTGACACCCGCAACATTCGTTTTGAAAGCACTTCATACGTGGCCTGAATCTCCTGTGCTTCAAACCGTGACCTAGTTTGTAGTCTGCCTATGTGAACTCAGTTGGGAAACGCCTTATTCGTGGTAATAACCAGCTTTATAGCACTGTCAGTTGACGTCCTGTGTCGTGCCTGTGGAAAACAACAACGTCTGTAGTCTGCATTTGCTATCAGATGTGCAGCGATTACAGTTCTGCTTCTATTGAATGAATTTTTCAAGCAGCGAGCCAGCAGTTTATGAGGTGATCTAACGTCGGAAGAATAGCGTGTACAAGATCGAGGATATGTGCAGTTGTACCAGTCATTTTGCAAGTATACCTCAGGTCAAGAAAGGTTGCGATTTGCTGTGTTCCTGTTACGATCATCATGTGCTCCTATGCAGTATTCCAGCACATACCTTACTGAAGCGAGGACCTGAAGGGAAGAGTCTAGTTCCAGTACCTTTCGGCAGTAGACTGTTTTAGCGTCAGAATTATGTGATATTTAAGGTCTTGGCGGAAGGGAATGGAATATTGACAGATAAGTGATTTTTTGTTCTGTAAAGTGTGCCATTTCACGCATGTCATCAGGCCTTCTGAATTCTATGCATTTTTTATTCTGTTGTTGTTGTTGTTGTTTATGTCTATAGTGACATATAAGTAGAATTTAATGCATAAGTAATTTATGGCTATTAACATGTGTTGACTACCATAATATGGATATGACCATATGAAGGTTCTTTGAACAGAAATTGATCTGACAGTAATTAAGAAAAGTTGCAATTTATTGCATGGTTATTTAGCTGTCAGGAGTAGAAGGTTCATTGATACATATATAGTGATCTCAATAAGTAAGTAACTATGGATGATGACGAAATGGATCCTGATAATATGTGGCCTTTATTGGAATATTTTTTTCAAGAAGGTAAAGATTTTGAGAAATTACAAGGACCAGAACTGGAAGCACACGAGATGGACAGATTTATGGTCAGTGCGTCGAGAGCACTAAGAGATTTTGCTGAGAATAGATTTCAGTCCATCCCTCATTTAAGAATGGCTAGGAATTTAGCCAGGTTGCTGCTGCTCGACCTTCGTGTATTTGTGTATAAAAATATTCATGTTGAACACGACAATATATTGAAGGGTATACACAATATAATTCATTGTGACATTTCTGACAATCAGGAAAAGAAGCTAGAAGATGAGAAAGTAAGAGTCAACAGACAGGAAAGAAAAAATTGCTTAAAGGGTAAAGCTGAAGAGAGTAAACTTAAGGAAAAATTAGCTAAACTTACAAGTGATTTAAATAGATTAAACATGGAACTTGCTAGAGTACAAGCAAGTTTGGATTCTTCACTATTGAAGGTCAAAGAGTTGGAGGTCCAGATGAAAGTTAGGCATGTTGAGGTGGAAAACCTTACACAAGAGACCCAACGAAATAAAGAAATGTATGAAAAATTAAAAGCGGAGAGCAATGAACATGAGAAGAGTTATACAGAAATGCTTCATGATGTGATGAATGATAATGTGATTCTCAGTGAGCAAATTAAGGAGATGAATACTGTACCTCCCAGGAAGAGTAATGAGGTTGTCAATAATAATGTTGATATTAAAATGGAGTCACTTCAAATGGAAGTAACGCAGTTAAAAGCAAATAGGGATATCGATGAAAAAGAGAGATTAGATGAGTTGGCGGCGGAGTCAGAAAAGATTGTACAGCTTGATGAATTACTTGCAGAGGAGAGAGGCAAATTATTGATAATTGATAAATTAAATAAGAAACTTAGTCAAGAGATTGCGCATAGAGATATTGAAATTTCAGAGGCCAGGAAACGAGTAGATGGCCTACTTGACATTGTCTTAAATAAAAAAAATGTGGTCTTCTGTCAATGTTGACAGTGATAGACAAAAAGTTGCGAAAAGTCAGTCTCATATACTTTTTGCTCATAGAGAGGCCATACATGGTAAACATAAAACATTTTGTGGGAAATACAACTTTCCCAGTGCTAGTGGTACTAGTGACTCTATTAATAACTCTTGGCGTCAGGCTAATAAAGATTCTTGTGTTTCAGCCAGTTCTATTGATTACGAAAAGAAATGTGAGAAATTGAAGGTTAAGGCTTCTAAAATCAAGCAGGTGTTTACTGTTGCAGATTCTGATAAACTTGTAACAGGGAATAAACATAGTACTATTTTTTCCAGGAATGAAACCCACTATTGGCAGGAAAATAAACATTCTAAAGGTCCAGTTACTTGTCAAACTCAGCACAGCCAGTTTGACGGTATTGGTAAACATATTCCCATAGGTGAAAAGAAGAACAGTGATAGTAAGAGATATAATCACAAGATTAGACAGTACCAAGGGAGTTTATCAAGTGGTAATTTTGATTCTCCAAGTAATTGTAAAAAATTTAGCGGATTTCAACATTTTGATCCGAAGAATTCTGTAAGTTATAGTAAAAATAACTGTAAGAAAAACTATCAATCTAGTGATGATTTTGCTACTGGGAAGCAAGTGCTGTCTAGTGGACATTTTTGTCAAAGAAGATATGTTAACAACAACAATGCTAACTTGGGTTATAGACATAACATTTGTCATAATAAAGGAATTAACAATAATATAAAGAGAGATAATAGCTCTCCACATGTTGCTCTACATCACCAGAGTAACTTAGCTCAGCAAAAGACTAGAGTCATTGTTGGTAAACAAAGCAACTGTAGTAATAAATATTTTCATCATGTAACAAATAATAAGCGCAAGTATGCTAACTTTGCTCAACATGAGCCCAGAGTCAGTTGTAATAGAGATAAACAAGGTAACAATAACAGTGGTGTTTCAAATACTATTGCTGATAGTGTTATTGATTGCAAGAAAGTGTCTCGGTGTTGTGAATGTAACACTTTGTTTCAGGGTTCCGGTCAAGTTGTTCCCTAGTCTTCTGTGATGTCTACATGTTAAAGGGGAGAAGAGCTGATGGCATTGTGAAAGGACCAAAGTGCTGGGTAATTGTCATTTTGACTTCTACGTTTTTTTCTCATTAGATTTCACCATTTAGTAAAATGGAAATTTTCATTCATATATTTAGACAGAAGTGACTTTACGATAACAGCCAAGGCTCCTGTGACATATTAACGGTGAGAAAAGTAGGTCAACTTTGGGTCCGTGTGCGCGTGCAAGCGTAACCTTTTCAGCGTCTCACTAAACATCTGACGTATTACTTGCTCAGCGTCAGGACATGTTGACAGGAAAGCGAGAGATTTGCATCTGATTTTTTATTTTTTATTATAACAGTAAATATTTTCTTTTGTATTTGTTAGTATAATAAATGATATGTTCTTGATTTGGAATAACATGTAATTTCGTTAAAATGTTTAATGCATCATTTGATTGCCATGATTTTTTGTTTCTATTGTTAGTTATATTTCATTGTTGAACTTGCAGTTGTTTGTTTTGTTTTTGTTTTTGTAACAGTTTTGTTAGGATAATTTTTTGTACAGGTTGAGTTTGCCAGCCTTATGCACAAACTCATTAGTTGTAATGGTGCAATAATTACTTTTAGATAATTCATGAGCACTTGAATTTTTTCTCATGTGTTTTATGTGATGTATATTTTTTGAGAAAAAAAAATACTTACATTTGTTAATGTGTGTCTGTTTAGAGATAGATTGTTTATATGTCCTTCATTTTCTTAAAGTCGATTTCATCGTTAGTTTATTTATTATAGCTTTGAATTGGTTGAAAATGAATTTTTTTTTTTATGCAACTTAGTGCTACGAAACGTTTTTGTATTTTATTTTTTGGAAAATGTATTTTTTCGAACGTTGTAATATTTTTTCTGCGCCAATGCTAGTCTGTATATTATGGTTAGTAATGGGTAGTGACATTAGTTCCTTGAAATTGTTTTTTAATGTTTGATGTATTTTTCTGTATTTAGCGCGTGACTTTGAGTCAGTGCAAACCTTTTGATAACGTTTTATTTTTGTTTGTGTGATATCTTGTATAATTTATTATTAGCTATGCATAAGTTTTATAATTTGGTTAAATTACTTATTATTCTTTTTGTCATAAGTTTTTTTCCCTTGTGTTGTTAGTATAGATATACTTCGTCATTTTGTGTTATAATTTTTGATCGTAATTGTATTAATTTATACTATATGATGTGTGATTTAAATAGTTATTGTAAGGTATTGTTACAACTTTTTCTACATGTGCATCTTTACTTTTCATCTGTCTTTGTTGACTATTCGTCATTCCTTTACATCTTTTCTGTTGTCTTTTCAGCGTGATCTGATATGTTGTTTATACTTCTGTGTTTCATCTTTGTCTCACTTTATGCTTCGTGTATACTTTTTTTCTGTTACGCTACTGTGGTGAAAAATTCTAATCCACATATATAAATTAGAAAATAAATGTAAAGCCTAACGAAGTAATTCAATAGAAAGAAAGAAGAATGGTAAAAGATCAGTGCTTTCACAATAGCGCACGCCTGTGTTGTAGAACGCCATAATGGCTGAACCAGAAACCCCTTTTTCTGCTCCGTCTGCATAAACTACACGCGTGTGATGCGTGATGCCATATGATGATGGATGGTATCCGCATGTCTGGTTTTGTGTAGTGTGCAGATGTGTTCAGTCAAAACAATGTTCATACAAAAATAACAGGGCAATCCACATAGGACGTCAGTAAACTCACGACGTATAAAGTCAATGAGTCTTGAAACAGCCGTTGACGTTTTTCTTCATTATTTATTGTGGACGCCAGTGACAAAATGGTTACGCAAATGTGTAGGCACATCAAACAGTCATTATCACAGCAACATTCAATACAGCAATAGACGGTAGACAGCATTACAATGATGAGTCAGATGCAAGTTATATTTCATAGTGCTGTAAATGTAGTCAGGTGAAAAACTCCATCCTTTTCTATAACAGCCAGGAGATAACCAGATATATGAGATCAGTTCACTCTCCTTAGTCTGACTTCAGCAAGACAGACACGTCTGCCGAAGTATAAATAATGTCCTCAAAAATATCCTCTAGATAATAAAGGTTTTTTCAAACCTAGTTCATTTAACAAAGTAGCAAGTAATGGTCCTTGGAACCTGCATCAACCGATGCAGCACAATACAGCGACATGTGAGCTAGGAAAACATCTCGTGACGACGACTTTCGAAGACAGGCTATGAACCAGAAATCGTTCACGACCAAAAATCGATAGAGTTAATGAAAATGTTAATTTACCTTGCCTTCCGGAAATACACAGAAATATTATGCCTCCCGGCATGTGCAAATACACTAGAGGTATTATCTCGAATAAACGAAATATCCATAAGAGGACTCTCACATTCCTGACAGAACAAAAAAATAGCGGAGATCCCCTCTTCAACGAGGCATCTCTTTCGCCATTCCAAATCGCTCACTCCACTAGTGGTGGGCGGAAACCGATCGACCAAGAAGCAAGACAAGTCATGCGCAGTCCAGCGCAAAATGACCACAGCTCAAACTTAACTGCATTCGATACCAACGCGAGAAGACAAATGCTTACCGAGAAAAGTGACTATAAATTTCAAGCAGTTGTTGCCCTTGCGTTATAAAATAGATATTGAAATAAAACGATGTTGCGAGAATTTATCACGCAACATATCACCACCTCCTCCCGATTAAAAAAAAAAATGTGGAACATATTTTTTTTTTTTTTTCAATATCAAAGAGCATGCGATAAGCGGCTCAAAACGCACGAATTATGCGCTGATAATTAACTAAATTGCCAAACAATAGGCTAATTATAGAGTGTCTGGTGAGGATATACCTCAACAGAAAAATAAATATGTCTCAAAAAATATTCACATCGGGGAGGTGTCACCAACACACATCACGTTAGCATGTAAACACAATATACGTATGCAAGTTACTATAATCATCATTAAACAGCATACTCTAATATTGTCTTTAAAAATGGATGTACAAATCTGATAGGAAAATTTAAATAGTACATTCTTTGACATGTAATGACATAAGTACATAGTAAAGTTAAACTACATGACGATCCAGGACATATGCTCTGGTATTCCGAGGGTAAGTACACAATCTAGAACTCGTCATGCTTGATACTAGTAAGGTAAGTCCTCAGCTCAACAATGACATTCTGAGAAAGTACAAGCAATATAATGCTAATTAATAACTAATATGCTTCATAAGGTACAATACATTATTAATAATTGTGGCTGTTTAGTAAACTAACGGCCCTTATATTAACTACTCAGTCCTCCTCTATCATCTTAAAAAACGAACAGAAGAAGATGACAACAAAGCACGATAGTGTGTACATATAAAGTAAGTACAGATGTGCTAATCTATTGTAGAAATATAGGTGTGTTATGACTCTGTAATATATGGAAATATAGGACAGAAGTATTAGTTGGAGTCATGTGGGCATCTAGACAAAATGTCAGCCATCACATTATCCGCACCACGGATAGCTCGTACCGTGAAGTGAAAAGGTTGAAGAGCTATAGCATATCGAGTGGATCTCGAACTCTTCAAATTCTTAGTCTGAATAGCTGTAAGAGCTTTCTGATCAGTCTCTAGAATGAAATGTGCGCCCAGGAGGAATCTTTGTAGTTTTAGAATTGACCAAACCATCGCTAACAACTCACGGTCTAAAACCGAGTAGTTCCTCTCTGCCGCATTTAGTTTTCTAGAAATGTACATAACAGGATGCAGAGTATTTGCATATTCTTGCATCAGTGCTGCTCCAATCCCAGTGGATGAAGCATCACTCCGAAGAACAAAAGTCCTATCAAGAGTAGGTAATCTTAAGATGGGAGGAGAAGAAAATATATTCTTGATTTGGTCTAGTGAAGATTGGCATTCTTCAGACCAACGGACCAGATTAGGCGAACCTTTCTTCAACAATGTTGATAGAGGTGCCATGATCGAAGATAATTTTGGAATAAATCTCCCATAAAATTGAATTAAACCTAAGAGACTCCTAACTTGTTTCTTCGTTTTAGGAACAGAGATGTTCAGTATTTTGGAAGTATTGTGGTCTTCTGTCTTCAAGAGACCATGACCAACACGATGACCCAGGAAAGAGATTTCATCAAAACCAACAAAAGCTTTAGAAGGTTTTGCTGTCAAATTATTATCACGTAGAGTGGACAGTAAGTCATATAACCCTAAATAGTGATCTTCCCAGGTATCACTGAAGAGACAGATGTCATCTAAGTATGCGATGACATCCGAACGATGTGACAGAATTCGACGCATCATGCGAACGAAAGTGGCAGGGGCGTTCATGAGACCAAAAGGCATAACATTCCATTGAAATAGACCCCTAGGTGTAGAAAAAGCAGTAAGAGGTTTGGCATGCTCTGCTAAAGGCACTTGCCAATAACCTTTAGACAAGTCAAGTTTAGTGAAGAATCTAGAATTAGAAAGTCTAATCAGTAGATCTTCTAACAAAGGCATCGGTTCAGCGTCGAACTTTGTGACCTGATTCAATTTGCGATAATCAACGCAAATTCGTATGTTCTTATCCTTCTTCCGGACAATAACCATGGAAGAAGAATATGGTGAAGTCGATGGTTCAATTATATTTAATTGAATCATTTCATCCAATTCCTTTTCCACTTGCGACTGAAAGTGTATAGGAATAGGATAAGGCCTAACCCTAATTGGATTATTGTCGGTAAGAATTATGTCATGTTCTATGACATCTGTGTGTCCAGGAATGTCAGTGAGAACATCTTGAAATGTTTGTAACATCGACGAGACTTGTCGATGTTCGTCACCAGAAAGATTAGGAGAAACAGAAACGTTTTTCCAAGATTCCGTGGAATGTAATGGAACCACTGGAAGGGGAAGGTTGACATCAGAGAAGGTAGCTTCCTCATCCTGAATGACAGACAGGGATGAATAATGACCGTGAGGTGCAGGAGCATCATCCGTTGCCTGGAAAATAGGCAGCAAATAGTCCGGACGTTCGTGAAATTCCGAAAGCATGTTTATGTGGAAAGTTTTATGCTTTCCATCAATATCGACCACATAGTCAACATCGGAAATCCGAGAGACTATTGCATACGGACCTTTCCATGCAATAAGAAGTCTATTTTCCCTACTGGGGAGTAGGACGAATGCTTTGTCACCTGGACAAAGTTGTCGTAGACATCTATTCTTGTTAGCAAACTGTCTTGCCTTCTCTTTAGCAATTTCTGATGAAGCAGTTGCTAGCTTACATGCCTCAATGATCTTTTGTCTAAGAGCAATGACATACTCATATGAGGATTGAGTTTCATCGCTAATATCATCGGCAGTGATGAGATCGTGTAATAAAGACATAGGGCCGCGTGGACGCGCGCCAAAGACAAGTTCGAAGGGAGAAAATCCTGTGTGTTCATTAGGGACTTCTCTATAGGCAAAGAGAGCCGCGGGTAAAACCCTGTCCCAATCTTGAGGATGATCTTCAGTTATCTTACCAAGCAAAGTCTTGAGCGTTCTATTCAGACGCTCAACTAACCCATTAGTCATAGGATGGTAGATACTACTGAGAGATCGTTCAATATGTAAGGTAGACATTACCTGTGACATAGTGTCAGATATGAGTTGAGTGCCATGGTCTGACAATATTTCTCTGGGGAACCCCAAGCGAGAAAATATCTACCAAAGAGCATCTGCGATATCTGTAGTAGATATGCTCTTAAGAGGAATAGCCTCTGGCCAACGTGTGCACATATCGACACATGTAAGGATAAACTGATGTCCTCTGGCCGACTTGACCTTAAAAGGGCCAATAATATCTATGGCCATTTTCTGAAACGGCCGAATAGGAATGTCAGCAGCCTGGATAGGCGCAGCATGTCGTGGTCCTCTAGATTTGACCTCCTGACATACCTTGCATGATCGGCAGTAAATACGAATGTCCTTATTGACAAAAGGCCAAAAGAAAGCCGCAAGGACTCTCGACTTCGTACGGGCAAAACCCATATGTCCAGCACATTGCGAGTCATGAGCATGTTGTAATATTTGGACTCTCATGCTCTTGGGAACAAGAATTTGCGAATGTGCCGACGTAGTCGAATCTTGTACCATACGTACAAGTACGCCGTTTCTCATTGCAATCCAAGATTTTCTATTTGTATCCTGATTCGGATCACCTTTCTTCGCAAGAACGAAGAATTTTTTTAAAGAAGGATCTTCTTCTTGCAATTTTATGAAAGAGTCACGAGTGATTACTAAGTGACTATCTTGGCTATCAACTTCATTATCACTATTCAGTGAAGTTTCGGGTGTTTGTAGAGCTTGTGCTCTTGTAACTACTGCATTTGTAGCTTGCATGTTATTATCTTCCCAAGCAGCAATCTGCTGTGGGGTACACTCCCTAACTCCGTGAATACGACCAATAATAAGGTCCGCAATAGGATTAGGTAAGAGACAAGCATGCACATCTCCAGTAAAGAAAGGAGTGGCAATGCGAATTACAGCAGTAGGATATTTTTCTAGAGTGCCGCCAAATGTGACACATTTAATAACCCTTCCTGTAGCACAAGATGGATCTACAAGCGATTGTCTAACACCAATAGTGGTGCATCCGGAATCGAAAAGTAGTAAGACCGGAGTATCATTAACAAGACCCTTATGTAGAATTAAAGAACCCCTCCCGTCATGCGCAACAGCAGCAGGAAGAGCGGGAAGTGGGTGACCACAACTCAAAGTAGTTATGGTACCCGGTTCGAATAAAGTACTGCATTGGGGGCATTTGTTTGCTCTCTCAAAGTCAAAAGCAGAACCAGTGACAGCGTCAAAGTTTTTACTATCAACAACATGATTACAGGCTCCCTCAGTTTCCTGTTGTACAGCATTAGCCTGCTGATATCTCTTTTTTTTGTGTTGAGATCTACCCCGACTATTATTACCTCTGAAGTTATCAAAGTTATTATTATCTCTGCAGTTATTATTGTCTCTATTGTAATTGTTATCCTGGTTCGAATACCAGTTTCCACGATTACTATCATGTTCACATTGATGCGAACATCTATTTGTTTGGTTCTGAGGTCTTCGGCAGGAATAACCTCTATTACCATATCCTCTTTTGAAATGCCTATAATTATTAGGGTGATAGTAACGAGTACTATCAGGTTGTCTCCAATTCTTCGAAGAAGAATCACCATGAAATTGATTTCCATGATTTTGACAGAAATTACCGCTACTCTTTCTATCAAAATTTTGTTGGAATCTACGAGCAAAGTTTTGGCCATACGGAGCTGCCGAAGCAACTGGTAAACCTTCTTTCACCTTAGAGTTACCCATGGTTATGTGTGGGTGCGCAGTTACGTATTGGCAACAGAAATCTTCCATTTCTTTTATTGTTTTAGGTTTACGTTCATGAAGGAAAGCAAGGAAAGACTCATTGACAGACGACATGACTTTGTCTCTAAGTATTAAGTCCATAAGTCCTTCATAAGTTTTTTTCCGTCTTAGATAGTTCAACCCATCGTGAGAAAGTAATGCGTATTCTTGCAATAAACTCGGAGAATTCAACTCCATTTTCAGGTAACATGTTTTTAAATTGTAGACGATAGCCGTCTTCGTTAAGCTGATATTTCTTTAACAGAGCGGCCCTGACAACCTCATAATTGTTCTTGTCAGGTTCATCCACCATATTTAATATACTTAGAGCTTTACCTGTCAGTATCCCTGATAACTGATAAACATATTTTGCTTTGTCTATGTTATGAGCTGTACATGCTTGTTCAAATCTGTCCAGATAGAACATTATGTCATCACTGGAAGGACTAAATGTTGGTAACTTAATCTTAAAAGTATCATTATTAGCCTTACCAGAAGATGAACCCTTGTTTGAATCATTACCATTACTCATGCTCGTCAATTTCAATTTTTCCAACTCTAAAGCTAAGACCTTTTCTTCATGTTCCATTTTTGCTTTCTCTTTCCTCTCATCAGACTCTCTCTGTAATCTTCTTTCCTCAGCCTGAGCCTCTTTTTGAAGTCTTTTATTTTCAGCTTCTTTTTCAAGTCTTTTATTTTCAGCCTCTTTTTCAAGTCTTTTATTTTCAGCTTCTTTTTCAAGTCTTTTATTCTCAGCCTCTTTTTGAAGTCTTTCAGCTTCTAGCTGTAGCTGGAGTTTTCTTTCCTCAGCTTCTGATTCCCTTTTTTGTTTTTCCATTTCCATTTGGAATCTCTTTTCATCCACCTGCATCTGCAGTTTCTTTTGTTCAGCTTCCATATGCAGTTTCTTTTGTTCAGCTTCCATTGCTTTATCATATCGAGCAGTTGCAAATTCTTCTAACTTATCACCAGTCTTGCCAAGCAATTTACCCTGCTCAATAAAGTGCTCAAATGTAGACATGTTGTCTAACATATGAGTCCAAAACCTGAAATAATTAACTAATTTATTTCAAACCTAAGTGTAACAAGTCTTAATTAAGCACTTGTATATTCACATCACATTATATTATCCCAGTCTCTGTGTGAAACAAGTCTCCAATCAAAGAACTTGTATATGAAATATCAGCACTCAATTCTTGATCATAAGTGCACTTCTCATTCAATAGTGCGCGACACTATTCATCATTCATTTATCATCAGTGTAGTAGTAACAGTGCATTAGCTTAGCCCATTAACTAATTACTATAACTGTAAACAATGACTATGTAAACACATGCAGAATGTAAACATTGAAAATGTAAACAATACAAACAATGTAAACAATAACAATGTAAACAATAACAAAGATCAGCAACAATACAAAAACGTTCGCAGAAATCAACTAAAAATAAAGCAGAAATTAATGAAATATCACAAAAAAATGTGACGATATCTGCGATAGAATTAAACAAAATACATGACACCACAGTGTATAAACAAAAATGTTGTATGAAACTAAATTATAGACAAGAGTAGGCTAACAAATACAAACAAATCAAAACAAAACTAAAGAATGCGAAATAATAACGAAAACAATATTAAAACATGTCATCACAGCTAACATAAATAGCAACAGAAGTCGCTTAGCAAATTCCAGTATTGGAAATTTGCAAACCTTACAGAAAACGCTCACAATAGACGACCTCTATGACGTGGCATAATCTAACGGAGACACCACCCAACCGAGAACCCGCTGAAATATAAACATATAAATATACGAATAACATATAAACATATAACATATAGAATGAGATGATACACAGAAGACTCAGCAGAAGTATAAGGGCACAGTTTACATACAAACAGGCCACTTAACTTATAGGCTTCCAATCGTAGAACAGCAGAAAAGGGGATGTCAATCAACGTCCTAAAGAGCGAAGCTCCAACGATGATGGCACATCTGAACTGCTTCCACTGCTAACACGATGGTGCAAGAGCTTCTGAAATACTGTGTGTTGAGTTGTTTCGGCACTTGACCTTCTAATCCAAAAGTAAGTTGATGGAAATCGGTACTTGGCCTTCTTCAGAAAACAACCCGTTTCAACCGGCACTTGACCTTCACAAAAACGACAGCACTGGAACCTTGACAGCAGCAACTTGCTTGACTTGCGTAAAAGATAACAGCAGTCCGAGTTATCCGGCAACATGTAACAACGCCGGGTACTGTCAAATTCTTGTTTCCGTCAAAAAGTTGAAATTTTGACTTTTACCGGGCAACGCCGAGTACTTTGAAAATTTTGAAGATGTTGACTGTATTGAAGAATGTTAATTTCTTGAAGGATGCTGATGAATTCTTGTTGAAAATGAAGTGGGAAAGGGACCCCGTGTTTGCTGGTACCAGAATCAAACCAGCTTATGGCCACCAAATGATGCGTGATGCCATATGATGATGGATGGTATCCGCATGTCTGGTTTTGTGTAGTGTGCAGATGTGTTCAGTCAAAACAATGTTCATACAAAAATAACAGGGCAATCCACATAGGACGTCAGTAAACTCACGACGTATAAAGTCAATGATTCTTGAAACAGCCGTTGACGTTTTTCTTCATTATTTATTGTGGACGCCACAGTGACAAAATGGTTACGCGAATATGTAGACACATCAAACAGTCATTATCACAGCAACATTCAATACAGCAATAGACGGTAGACAGCATTACAATGATGAGTCAGATGCATGTTATATTTCATAGTGCTGTAAATGTAGTCAGGTGAAAAACTCCATCCTTTTCTATAACAGCCAGGAGATAACCAGATATATGAGATCAGTTCACTCTCCTTAGTCTGACTTCAGCAAGACAGACACGTCTGCCGAAGTATAAATAATGTCCTCAAAAATATCCTCTAGATAATAAAGGTTTTTTCAAACCTAGTTCATTTAACAAAGTAGCAAGTAATGGTCCTTGGAACCTGCATCAACCGATGCAGCACAATACAGCGACATGTGAGCTAGGAAAACATCTCGTGACGACGACTTTCGAAGACAGGCTATGAACCAGAAATCGTTCACGACCAAAAATCGATAGAGTTAATGAAAATGTTAATTTACCTTGCCTTCCGGAAATACACAGAAATATTATGCCTCCCGGCATGTGCAAATACACTAGAGGTATTATCTCGAATAAACGAAATATCCATAAGAGGACTCTCACATTCCTGACAGAACAAAAAAATAGCGGAGATCCCCTCTTCAACGAGGCATCTCTTTCGCCATTCCAAATCGCTCACTCCACTAGTGGTGGGCGGAAACCGATCGACCAAGAAGCAAGACAAGTCATGCGCAGTCCAGCGCAAAATGACCACAGCTCAAACTTAACTGCATTCGATACCAACGCGAGAAGACAAATGCTTACCGAGAAAAGTGACTATAAATTTCAAGCAGTTGTTGCCCTTGCGTTATAAAATAGATATTGAAATAAAACGATGTTGCGAGAATTTATCACGCAACAGCGTGTCTAAAAATAAAACTGGTACTGTGTTTCTTAGAAAACCTTGAGATAAGCAAACTACATAATGACCTAGATACAAATACTAGCATTAATGTCATTATACACACTACGTTAACCTAAGACAGACGGGCTTAGAAGAGAGAGAGATAGAGAGAGAGAGATGCACGGAGGAAAGCATGCAATAAAACCACGTCGTCTCGCGATTAAAAAGTGAACGCTAATCACACGCGAAAGGCATGAAGACCTGATTTTTTCAAATAAACAGTAAATAAAAAACACTAACGATACGAGGTTAGGTTTTGAAAACAGGTTTAAAATCTTATTGGGAAAGCTGACATTCTACTGATTTATGTCTAAGCTCCTGACATTAGTCTGACAGTACAGAAGACATCCTATGATATAGAAGTGAACGGGTGGTAAAAAACAAATACACGACTATCCTATAATAATACATATTTCGAACCAAGCCACTTAGCCCCATTAAACTTATATATTTGTGTGCCTTAGGACTTGCTGACAAAGAATATGTTATGTGATACGCAAATAGGCTAGTAATTAACAAATTATAGCCAAAATACTATAGTGGGGTTGTCTGACAGCACAAGATCATATTTGCTCATAATGGCATGTTTGAAAACACTGCTTTAGGGGAAATGAGGCCAACAAGTTAGATACGATTTGATTGGCTGTAAACATGGTCTCATTGGTTAGAACGTTCGATATAGTCAATTAGAAGCGTCAGTTCAGGGCCAGTTTTGAAAATAAATTTTGTAAGAAGCAAGTGCGTTGAGATCAAGCTAATATTTTTTCTAATAAAAGCCTGGGATAAGGCAGATCAAAATTGTGCCAGAATTTATCGCCAGTCAACGTTACTTGTGTATATTTCCTTGAATTGTGGTAAGCTAGACATATTTCCTATATATATATATATATATATATATATATATATATATATATATATATATATATATATATCTATATATATATATATATATATATATATATATATATATATATATAATATGAAAATTGAATAGGAAATGATAAAATGTGTCTGTATGTGTGTGGTTCAGTAGCAAACAGAAGGCAAAGCCTAGATATTGCTCCACCAAGTAAAAGCTTGTCAGAGAGGAGTATAACTGCATAGGCATATATGGGATTGCCAAATAGTAACATGACACCTATCCTATTGTATAGAAGGAATTAACGCTGGAATTGCAGAGGCGTTGTAACCATTAGGGAGAGGAATACTGGTGTATATTGTCACATGAGAAGCTAGCAGTTGGCTAACAGCGCTGAACTCTGTGTTTGTAATGTCCTGTACTTCAGTGTGGAAATATATTATATATTAGTTCTGAAGAAGGAGGTACAACCTTCTTATTTCAGGGACCGTGGTACTGAAGTAACAACGGGCTGATCACCCGTTTGCCAGTCACTTCGATTACGGAAACAACAGCAAATGGGTTGATTTGCCGTTGCCCTAAAGACGCCACTAGGCGTGATGGGAAACAATGGCAAAGAAAACCTATCTGCTGTTGCCTTAAGACGCCACTAGGCGTAATGGCCACTGACTGCTTTGATGGTTGGTGGCTAAGGACGGAAGAAGATGAAGGTACTGAAGTATTAGAGCAGCACCTGGTCTGAGTTTTGCTGGATCCAGAGGGCTGGCAGCAGACTCCTTGTCCAAGATATCGACCAGTGGTGTATTTCAAGATAACTGAGAAGCAAGCGAGCAGAGGAGACAGTTTTCCTGCCGCCGACACATGAGTTAAGAATTCGTCAGCCAAAGCAGCTCACCCTTGTATAACCCACCCTAAAATTGACTGTAATATTAAATCAAGAGGGACAGTTATTGTTTTACAAATAAAAAGAAACTGAGAACCCTTCAATATTATTTCCACCAGTAACAAACACATGAAGTCGTGATGACAAACAACAACCTAGCTTCAAAAGCCAGTATTACCTCATAATACTACATCACAACCCTACACACATATTGTAATAATATTATATGTCAGGACAAAGATCCTTTGTATAAATTTTGTACTTAATTATTGTGTTTACATTTGATTGTGATTCCTGATTCACTCTGTAGTTGGATCAGGATATCTATTATTGAAAGAAACTAATACATAATTTAAAAGTTAACACTTGACTTACTTAAGCTAGTCTTCTAGCGTGTTATATGTATTTGCTTGTCATAGTGTTGTAAAGTGTTGTGGATCTTAATAAAAGTGTTTATCTGTCTGTTGGTTGTTGTGAACTTACACTTCATCACTATTATAACCCTAGACATTCAACGTAGTCATCACTATATTCCAGAATAAGTCTGATTGAGGTCTAAATGTGGTAGCAAAGTAAGGTCATCTGTAACACACCACACTTATTAGATACAGATACCTTCACAGCTGATCTCAGTCAGTACACTAAGTCCCTATAACTATTTATATAATCCCAACTTACCACATATATTGGGGGCTCGTCCGGGATTTTGAATCTTCTCCTATTACATATATTGGGGGTAATTCACTTCAGGGAATAATAAAAATTTAAAAGGTATTCTTGGGTGAAAAATAAATAAGGTTGAGCTCTCAGTGCTTGTGGTTGTCCTTAGTATAATTAGTCATAGATTGAATTGTTTAGTTAGACATTGTATAAATTTGCCTGTTAGAAAATGGCAGACCTGGCAAAATTTCGATCTGCTGCTATGCAGGCTGCTAAAGAATTGGGAATAAAGGGGCAAATTATGATTGCTTATGTCACAACTGAAAGTGACAAATTCATTGAACGCGAAGAAAAAAGATTAGAAAAAGAGGCTGAAAGAAAATTAGAATCTGATAGATTGGCCGAAGATAAGAGAATAGAGGCAGATAAAAAACTTAAGAGGTTGCAGATTGAGGCTGACAAAGAGGCTAAGGCATTGGAGGCGGATCGGGAGGCAGAGATTAAAAGGCTCCAGTATGAAGAGAAGAAATTGGAGGCAGAAGAAAGAAGGCAAGCTGCCGAAAGGGAAGCAGCAAAGGAGGAGAAAAAATTATAGAGGGAGCCTGAGTTACGACTAAGGGAGTTGGAATTTCAAGGCCATGCTCCTGAAAATAGTGCCAGTCCCTTTACCTCCGATGCCACTGCTAGTCAGGGAGCCTCAACCTCAGCTATGAGTTTTCATTTAGATCATTTTGTTAGAAAGACGATGATATTGAGAGCTATCTAAATAGATATGAACTATTAGCTACCACGTATGGGTTAGAGAGAGAAAGGTGGAGCTTAAAGTTATCACAAGGGCTTCGTGGTACAGCTTATGATGTTTTTGCCAAAATGAGCAGAGAGGTGTAAAAAGTGTAAGATGAACAATCATACCACTGAAAATTGTAGGAATAAAACTCCTAATTTTGCTGCTATGAAATCTGGGAAGAAGGGAACAAAGGTCAAACCTGAGGAACTACAGGAACCGTACCACCCCCCAGTGTGTGAAGATGTAATCTGTAATGGAGTCACCATAAGGTGCTTATATGATACAGGTTTAGATTTTGATTCAGTTGTGAGTTCTCACCTGGTGCAAGCAGATCAATACACCACAGAAACAGTGGAAATTCAAGCTGCAACCAAGGAAGTAGCGACCATGACACTCCCTATAGCTAAGATACATGTGAAAACGCGATATGTGGAGGGAATAATCAAAGCAGCAGTGATAAATGAGCCAATCTACCCTCTGATATTGGGGTGTAGATATGTCTTCCTAGGGAATCCCAAGAGACCTGTAATATTGGCAACGGTGCAGACCAGATCACAGTCTAAAAAGGAGGAGGATAATCCAATAAATACTCATCCAGATGAGATGAGGAAGGCACAGGCGGAGGACAAAACACTCAAGCCGTGTTTCAAGAAATTGCCCAAATGTCAAACACCTCCAGGCAAGGGAGAATTTTATATGAAGAACAAGTTGATTTATAGGAAGGCTGGATCTGAATCCAATGGTCACGGACAGCTGGTCCTTCCCACTTCATATAGGACTAAAGTGTTGGAACTAGGGCATGCGATTCCCTTCAGTGGTCATATGGGGATCAGCGCAACAGGACAGCGTATAGCTTGTCACTATTTCTGGCCAGGGATAACTGAAGATATCAAAAGATATGTAAAATCATGTCCAGAGTGCCAACGAGTAGCACCTAAGCATTGGACTGCACCCGCAACACTAGGGGAAATGCCCATAGTGGGAACACCCTTTGAGAGAGTTGCCGTGGACATTGTGGGACCTCTCACTCGAACCAAGACGAGGAACAGCTACATTCTGACTCTTGTGGACACCTGTTCTATGTGGGGAGAGGCGGTAGCCCTGTCATCCATTGACTCTAAACATGTGGCAGAGGCATTACTCACAATTTTCACAAGGTTAGGCTTTCCCAACCAAATCTTGACTGATAATGGCTCTCAGTTAAAGGGGAAACTGACAGAAGAAGTTTTCAGGATCTTTCAGGCCAAACACTTCCATTGTAGCCTGTACCATCCCCAAGGAAACGGCCAAGTGGAAAGATTTAATGGTACTTTGATGTCGATCCTGAGAAAGTTGGCACATGAAAAACCAGATACATGGGACCAGTACCTTCACGCCGCCCTCTTTGCTTATCGGGAGGTACCCCATAGTTCAACCGGTATGGCCCCGGCAACATTATTATTTTGAAGGCCAATAAAAGGTCCACTCGAAGCTCTGTTAAGAATGTGGACTGATGAAAAGGCAGAGAAAAATATTACATCATCATACCAATATGTGAATGAGCTGACCACTCGTTTAAAAACTGGCTGGAAACTTGCCAATGAAAATTTGAGACAAGCCAGGAAAAAACATGCTGCCTATTACAACAAGAAAGCTAAAGACAGAGATTTGGCTGTGGGAGAGAAGGTACTGCTTCTTCTACCCGGTAGTCAGAATAAGTTGCAAATTGGATGGCAAGGTCCATATACAGTTCTAGAGAAGGTTAAGTTAATTGCTTATCCTTTACAGGACGTGGCAATCAACCCCAGCTTTTATTGGCTGTATGTGATTTTTCTAGGCAATTTTTTTCATTCAGTAGTTTGCCATTGCTTTCTGAACGGTAGGGCGCTTATACCATTGTTAAAAATCCACACAAAGCGATCTGCTACCAAACCGCCTGCAGCAGGGTTGGAACCTGGTATATCTGGATTATGAAACTGCGTTCATATCCATTAGGCCACAGACGCCGACCTAGAGAAGGTACCTAGAACAAATTATAAGATAGATAAGAAGGGGAAAGAAAAAATCTATCATGTGAATCTCCTGAAGAAATATTTGGAAAGAGAAAATCAGGAAGAGACACATTTGTTGACCTTGTCTATGGCAATGGAGATGAAAAAGGAACCACTTTCATCATTTGAATATCCATTACACCCCTGTGAGACAGCTGCACAGGTGAAAATCAGTTCAGCATAGAATATATTTCTGGAAAAACTAACCTGGGTGCTGATTTTCTAAGCCGCCATCAACGTGATGAGAATCACCGTGATCACAAGGAATAATATTAAATTTCTCTATGTGTATATAGAATTATGGGCTGACATATGATGTCTGTTTTAAGTGGGGAGAATTTGTGGTGAAAAATTCTAATCCACATATATAAATTAGAAAATAAATGTAAAGCCTAACGAAGTAATTCAATAGAAAGAAAGAAGAATGGTAAAAGATTAGTGCTTTCACAATAGCGCACGCCTGTGTTGTAGAACGCCATAATGGCTGAACCAGAAACCCCTTTTTCTGCTCCGTCTGCATAAACTACACGCGTGTCTAAAAATAAATTTGGTACTGTGTTTCTTAGAAAATCGTGAGATACGCAAACTGCATAGTGACCTAGATACAAATACTAGCATTAATGTCATTATACACACTACGTTAACCTAAAAGACAGACGGGCTTAGATGAGAGAGAGAGAGAGAGAGAGAGAGAGAGCGGGAGAGAGAGAGATGCACGGAGGAACGCATGCAATAAAACCACGTCGTCTCGCGATTAAAAAGTGAACGCCAATCACACGCGAAAGGCATGAAGACCTGATTTTTTCAAATAAACAGTAAATAAAAAACACTAACGATACGAGGTTAGGTTTTGAAAACAGGTTTAAAATCTTATTGGGAAAGCTGACATTCTACTGATTTATGTCTAAGCTCCTGACATTAGTCTGACAGTACAGAAGACATCCTATGATATAGAAGTGAACGGGTGGTAAAAAACAAATACACGACTATCCTATAATAATACATATTTTGAACGAAGCCACTTAGCCCCATTAAACTTATATATTTGTGTGCCTTAGGACTTGCTGACAAAGAATATGTTATGTGATACGCAAATAGGCTAGTAATTAACAAATTATAGCCAAAATACTATAGTGGGGTTGTCTGACAGCACAAGATCATATTTGCTCACAATGGCATGTTTGAAAAACACTGCTTTAGGGGAAATGAGGCCAACAAGTTGGATACGATTTGATTGGCTGTAGTAATATGTAAGGCGAAACCTTATTAGTCGAACTGCAAATACTATTATTGTTGCTAATGGCTACGAGTAGGATGGGTAAAATTTTTTCAAAGGCTCTTGTAAACATGGTCTCATTGGTTAGAACGTTCGATATAGTCAATTAGAAGCGTCAGTTCAGGGCCAGTTTTGAAAAAAAATTTTGTAAGAAGCAAGTGCGTTGAGATCAAGCTAATATTTTTCTAATAAAAGCCTGGGATAAGGCAGATCAAAATTGTGCCAGAATTCATCGCCAGTCAACGTTACTTGTGTATATTTCCTTGAATTGTGGTAAGCTAGACATATTTCCTATATATATATATATATATATATATATATATATATATATATATATATATATATATATATATATTTATATATATATATATATATATATATATATATATATATATATGTATTATATGAAAATTGAATAGGAAATGATAAAATGTGTCTGTATGTGTGTGGTTCAGTAGCAAACAGAAGGCAAAGCCTAGATATTGCTCCACCATGTAAAAGCTTGTCAGAGAGGAGTATAACTGCATAGGCATATATGTGATTGCCAAATAGTAACATGACACCTATCCTATTGTATAGAAGGAATTAACGCTGGAATTGCAGAGGCGTTGTAACCATTAGGGAGAGGAATACTGGTGTATATTGTCACATGAGAAGCTAGCAGTTGGCCAACAACGCTGAACTCTGTGTTTGTAATGTCCTGTACTTCAGTGTGGAAATATATTATATATTAGTTCTGAAGAAGGAGGTACAACCTTCTTATTTCAGGGACCGTGGTACTGAACTATTAGAGCAGCACCTGGTCTGAGTTTTGCTGGATCCAGAGGGCTGGCAGCAGACTCCTTGTCCAAGATATCGACCAGTGGTGTATTTCAAGATAACTGAGAAGCAAGCGAGCAGAGGAGACAGTTTTCCTGCCGCCGACACATGAGTTAAGAATTCGTAAGCTAGAGCAGCTCACCCTTGTATAACCCACCCTAAAATTGACTGTAATATTAAATCAAGAGGGACAGTTATTGTTTTACAAATAAAAAAGAAACTGTGAACCCTTCAATATTATTTCCACCAGTAACAAACACATGAAGTCGTGATGACAAACAACAACCTAGCTTCAAAAGCCAGTATTACCTCATAATACTACATCACAACCCTACACACATATTGTAATAATATTATATGTCAGGACAAAGATCCTTTGTATAAATTTTGTACATAATTATTATGTTTACATTTGATTGTGATTCCTGATTCACTCTGTAGTTGGATCAGGATATCTATTATTGAAAGAAACTAATGCATAATTTAAAAGTTAACACTTGACTTACTTAAGCTAGTCTTCTAGAGTGTTATATGTATGTGCTTGTCATAGTGTTGTAAAGTGTTGTGGATCTTAATAAAAGTGTTTATCTGTCTGTTGGGTGTTGTGAACTTACACGTTATCACTATCATAACCCTAGACATTCAACGTAGTCATCACTATATTCCAGAATAAGTCTGATTGAGGTCTAAATGTGGTAGCAAAGTAAGGTCATCTGTAACACACCACACTTATTAGATACAGATACCTTCACAGCTGATCTCAGTCAGTACACTAAGTCCCCTATAACTATTTATATAATCCCAACTTACCACAGCTACTTAGACTTTCATTCTTTGTAATGTTCAAGTAATGATGTAACTTTAGAGCAGGGATAGTTGTATTTGCTTTACATGATTTGACATTGTGATATTATTTGTTGTTTTTCATATGATGATTTCATATTTTACTTCTTTTCGAATTATACTTCGTTTGCTTGATATTGTCATTTCTATTACTATTGTTTGTTGCTTGTTTGAGTATTATTGTATATGCTTAACTTAGTTCTGTAATAGGTTAATTTTGAGATACTTAGCTTGGTCTTCTAATAGATTAATTTTAGTATTCTTACTTGATTACATTGGATGATTGTTATTTACTTTACATTTACTTCTAATATTTTGTAGATATACTATTTCTGACTTATCGTAAGATGAATTTTGTAAAACATATGTTAGAACTCCATTATCTTTTAAATTTTTTCGTTTTGGGAGTTAATTTTCAAAAAAATGATAGAATCATTTTTTCCCCCGGATGTGTGGGAAACTGTAGCGAGTTGATCCTATGAAAAGGGCAGTAACTCTGGAATATGTTTTTTGGGCATGGTAGATTGTGAGTTACGGTGCTTGTGCGCTCGATTAAGCTGAGGCTTGTTTAACTTTATAATAGAAATATCTCCTTCTATTTTTGAATGACAGAGTACAGAAAAGCGTGTGAACGCTGTTTAATCTCAAATGTTGAGATGTTTTTATTCTGTACTGTTTTGAGCCATGTGAATAGCTCGCAGCTAGTCTGCATGTATTATCGAGAGCGGTGTTCAAGACAGTCGAGTCTCGTGACGGGGTTTTTTGAGGCGGGAGATGTGTGATCCCCGGGGCAGGCTGTTTTGAGAGGGTCTTTGGGCATCCACCGAAGGAGTCGGCCCCACTGTGTGTTTTTCGATAGTATGCCTGTACAGTGCTGAAGATAAGAGGCCATTATTTGTGTAGGCCATTATTTCCTTAGAGAGGATAATTTTTGATATGTGAAGACATGTTGATTGTGAGATTATTGCAAACTGCCGAGTGTGCAGTATTATAGCGCAGAGTTGAGTCGTGAGGACTTTAGGCCATAATATATGTTAACTGCTGTGTGCAGTATTATAGCGCAGAAGTGAGTCGTGAGGACTTTAGGCCATAATATATGTTAACAGCTGTGTGCAGTATTATAGCGCAGAAGTGAGTCGTGAGGACTTTAGGCCATAATATATGTTAACTGCTGTGTGCAGTATTATAGCGCAGAGTTGAGTCGTGAGAACTTTAGGCCATAATATATGTTAACTGCTGTGTGCAGTATTGTAGCGCAGAGTTGAGTCGTGAGGACTTTAGGCCATAATTTATTTTAACTGCTGTGTGCAGTATTATAGTCGCGCTGTGTTGAGTGAAGGCGAGATTATTGCAGACTGCCGGGAGTGCAGTCTTGTAAGAAATTGCTAGTAGGATTCATTATATCTTATAGCGCAGAAGAGTATCTTGGATGATGCTGGGAAGTGGAGTAGCTGAGAAGTGGAGTATTGTATTGCTATGACTTGTAATTTGACTATGTGTGTATTCAATGTTAACGTGTGGTGATGTGAATAAACTGTTATTAACTGTCGCCTGCCGTTACACCATTCCATGACTCGTGGTGTACGTTACTGTGAGTGACTGTTCCAAATACACACTCACTTCGTCACCTCACTTATCACATCAACATCACAACATTGTGTAACACAAACTGTGTAGTATCAACTAGCTTGACATTTGAGTTGAAGATTCTTATCTTTGTATTGGTCTTGATTCTCTTGATCTCCACATTACAAAGTCATCATTTCTATTCATTGTTTTTTCTCTTTAGGTGTTTGGGATTATTAGCAACTATATAGGTGTTAAAACTGAATAGAAAGTCTATATTTGTTTCATTTTTTGATACAGTAGACTTATTTTTAAAAACGTCATCTACATTTTTTTTTAATGTAACTGACCTTTGCATGTTTCTTAGATGGTACATGACCATTTTCACAATCCACTTTGATAATTCATATTTCATATGTGACAGTATGCCTCAAACTGATAGTCCAATTTTTATCGAAAAGCGAAAGATAGATCATGTTTTTCCCTAATGCCCATGTAATTATTTCACTTTCACATGTACATTATAAAGTTCTACACTTTTATGTACACAGTAACTTTATAATGTTGTTCCTAGCACACAGCAAATCATGTTTTGTTATGCTACGTATTTATGTCATAAAGTGAAAAAAAATTCGCATTATTTCACTTTTAAATTGATTTTGGGGTGTGAGTATGCCTTTACAACTATCTATCTATCTATCTATCTATCTATCTATCTATCTATCTATCTATCTATCTATCTATCTATCTATCTATCTATCTATCTATCTATCTATCTATCTATCTATCTATCTATTTATCTATCTATCTATCTATCTATCTATCTATCTATCTATCTATCTATCTATCTGTCTATCTGTCTATCTGTCTGTCTGTCT
>JAMPIV010018262.1:0-50000 GCA_024509875.1 Oreohelix idahoensis | reverse complement strand
TCGGACCTAAAGGTCTTTTATATTTGGACACGCGCCCTAATATAAGTGACTGGGTTGAACGGGACGCGCCTCGCCAAAACGAGACAACATTTTTTTTTTAAATTTCTCTCTCTCTCTCACTTTTCTCATTTTCTCTTTCTCTCTTGCGTGTTTTCCTTCGCTTAGTTTGTGCGCCCTCCCCCCCCCCCTCCCAGTCTGTACTCTTTATACCCGGATGCAGCAGTTACTAACGTCCAGCCGTGCGGAAGCGCCAGCAATATTATTCATATTTAGTTTTCATGTGTTTTACTTCGATCTCATTTTCATTCCTTTCTAGTTTGTTTTTTTTCGTTTGTCCCTGATGAAGGCCTTGTGGCCGTAACATAAGTTACCTTCGTAGTATTTTTTCCCCTCTAAGCCACACCGTTTATGGTAGAATCACTTGTCCTAAAGATAATTCTCTACCTTCTATGCATGACTTGTTACCAGCCTTTCCTCCTGCATCCATATAACATGGTTTACGAACGTAATACACACGTGAGAACCTAAGACGCAGAAGTAGCCTTCTCTAGTCATAACTGACTATGGGAATGATGCGTCATTGAAGTGATGGTTCTCATTTGTTTTGTGAGTGTTTGGTTTTTTTTTTCTGGTGTCCTTTTTTTGTGTGTGCTTTTCTTTTCTGCTTGTTGTAAGAGCTTCGTTTCACACAGTCTGAATTTGCGCCGTGGGGACCATTCCCACTTGGTACGATTGGCAGCTTCGTCGTCCCAGGTTGCTGTATTTGTGACAAAACGGGTTTGTTCATGTACTTTTCTGCCCCTCTCTCCCTCTCTCTCTCTCTCTCTTGCATCCGCTTATTATTTGTGTTGTCTTTTCATAACTCTCTCTCCGGCAGTATCACTCCATTTCTTCATTTTTCTCACTCATCGTCCTATTATTTGGCATATTTATTGCTCTTACATTCGTTTTGCTGAGACCGCACCCCAGACTTGTTTACGTTCCGCCAGGTGAATCGTTACAATACCAGGTTAATTACACCTGTCATCGCGTAAAACGTTTATCAGTTGTCGCCTATCCACCTTTGTTAGAGACACTCTTTATTGACACACTATGGTCTCGTACGAGTGATAAATAGAATACCATATTGTCTGTCTGAGGTCCGTCTGGCGGAGGCACGAAAACACAGGTGATAAAGAGATAATAGCTTCCGCCGGACCATCCCTGTGTAATTGTTACAGACAACCTGTCTGGGGGAGACAATAGTAGAAGGTAGCATCTGGACATCAAATAAGTTCACAAATTTGTTTGTGAGTTGGCGGAAGTATTCCAGCATTATTAGAAAGAGGTCACGCTATGGAATTTTAAAATGTAATGATTTTAAAACACGCGGGGGAGGTTAAATTAAACACGCCGACCTACATACTTCAGAGCTTTCGATTGGCCTGATGGGAGAAGCCGGAATAGACTTTGACTTTCATTGTCGAAAGGGAAATGATCCTTAGTATGCTAAGTTGGTCAGAGTGAATTTAGAGTTGCGTCGCTTGTGGCACTTGTTTATTTATTAGATGACTGAATTCTTTAAGAAATTTCCTCGTATGTTCGAGAAGTTTTTGTAAGTCAGAAAAAAAGAGCGTCGTGAGCGCTGATCATCTCGAGTGGTGAGATGTAGTTGTTCAGTATTGTATAGCTGTGTATAGCTCGCAGCTAGTCCGTGAATGGACTGATCGGCGGTGTTTGAACGGCCGATTCTCGTGACTGTTTGAGCGGGAAATGTGTATCCCCGTGCAGTCGGTTCTAGGTGTTGACGGAGTGAAGTCAACCCTGGGGGTTTTTTCTCTAAGTGTGTGTTCCCGACCAGTGTTCGGTGAAGATGTTTAGAGTGTTTTGCAATGTGTGTCTAGATGGAGACTTTTGTACAGGACTGCATTGAATATTCTTTGATGTGTTACATTATTTGAAGATAGTACGTACTTTGATATTAACTGCAGTGTGAAGATTAATGGAGCTATTATGAAGGCCAGGAATTTGTACAGGCCGTATTTGATATAACTGCGGCGAAGGCAGTCCTTGAGGGATTCAGCTATTGTGCACGTTCAATGAGGAGTGCACTATTATTCTGTAATTGAGCTCTATGAAGAAGACATTTAAGAGTCGGAGACTTATCGACTTTATAGTACCATAGTTATAAATAGCCCTGTGTGGGCGTACCCTAGTATGGACAGCACTTCCACTTTTATGCTTTTACACTTTAACATATTTGGTGGCAAAGACTGGTTCTGTGCCAGTCAAGTTGGTAATTACGGCAGGTATTATTTATGATAAGTATCAGTGTTATCAGTTAGAGACACTCTTTATTGACACACTATGATCTCGTACGAGTGATGAATAGAATACCATATTGTCTGTCTGAGGTCCGTCTGGCGGAGGCACGAAAACACAGGTGATAAAGAGATAATAGCTTCCGCCGGACCATCCCTGTGTAATTGTTACAAACGACCTGTCTGGAGGAGACAATAGTAGAAGGTAGCATCTGGACATCACATAGGTTCACAAATTTGTTTGTGAGTTGGCGGAAGTATTCCAGCATTATTAGAAAGAGGTCACGCGATGGAATTTTAAAATGTAATGTTTTAAAACACGCGGGGGAGGTTAAATTAAACACGCCGACCCACATACTTCAGAGCTTTCGATTGGCCTGATGGGAGAAGCCGGAATAGACTTTGACTTTCATTGCGAAATTCGTCGGAAGTACAATCTGGGATTTGAACTTAGAATGAGAGTTATAATCTAGCGAAATCAGAGTCACAAATTAGGCTGCATGACAACGTCAAATTAGCAACTCCTAGGAGCACGAGAAACATAGGACTAAGGATTCCAAAATTATAAGTGACAGATCGGAAGTATTTGGGCAACTTTAAAACTTAACAGTAGTAAACCCGCATATTTAAATACAACGATTGGAAACTTAAGGGACCAGGACAGTATTTGGAACTTAAAGGTAAACCCGCATTCTAAATACGAAGTCTGGATACCTAAGGAATCAGAATCAACAGTCATAAGAGGAATTATAAAATTTCCAGGCCAAGAGATTCAAAGCATCTAATAAAGTCCCCCAGGTTAAAGCAACTATATAGCGAACACTACAGTCAGCTGGACAAGGAAGTTAAACCCAATCCCGAGCCAACAAAAGGAATTTCCTAGACGATCCTGCAAGACAGGCAGAAGAGGCAGCACTGAGAAATGAACAAAGCACAGTATACACAATAACTAAATTCATCAGCGAAAAACGAGGTGCAAACAATATTACATTAGTAAGAGATAAGCAAGGAAATCTCATCACGACAGCAGAGGGACAGGAAACAAGATGGGCAGAGCATTTCAGAGAAACTCTGAACAAGGAACCACCAGAGACACAAACTGAATGTTCCTGAGGCTGAAAGCGAACTAGATGTTAATGCAGACATTCCACGAAAAGAAGAAATCATCACAGCAATCAACGGTTTAAAGAATGGAAAAGCTCCTTGCCATGATAATTTAAATGCAGAGCTATTTAAGACAGACCCTGAGCTAGCAGCAGAACTATTAGAACCACTATTTGCACAAGTCTGGAAAACAGGGATAACACCATCAGAGTGGAACAAAGGAATAATTGTCAAATTGCGTAAGAAGGGAGATCTTGCAGACTTGCAATAATTGGGAGCAATCATCCTTTTATAAAGGTCTTTTATATTTGGACACGCGCCTTAATATAACCGGCTGGGTTGAACGGGACGCGCCTCGCCAAAACGAGACAACACTTTTTTTAAATTTCTCTCTCTCTCACTTTTCTCTTTCTCTCTTGCGTGTTTTCCTTCGCTTAGTTTGTGCGCCCTCCCCCCCCCCCCCCCTCCCAGTCTGTACTCTTTATACTCGGATGCAGCAGTTACTAACGTCCAGCCGTGCGGAAGCGCCAGCAATATTATTCATATTTAGTTTTCATGTGTTTTACTTCGATCTCATTTTCATTTCTTTCTAGTTTTATTTTTCGTTTGTCCCTGATGAAGGCCTTGTGGCCGTAACATAAGTTACCTTCGTAGTATTTTTTCTCCTCTAAGCCACACCGTTTATGGTAGAATCACTTGTCCTAAAGATAATTCTCTACCTTCTATGCATGACTTGTTACCAGCCTTTCCTCCTGCATCCATATAACATGGTTTACGAACGTAATACACACGTGAGAACCTAAGACGCAGAAGTAGCCTCTAGTCATAACTGACTATGGGAATGATGCGTCATTGAAGTGATGGTTCTCATTTGTTTTGTGTGTGTGTTTTTTTTTCTGGTGGATTTTGTGAGTGTGTGCTTTTCTTTTCTGCTTGTTGTAAGAGCTTCGTTTCACACAGTCTGAAGTTGCGCCGTGGGGACCATTCCCACTTGGTACGATTGGCAGCTTCGTCGTCCCAGGTTGCTGTATTTGTGACCAAACGGGTTTGTTCATGTACTTTTCTGCCCCCCCCTCTCTCTCTCTCTCTCTCTTGCATCCGCTTATTATTTGTGTCCACTTTTCATAACTCTCTCTCCGGCAGTATCACTCCATTTCTTCATTTTTCTCACTCATCGTCCTATTATTTGGCATATTTATTGCCCTTACATTCGTTTTGCTGCGACCGCACCCCAGACTTGTTTACGTTCCGCCAGGTGAATCGTTACAATACCAGGTTAATTACACCGGTCATCGCGTAAAACGTTTATCAGTTGTCGCCTATCCACCTTTGTTAGAGACAGTCTTTATTGACACACTATGGTCTCGTACGAGTGATGAATAGAATACCATATTGTCTGTCTGAGGTCCGTCTGGCGGAGGCACGAAAACACAGGTGATAAAGAGATAATAGCTTCCGCCGGACCATCCCTGTGTAATTGTTACAGACAACCTGTCTGGGGGAGACAATAGTAGAAGGTGGCATCTGGACATCAAATAAGTTCACAAATTTGTTTGTGAGTTGGCGGAAGTATTCTAGCATTATTAGAAAGAGGTCACGCGATAGAATTTTAAAATGTAATGTTTTAAAACACGCGGGGGAGGTTAAATTAAACACGCCGACCCACATACTTCAGAGCTTTCGATTGGCCTGATATGAGAAGCCGGAATAGACTTTGACTTTCATTGCGAAATTCGTCGGAAGTACAATCTGGGATTTGAGCTTAGAATGAGAGATATAATCTAGCGAAATCGGAGTCACAAATTAGGCTGCATGACAACGTCAAATTAGCAACTCCTAGGAGCACGAGAAACATAGGACTAAGGATTCCAAAATTATAAGTGACAGATCGGAAGTATGTGGGCAACTTTAAAACATAACAGTAGTAAACCCGCATATTTAAATACAACGATTGGAAACTTAAGGGACCGGGACAGTATTTGGAACTTAAAGGTAAACCCGCATTCTAAATACGAAGTCTGGATACCTAAGGAATCAGATTCAACAGTCATAAGAGGAATTATAAAATTTCCAGGCCAAGGGATTCAAAGCATCTAATAAAGTCCCCCAGGTTAAAGCAACTATATAGCGAACACTACAGTCAGCTGGACAAGGAAGTTAAACGCCAATCCCGAGCCAACAAAAGGAATTTCCTAGACGATCCTGCAAGACAGGCAGAAGAGGCAGCACTGAGAAATGAACAAAGCACAGTATACAAAATAACTAAATTCATCAGCGAAAAACGAGGTGCAAACAATATTACATTAGTAAGAGATAAGCAAGGAAATCTCATCACGACAGCAGAGGGACAGGAAACAAGATGGGCAGAGCATTTCAGAGAAACTCTGAACAAGGAACCACCAGAGACACAAACTGAATGTTCCTGAGGCTGAAAACGAACTAGATGTTAATACAGACATTCCACGAAAAGAAGAAATCATCACAGCAATCAACGGTTTAAAGAATTTAAACGCAGAGCTATTTAAGACAGACCCTGAGCTAGCAGCAGAACTATTAGAACCACTATTTGCACAAGTCTGGAAAACAGTGATAACACCATCAGAGTGGAACTTTGGTGGGTTTAGATGTTACAGATGTTAAATAGTAAGTGTCTACAGAGTGAGGTCAAGCTATGTAAGTCCCTGAGTCTAATAGTTGAAAATGTTGATGAGTTTTCAGGGTACCTAACTGCTACCACCCTATGATCTCACTCTGCGTATATTTTTTTTTGGCTCTATTTTAGTTTATTATAAGGCTAGGTGTCTAGGGTAATGCAAATGTGTTGCATGATGATACTTTAAACCAACACAACTGTAACTCAATGTAATAACTCAAGTAAGACAGTGGTTAAAGTTTTAAAGTTAATGTACAATTTAATTTCCTGAAATTTGAATTCTTTTGGCACAGGAATGTTTAACTCAAACGAAATGTGGATACACACACACACACACACACACATATATATATATATATATATATATATATATATATATATATATATATATATATATATATATATATATACAACTTTTAAAAACATATGAGGGACATCTTGTCCTTTAAATTATTAACTAAAATGTTCCTATACTGGTCTTCCCTGCTGACGAAATAGTGTCTTACACAATGTCACTAATGGGAGAGACGGGTCTTCTCATCATCTCACACGAACAGTTAATTGTCCTAATGGTGGAGAATATATTTAATGAAATTCCAGGTGCCCGCAACTATAGGGCTTAACTTTGTTTCCAGTTGAAAGTAGTTGACTGGTGTAAAACTTCACACTCGTTCACAACAGGGTAGTCTGGAGGCAGCAACCACAGCTTTGGTTTTTGAAATGTAAACACCAGGCAGGTTGCCTCGTGTACTGCAGCTCCAGGTATTTGACTCAGTTTGAAATAGGTGATTCAACCCTGCAACAATATGAATAAGTCTCCCTAAATACACCATATATTTTCTCCACAAGCAACAACTCACATCATTATTAACCATTCATGATGATCAGCAACATATGCTAATCAATAGCTACCGTCTCTAAGTTATGTGACTGCTTCCTGCTAGTGGGTACCTTCTCCTTCCCACATGCTTCAACGCCTCTGTCACCTAAATCTTTGGTTATTTTCTATTTCATCAGCTGGGGTACACTCTGTTCTGTTTCTTATTTAATAATGTGTTACTTCTGGCAGTATGACATCTTATTAATTTTTTTCCAATGTTTATTAGAACATTGTGGCCTGTAGAAAACTGCCAGTGGCTTTCTGGTCTTAGAGTCAAAATATTTTGTTATGCATGGCAATATTCAAACACAATTTACTTTTTTTTCTGCTTCAAAAGTCTGCTTAGGCATGCATATGCTCCCTTACGATGTCATAAGCTTCCACAATAGCAATGTAGCACAACACAAAATTTGTGGGCGCCCTATCTGGGTTAGCCTCTACACATTAATAAGGATATTAATAAATCATTTCTCTTACCGCAATCAATGAAATATGTTACACAATACACAAGATGACTAGTAGAATAATGGCACAAGTTAAACTGCCGTTGTCCAGAAGGTAAAACATTCAGGCAAGCTCCCCTTCTGATCTCATCTTAGCACTGCTAATATAAAATTTCAAATGGCGTTCTAGCCTTGTATTCTTTTCCTATTATCAATCTTGCCAGCCAATGGAACAACGCGTCCAGAATTTGACTCTTTTTTGATAACCCCAAACATTTTGGGTGTTTATCAATGCGTTGGCCAGTTTGATTTTAATATTACAGTGTAAGGATATGTTTCGCGTTAGCGGGCAAATCTTCTGTCACATCTCCCCTTTCCTAACTAGCCTTACCCAATCAAATCGTGTCAAACGGATTTGACTTTTTGTGCGAAGAGTTTCAAAACTGAGCAAGGTTATCAGTGAGTCTGTCGGTCTGTCTCAATTTTTATTTCTACCTTATCTCTGTTATTACTTGGGCGATTTTAAATATTTAAAGTGATTATTGATCAGACTACTGTCATCTATTTTTCTACATAGGTGTTACTTTCGTCTTTATCTCTGTTTTCATCTTTGTACTTTTCCTTTTTATTATGGGACTCTGATGCGTGATGCCATATGATGATGGATGGTATCCGCATGTCTGGTTTTGTGTAGTGTGTAGATGATGTACAGTCAAACAATGATCATACAAAAACAGGGCAATCCACACAAGGACGTCAGTTAACTCACGACGAATAAAGTCAATGATGCTTGTAACAGCTAGTGACGTTTTTCTTATCATTTATTGTGGACGCCACAGTGACAAAATGTATACGCGAATATGTAGGTACATCAGACAGTCATTATCACAGCAACAATGTCAGTATAGCAATGGACGGTAGACAGCATCATAATAAAGGTGATTTACAGGCATGTCAATACATTATAAGGCTGTAATGTAGTCGGGAAAATTCTCCATCCCTTTCTATCTTAGCCAGGAGATAACCAGATGTATGAGATCAGTTCACTCTCCTTAATCAGACTTCAGCAAGACAGACACGTCTTCTAAAGTATAAATAATGTCCTCAAAAAATCCTCTAGATAACAAAAGGTTTCAAACCTAGTTCATGTAGCGAAGTAGCAAGTAATGGTCCTTGGGACATGCATCAACCCGATGCGGTTCAATGTAGCAATATGTGAGCTGAGAAAACATCTCGTGATGACGACTTTCAAAGACAGGCACGAATCAAATGTCACTCACGGACAAAAATCGATAAAGTTAATGTAAATGTAATTTACCTTGCCTTCGGGAAATAACCACAGAAATAATACGCTTTTCCGGCGTGTGGAAATACACTAGAGGTATCATCTCGAATAAACGAAATATCCATAAGAGGACTCACATTCCTGACAGAATAAATTAGCAGAGACGCTCCACAGAGACGTCCCTTCGCTATCGAAATCTTCGCTCACTCTGGTGGGCGGAAACCCGTTCGACAAAGACCCAAGATTTGGGCATGCGCAGTCCAGCGCGAATCGACCACCGCTCAGAAAACTTAAGACACAAGGACCTTTACCAAGAACCAGCTTAAGAATGATTACCTTATAAGGATAACCCAACAGGTTGCCAACCGCTTTTTAAAAAGCGGCCTAGCCAGTCCATACATGGACTCGATTCAAGAACGCGTAACAAACTTAACTGCTATCGATACCAACGCGAGGAGACAACTGCTTACAATGAAAAGTGACTATAAATTTCAAGCAATTGTTCCCTTTGCATTACAAAATAAATATCTTGTACACCAAAACGATGTTGCGAGAATTTCCCACGCAACAGACTCTTTTCACTAAGATACCATATTAAGAAAATACTTGCTCTAAATCCAGATAAGTTACTATATGATGTTATTTTAAACAATATTGCTCTACTGTCAAAGCATCTCTTTTATTTACTCTCTTTCGTTTTATGAAGAAATAAATATTCTAAGTTTTCCTTTCCTACCCGTTTCTCTCCCCGCACAAATTTGGTATTTTAGTTTCAGTATCGCTAGGCTAGATTTTTTTCATGTTAATCCACCTCTCCTCTTCCCCTATAGAACGAGGTGACAACTTTTTCTTTTTTCTCTCTAATGGCTAAATCGTACAGCGGTCGTTCACATTTAATTGGGGCGGGTGGAGTTTGCGCGTCTGTGTTAGGGGATGGGACTTACACCGAGTTTAGTGTTAGAAATTCAAATGGTTAGTTGGCGATGGCCCTAGTAACCGTTGCTAAGGCAGTAGTTATTAATAGATTTTACAAGTTCGTTAATTTCCTACTGTTTATTTTTTAGTGGTACGGTTCTCCCCTGTCCTAGGCAAATATTCAAATCTAATACAGGTCGGGCTTATTGGTTGAAAATGTACGATACTATAGATTTTAAAGAGGAATTTATTGAGCGGGGTGTAAAACGGATGGATTTTACTACAGGAACAAAGGAATAATTGTCAAATTGCCCAAGAAGGGAGATCTTGCAGACTTGCAATAATTGGAGAGCAATCACTCTTCTCTCAGTTCCCAGCAAAATACTAGGCAGAATAATTATACAGAGAATTTTAAAAGCAGTAGATCACAAACTGAGGAAAGAACAAGCAGGATGTAGAAAGAACAGAAGATGTGTAGATCATATATTTACTCTCAGGAACATTATAGAACAGTGCTCAGAATGGCAAAGACAGCTGTACATTAATTTCGTTGATTTTGAAAAGGCTTTTGAAAGTATACATAGGGACAGTTTATGGAAAATACTGAAAGCTTATGGAATTCCAAGCTGCATAGTGTCAATCATAAAAAGCCTCTATGCCAACTTTACGTGTAGTGTTGGGCAGAGCAACCTAACCTTTGAGGTGAAGACAGGAGTACGACAGGGATGCCCCTTATCAACCATTCTATTTTTAACAGTCATAGACTGGGTGATGCGCCAGACAACAGAGGGCAGTCCAAGAGGAATAAGATGGACTACATTTTCTAAATTGGAAGATCTGGAATATGCAGATGACATTGGGACTGCTAACACATTCACATCAACACATCCAGGAAAAAACGGATAGACTTAATAAGTATAGCCAGCAGGTGGGCTTAAACATCAATTTTAAAGAAGTCAGAGGTCATGACGCTCAATGTGAGCAACTCTGAGCCCATATCAGTAAGAAAATCAGCAACTGGTACAGACAGACACCTTCACATATCTAGGATGCATAGTAACACCAGACGGCGGGGCAAGCAAAGACATCAACAACAGAGAAACTAAGCAAGAACAGCCTTTTTTAGCCTAAACAACATCTGGAAGTCCTCTCAATACAGCACAAGCACAAAATTAAGATTATGTCAGAGCTGTGTGCTTTCTGTGCTTCTCTGTGGTGCGGAAATCTGGAGAGTTACAGAGAAGGAAATGTCGAAATTGTCCTCTTTTCACACAACATGCTTAAGAAAAATTCACCGAATCTTTTGGCCGATTACCATCACCAACCAAGATCTGCTTACTCGGAGCAAGCAAGAGGACATGCACACCATCATAGCTGGCAGACGCTGGAGCTGAGTTTGTCATGTCCTCAGAAGAGATCCCATCACAAGAACAGCTATGCTTGGACCCCTGAAGGAAAACGAAAGAGAGGCCGACCAAAAACAACTTGGCGGAGGACTGTGGAGGCTGAGATGCAAAGAATGAACCAGAGTTGGGACACTGTACGAAGGATGGCCACCGACCGAGCAAAGTGGAATAAATTTGTTGTTGCCCTACAAGACGCCACTAGACGTGATGGCCACTGACTGCTTTGACGGTCGGCGGCTAAGGATCAAAGAAGAAGAAGAATAAAGTGATACGTCCATTCTAAACTGTGCGAGGAGATTGTGTTCCCAAACGTTGGGGTAAGTGTAAACATTTACTTCACAGATGTGAATTTAACATGTTTTTCTTGCTAAGTGGTTATATATGAGGCTGGCAACCTCAACACATGAAAATAGTATATTTATAAACCACTACAGAAAGCGCTGGTGATTTCTTCTTGCTAGTCGTACAGACAACCGACGGCAGAGGTGACCCCAGACTCCGATTACACCACATGTGCCTCAAGTGTATCATATCACTGTGTGAGATATATGTATCTTGTTAATTGTAATTCAGGCAAATCATTGATTTTGCGCTGTCCAAGCACATATTTTCCCAGTTTAACACCCAGAAGAATATTGGTGATATCTAATCATCCTCCCCGAGTTACATTGTGTATACTCAAAAAAGAATTTAATTATTCAGAGAGACTAACATTGGTAGTGGACAGCGAGACAATGCGCCTGTTAATGTGCAGCCCACAAATGTACTTAGCAGAGGCATTTGTTCTTTCTATTTTGTCTAAATGTTTGTGGAACGAAGCTATCAGACCGTTGGAGGAACGAAGCTATCAGACTGTGAAGAGTCATCATCATAAAAGAATAGACGAAACCGAGGCTGCAGGACGCACTCATACCAGCTAAGTTTTGTAAAAGGCACCAGAAAAAGGACATTAAATTTTAATTTAAATCCTCAAACCAAGTCTCAATGAAGACGACTTTAATTTTCATCTAAAATTCACCGCCATTTCATCTCTATTTTAACCTGTTAAAACTAATTGATTATTAAATGTTTATATGTTATTTTAAATCATAACAATCATAGTTGATTTGGTTATTATATGTATGAAAGCAAACGTTTGTGCAAGACTATTATATATATATATAATATATATTCTGTGAATAGGACAGCATTCCACTGCAGTCTAGTCCATCTGACATGTTGCTCTGCCCATTGCAGGCGCTGCTGACGATGTCTGTGAGTCAAGTTTGGCCCAACATAAGGTCGTCTTGCAGTAAGGCTTGTATCTCTGAGTCGTCGTATGACTGTCATTCGAGAGACTTGCCCACGTCTACCCATTATTGCTCTTGCTGTTTGACTTGCCGGGAGAGAACGATTCCTTAGCTGACTCAGCACAATATGGCGATCTTGCGCAGGGGTAGTAACTCGTGGTTGGCCACTCCGAAGTCTATCCCGGGCACTGCAAGTGGTTCCGTAACGTTCATTGAGACGTACAATAGTGCTGTGGTGGCAATTCATCCTTCTGGCAATGGCCCGTGAGCTCATTCCGGTCTCCAGCATACCAATGGCTCGTTGGCGGTCGTTTTCAGATAGTCGTAGCATTTCAAGCACATGTACTGGGTGTTTTATCTCAACGGCCTTTTTATACCGAGTACACTGCCAAAACGCGTACACATTTTCAGCGTCATAGCTGTTTGGAATCGTGTTGCACGTGTAACTTTCATTGTTTTCATGTAGTCTGTACACAAACCTGTGGGTTGAATCATGCACTTTCCATTCCAGCAGCCATTCGCTCTCTACCTCATGACAAACACGGAAAAAATCCATTCCCACACTTTTTTTTCCAGCTTCTCGGCATCAGTATATATAATATTGGTGCGTTTTTAATGTGCTTCAGTATATATATATATATATATATATATATATATATATATATATGTATATGTATATATATATATATATATATATATATATATATATAACGGAATTTCGCTATATTTACACTAGCTGGTGGCTTGAACGGGCTATAACCATTGCTTAATTCTTCACAAATGGCGGCGAACCGATATAAAGTTAACACTTGCCCTGCCAATGCAGCATTCTTCTTGACTTCGGAAATATGTTATGAAAACTCCTTTGGGATAGAAGCGTCATTACTCTTCTATCTACAACTCTGCCAAGAGTAATCTGTTGCGAAGGTAGACACCTTTGACGACCCATTTTGATACTCTTGCGTTTTGGCCACTGGTGGACCACTACTGCAAAGCAGGGGAGGTAATCCAGGACAGTATTTACGAGCGCATGTCCATTGTCTTCATGTCTCTCTTCCACATATCTTTGAACTTTAGCTGCGAGCGCCCATCTATTAAGACACAAATATGCGCATGAATCGTTTGCTGGGAACAGTCAGGTCGGTATTCATTGTTATTAACTCAAATTTAAAAACAAAATTATGTTCTCACTTCCGGTAGGCTCCGCAGTTCGTTATTTTTAAGTAGGCATTTGAATTTATCTCTATCCTGTGCATGTGAAAACTACAAAGTGGCTCGAACGCTTGCATCTCGAGGCAAAATTAACAGGTTCCGTGTTCAAAATCTCGTAGCTTAACGTTCTATTCTACCCAGCTGTAATTAGTACCTGACTGTGTTCTTGAGTTAGGGAAGGCTAAGACACGAGAAAGGGAACCTGTCACACCACCTCAGAAACCTAAGAACTAGTATTGTGAAGTGTCTAACATTTCAATTCCACACGAAAGTATCAGCAATGAAATTACTTTTCCTAAAACCTGTTTTTGTATTTCACGGCTCCGTAGTTTCATCTTCGTATATTCCATTTTCAATACAATTAGTGACACGCATTTGGCATACTGCGAAAGCATAGCCTGGCAAAAATAATTTGAGAACTGCTGCTAAAATGGCTACATCGATGGTCAGAGAAGTAGAGAAACGCAGAAAAATGGTTTGGAAATACTATAGATGAACAAAACTATGTGCAGGACTAAAATATAAGCCAGGGGTTCTTAACACGTTCTTGCACCTAGGACCCTGTGATTGTTTGTTGAAGGCTACGAACCCCTTTGATTGTCTGGTGAAAGCCACTGACCTCTTCTTTGAAACAAAATGTACATAGCATAATTAAAATTGATGCATACAAATAATACATTTCATTACAGAGAAAAATCGTTAAGATTACATATAGTCGAATTGAAATACGAAAAAAGATATGTCTGAAGAATGTATTCCTTTAAAGGGAAAAAATATATGATAATCTTCAGAGTAAACATTTTAGTGAAAATAAAATTTAGGTTATGTACACGGACCTCTCCGTGTCCATTCATAGATCCCCAAGAAGTCTGTGGACTACAATTTGAGAAACCCTGCTACAAACAACGTCAAAGCGGACCTTAAACAAGCAACGAATGAGGACCTGTCATACTTAACTTTCAGAAAGGAGACGGCGTAACAATGAGGAAGTTGTGATAACAATAATGAATAGACCAGATAAACTGGATTATAATATGCACTTTAAGATAAACTTGTTAAGGCTGGTGGGTAAATTATATTTTAATTGATAACAAAGTAGATATTTTGAATCTCGTTCAAATGTTATTTTTGCTTACGTGGAGATCAAAGGTAGCTTGCTTGCAGATAAGTGAAGGACATAGTACATCTTTGTATCAGATAATTGAAGGACACACCTGTTTATTCTTGGATATCCCCGCCTTTAAATATATAATAAATATTTCTGGGAAGCCATCTAGAACGTGACGGAATGATCCACGGCCGATAACCTTGAGAGCTTTAGTAATCAAGAATCTGAAACAGGGAAACAAACAATAAACAATCGATACAAAAATACTATCATTAATGAAAACTATAACAACGGAAGTGATTGATATCTGTGTGAAGAATGATAATCATAACACGCAAGATATAACATATAAAATGATTAACACGGCTTTAAAGGGGGAAAAAAAGAAATAAAGAAATTCAGCAGGTTCAGTACTGCATAAAACTTAAGCAAATAATATTAAGCCTAAGTATTTTCTGGGGTGTCCGATAGCGGCTGCCTCTCGCGGTAAAGGTATCTGTTTGCGGGTTCCGATCCCAGTATCTTCATGCTCTTGAGTTAAGGAAAGCAACGTCAGGGACAACGGAACTGGTCATTCCCCCCCCCCCCCCCCCTTTCCCCAACCTCACAAAGCTGGGACCTAGTAGAGGGAAATCCCGAACACCCCATTCTCCTACTGCAGCTTATATTCTATGTTATTATCTTTTACAATACTGCACAAGAACCAAGAAAAAAGGATCAGACTTATTAACTTATTGTCTACTTTTCCTTAGCTATAAAAATGCTGAACCATAGCTGAATTCAAAATATATACAAACATCGCGTGGAGCAATAAGCTCATTATTTTGAATGTTGGATATTTAGAACAGTCCCAACATAGATGGTTTGGCCATGTCTGCAGAATGGGAGAAGATCGGCTACCACTACAAGCATGGGAAACAAAGAGCCAGGGATTCAGACCCCCAGGACGACCCAGAGTCCGCTGGAAGGACAACATTAGACAATCTTTGAAGGACCGAGGACTAGAATGGAACCAGGCCAGGAGGAAGACAGACGATAGGATAGTCTGGCGCTCTCTCTTCCAAACCTCTACACCTCACGGTAGAAGGGGAATGACTAAGTAAGTAAGTATATTTAGTGATGGTTGGCCAGTTTTCATTCTGACGAGCGGTACAAACCATTTATTTCGCATTTTTAAAACCACAAATTAGTTCCGTCAACTACACTTCGTGTTGTTTTTGCTTTAACCTCTTCTTTAGAAACTTTTCTCAGGTGAATTATCAGGCAAAATGGCAGAAGTTTTCATACTGCTGGAGAACAAATTACAAACTAGTAAAGAAGAAATAGAGTCATCAAACATGCAAATTTGTAGAAATTGCGCTTCAAACGACATTCCGTCAGAAGCAGTGAGAAAGACAAAGAAGCCTATAAAGAGATATTATGCTAATTGCTCAGTAAAATGTGGGACAGAAAGGGAATACAACAGACTAGAAGGACGCATATTTGCTTAATTATAAAGAAGATATACATGCGTGTATAAATGACACATATAAAGTTTTGCCAGTGTCAGATAAAATAATAACCAAAATCACTTGTTTAGATATTATCAAATGGAACAAGCTGTGTCTGTGTCCAGTCTCCCTTACTTGACATCTCGGTTATTGGGGAAAGGAGAATGCATGCAATACCCAGTTTTTCCGGGTAGGAGACTGAATGAAACATCAAGTTGTTGGGAGGTAGGAGACTGCATGAAACATCAAGTTATTGGGGGTAGGAGATTGCATTAAATATGAAGTTGATGGGGGTAGGAGACTGCATGAAACATCAAGTTGTTTGGGGGTAAGAGACTGCATTAAACATCTAGTTGTTTGGGGCGTAGGAGACTGCATGAAACATTCAGCTGTTGGAGAGGGGGAGGTGGGGTTAGAGACTGCATGAAACATTCAGTTGTTTCAGGAAGGAGAATGTATGCAATATCTAGTTGTTGCGGGAAGGAGACAACAGAAACATCCAGCTGTTGATGCTATATCAAGTTTTTGCGGACAGGAAAATGCGTGAAACATCGAGTTGTTGCGGGAAGGAGATAGCAGAAACAACCAGTAAGAGACTGTATGAAACATCCATTTGTTGAGGGTAGGACACTGCATAGAATACCCAGTTGCTGGGGGTAGGATCCTACATGCATCATCCAGTTGGTGTGGATTGGAGTCTGCATGCAATATCCATTTGTTACTGGTAGGAAACTGCATCGAACAACCAGTTGTTACCGGTATGGAGACTGTGAAACACCCAGTTACAACTGGAAAGAGACTGCATGCAATATCCAGTTGTTGCGGGAAGGAGACAACAGAAACATCCAGTTGTTGAGGGTAGGAGACTATTTTTTAAACTTCCAAATGGGGGTCGGAGTGGCTAAAAGGTATGGCGCCCGCCTTTAATTCTAAAGGTATCGGGTTTGGTTCCCAGTACAAGGAATATATTTGATGAAAATTTTTTGGGTCCTAATAATGTTACCCCTTCTTCCGTGAGGTGTAGAGGTTTGGAAGAGAGAGCGCCAGACTATCCTATCGGCTGTCTTCCTCCTGGCCTGGTTCCATTCCAGTCCTCGGTCCTTCAAAGATTGTCTATTGTTGTCCTCCCAGCGGCCTCTGGGTCGTACTGGGGGTCTGGATCCATGGCTCTTTGTTTCCCATGCTTGTCGTGGTAGCCGATCTTCTCCCATTCTGCAGACATGGCCAAACCATCTTAGTTGGGACTGTTCTACTTGGGTCTGCAAGGGGTGGGATTTTAGGCCTTGACGTATTGTCTGGTTGCGGACCATGTCTCTTCTTGTTACTTCAACCACCTTCCTCAGATACCTCATTTCTGAGGTCTGGATCTGGATTTTGTGGGTTGTAGTCATTGCCCATGACTCGCATCCATATGTCAAGACTGGGACATAGGTGGAGCGGTATACAGCCATCTTCGGTTTCTTACCAACCTCTCTCTTGCTGAGGAATCCTCGATTTATGGCCTGAAAAAGTCTCCCAGCTGCTGCTGTTCGAGTGGCCAACTCTTCTTTGATGCCTCCCTTTCGGTCTATAATAGCTCCGAGATATTTAAAGTGGTCGACCTGTTACAGGACCTGTTATCCCAGCTTAATCTGATGTCTTCTTTATTCTCGTGATATCACCATGGATTTTGTTTTAGAGCTGCTTATGACCATCCCTCTCTTCTCCAGCTCTTCCTTCCAGACTTGCAGGTTTGATTGCAGATGTGCCTCTGATTTAGCAATCAGGGCAACATCATCAGCAAATTCCAGCTCTGAAATACATACCTGTCTCATCTTCCAGTACCCCACTGAATACTTTCTTGTTCTCTTCTTACATGCCTTGATAACATCGTCCATGAGGAGTATGAAAAGATAAGGTGACAGGATATCACCTTGTCTTACACCAGTGGTGGTCCTTAACTCTTCTGACTTATGGTTTGCTGTCCTCACATAATTTCTGCAAGACTTGAAGAAGCTCTATATAGCATGAATCAGAGGTGCTGGAATGTTCTTCCTTGCCAAACAGTCCCAAAGTTTACTCCAGGGGACCCTGTCAAACGCCTTTTCCATATCTATGAAACAAAGATGGATCTCACTCTTATACTCAAGAGCCTTTTCCCTTAGCTGTCTGAGTGTGAAGATTAGATTTTGAGTACTTCGGTTTGCTCGGAATACGCACTGGATCTCATCAAATTGTGGCTAAGCTAGGCGTCGGAGTCTCTGCTCTAGGATTCTAGAGTAGATTTTACCAGGGACACTGAGAAGGGATATGCCTCTGTGGTTTCCACATTGTCCATTGTCACCTTTTTTGAAAATTGGTGTTATGATGGCAATCTCCCAATGCTTTGGTATGGTCTTGTTGCACCACGCTGCCTGTAGGACCCTTAAGAGTAATAGGTCACCTGATGCTCCCATGTACTTAACCATTTCTGGTGCTATACCATCTTGCCCTGCTGCTTTGCCCATCTTGATTTTCTCCAGCGCTACCTTCAGTTCTTCCATCTTTATGTCATCTTAATCACCATTGGTTTCCTCTTCTGTGCTAATGGTTATCATCTCTGATGCTTACCTTGCTCACCATCAAGGAGTTCTGAGAAATATTCTTTCCATCTTTCCATTACTTCCTTCGGAGCAGTTAGCAATTTGCCTTGCTTGTCCTTTATAAATTTGAGAGGGCATTGTTTTTCCTTCCTCATGTTCTTTAGGGTCTTATATAACAATTTCTGGTTTTCTTGCGCATCTTTTTTTAGCTTTTCTCCAAATTCTTCCCAGGACTTCTGTTTTGCTGCTAGCACCTTGTTCTTTGCTTCTGTTCTAAGTATCACAAATTCTCTATATTTCTCTATTTGTCCTACTGTGTTTTTAGCTCCTAAGTATTGTTTCAGTGCCATTTTCTTCTCTCTTATTTTCTCTTTGACTTCCTCTGTCCACCAAAGTGTCCTCTTTCTCTTGTTCCCAAGTCCGACTTCACCGCATGCTTCTGCAGCAGCTGTCTTTATGATGCCCTTGAATTTAAGCCAGATTGTGAAAAGTAGCACACGTTAAAAATCACTCAGCAAATGAAAGTAGTAAAGAGTAGGCCATAAGGCCGCTGACCTGGCAAAATTTACAAAATTAGGAAAAACCTAACTGCCACAAAAATATTTATAGAATATGTGTTTCCTTTATACACACATTGGAATCCTCGCCGGTGCTACGGAGTTCACACACTGTGCTGAGAATCTCTTTGTGTCAACTATGGGAGTCGATCGAAGCACTGATGGAGTTGTCCGTGTGCAGTGAAGATGACCCTGAAACCAAATACCAAACATCCAAATATTGCACGCAATTTAGTTTATTAAAACAGAAAGAACTATCTCAACGCGCTAAACAACAACAAAAAACACACAGACAGGCGGACATCGATAACACATTAACCGATATCAGTTCATATTACGCTGAAATTAATCTTCATATATCTTGCGTTTGGTTTTATTTCCTCCAAATGTATTTTAGTGGGGGATTGATAGCGGGTACAAAAAATGGTGTACGGGCGTGGAAATGAGTGCCAGTAAAACAAATATTTACTGTAGCGGGGGATTCCGAAAGTAAAATTCTTGGAATAATATCACCCAGATTACTGGCAGTACAATGTGGGAATGTGGTATACTGCATACTCATCATCAACATTCTCATCATCAACGTTCTCATCATCAACATTCTCAGCATCAACATTCTCATCATCAACATACTCATCATCAACATTCTCATCATCAACATTCTCATCATAAACAACCTCATCATCAACAAACTCATCATCAACATTCTCACCATCAACATACTAATCATCAACATACTCACCATCAACATACTCATCATCAACATTCTCATCATCAACATTCTCGTCATCATCAGTTTCTTTTTCGGTCATTTCGGAGCACGGAGCCACCACGGTTGACGGTCCTTTACAGGAAGCCAGCAGCAGGCATTCATATACTTTTGCAACGTTGGTTTCTATGGAAGATTATTTTTTATGATGAAGTTGCCAGTCCCATGGACAAAAGAAAACCCTCATATAAGTCGACTTGCATGACATGCGTGAGGGTGCAGGAGGCTTATTCTTTCTTTGTCTCTTCAGACATTCCCAGGAACTACACGTGGCGATGTGGGTGTATGGCGTTCTGTTTACTGAAGTTATAAAAACACAGGAACAAACAAGAGCGAAACACGAGATATGTGAACAATAAATAAAACATTAACCCGTATGTTGTAGGCACTCGTAATACTGAGTAACTTGAAAAGTATAGAAGTGATTGCGTTTATAAGTAGTTGTGGTCGTTCCTAGGTCCTTCCTTAGTTACGTGGAGCGTTCGATCTGACGGCCTCTGTCCACAAAACACTATTTTTGTGGTGTCTAGTCGGAAGAGTGGATAGTCACGATTCACTCCAGTGTTGCCATTCGGATGGTCCTGGGCCCTAGTCCCCGGTAAGCCTATCACTTCTGTTGTTGTTTTTTTATGTTGTCTAATTTTCTATTTCCCAGGGGTGCCTGCTATTACCCGTTTAAGTGTAATTATTTAATGTTGACAGGCCTCACGTTTCTCTCTTTATTTATTTCATTGTAAGAAATAAAAAAGTAGAAAACCAGACAACAGAAATGATAGGCTTATCAAGAAGTCGAACCCAGAATCATCGGCAGCGCTACCGGAGTGAATCGTGGTTCTGTTACTTTTCTGTTCTCTAGTTTTTCTACTTCTTTATTTCTTACGAGTGTCTGCAACATAATCATTTATTTTTAATATTTAAAAACAAAACACAGGAACGACAAGCAGGGATGGACAAATGGGATGATGCTGCCATGGTGTATACAACAAGCGCGCTACAGAAACAATTAACATCCATAGCCTTCGACATTTTCTGTGGGAAACAAAGTGAGCACCTGTGGATGTGATGTCGATTCTGATCAATGATAACTATAAGGAATTCAGGACCTTAGTTGTTCATAAGGTATCCCACCGATCTGGCACAGAAAGCGATATCAATGTGACTAGGGTGGGGATTTGGAGGCAGGATTAGTTTTTAAAGATCTAGTTTCTAGTTATTTATACATTTATTTATTTAAAGATGTAGTTTCTAGTTATTTATAATTTATTTATTTAAAGATGTAGTTTCTAGTTATTTATACATTTATTTATTTAAAGATCTAGTTTCTAGTTATTTATACATTTATTTATTTAAAGATCTAGTTTCTAGTTATTTATACATTTATTTATTTAAAGATCTAGTTTCTAGTTATTTATAATTTATTTATTTAAAGATGTAGTTTCTAGTTATTTATACATTTATTTATTTAAAGATCTAGTTTCTAGTTATTTATACATTTATTTATTTAAAGATCTAGTTTCTAGTTATTTATAATTTATTTATTTAAAGATGTAGTTTCTAGTTATTTATACATTTATTTATTTAAAGATCTAGTTTCTAGTTATTTATAATTTATTTATTTAAAGATGTAGTTTCTAGTTATTTATACATTTATTTATTTAAAGATCTAGTTTCTAGTTATTTATACATTTATTTATTTAAAGATGTAGTTTCTAGTTATTTATACATTTATTTATTTAAAGATGTAGTTTCTAGTTATTTATACATTTATTTATTTAAAGATGTAGTTTCTAGTTATTTATACATTTATTTATTTAAAGATCTAGTTTCTAGTTATTTATACATTTATTTATTTAAAGATCTAGTTTCTAGTTATTTATACATTTATTTATTTAAAGATGTAGTTTCTAGTTATTTATACATTTATTTATTTAAAGATCTAGTTTCTAGTTATTTATACATTTATTTATTTAAAGATGTAGTTTCTAGTTATTTATACATTTATTTATTTAAAGATCTAGTTTCTAGTTATTTATACATTTATTTATTTAAAGATCTAGTTTCTAGTTATTTATACATTTATTTATTTAAAGATGTAGTTTCTAGTTATTTATACATTTATTTATTTAAAGATCTAGTTTCTAGTTATTTATACATTTATTTATTTAAAGATGTAGTTTCTAGTTATTTATACATTTATTTATTTAAAGATCTAGTTTCTAGTTATTTATACATTTATTTATTTAAAGATCTAGTTTCTAGTTATTTATACATTTATTTATTTAAAGATCTAGTTTCTAGTTATTTATACATTTATTTATTTAAAGATCTAGTTTCTAGTTATTTATACATTTATTTATTTAAAGATCTAGTTTCTAGTTATTTATAGATTTATTTATTGAATTGACGGATTGTTGAAGTAGAGGATTATTCTTCATCTTCTGTGGTCCTTGGCCGCTGACTGACAAAGCCACCAGAGACCATCACGCCTGGTGGCGTTTTGGATGGCAGCAAAAAAAACTGTCTCCACTTTGCTCGGTCGACAGCCATCCTGCGTGTGGTGTCTGAACTCTGGATCATGCTTAGCATCTTTCCCTCCACAATTCTCCAGCAGGTGGCTTTTTACGGGCATTGCTTTTTCTTTCCTTATAGAGCCCACAACATGGCAGTTTTGGTGCTGATGTCAGGGTCTCTTCTGAGGATGTGGCTTACCCAATTCTAGCTTCTACTCTTCTTGGTGGCTCCGGGTTAACAGTTCTTGTTTGGTGATGGTGTTCGACCAGAAAATTAGTAGTGTGAAAGTAGGACATATTGCCCGAAAGCTAGCGGCAGTACATTTAGTGGCTGTGTGCAGTATATCCAGTTAGAATACAGAGAGTACCGTATCTTGACAGGATTTTAAACATACAAACAAACAAACGCTAGACGTCAACATCACTTGTAGCTATATACAGAAAGCTAGAGACAGAAAATAGATAATTTTGAGATAAAAGAAAACAATCTTCACAAATGTTACGTGTGAGAGAAAGGTTAAAAGTAAAAACCATTACGTTTGTTTATATGCAAAAGTACCGTAACTGGACATGATTTTAAAAATAAAAACAAACAGAGAGAATAAAAACAAACAAAGAGACAGAGGCTCCTCGATCACATACGTAGCAATATTAAATTCCTAGAGACAGAAAATCTATGATTCTGAGAAAAAAGAATACGATCTTACAACTGTTCTTCGGTCAGAGAAAGGTTAAAAGGAAGAATCAGTTGGTGTTTTTTTTTTAATAGACAGAGGAGTGAAAACCAATATGATAGATAGGCTATTTTTCCATTTAATGCTTCTTGTTATGATCAGCCTACCTACTTTCATCTGCCCCCCTCCCCCTGTTGTATTTCATTTCATTACTTTTATTTATTTAATTATTATTATTATTATTTTATTTTATTATTTTTTTTTGGGGGGGGGGGGGGGGGGGGAGTTCTAAGCTCTAGTGTTTCCTGAGATCTCTGCTCGCTATTCACTATTGCACCACTTAAGCGCTAACTTCCATTTTAAGGTGTCTTTGTTTACTTTCGTCACAATGACGTAATCAGGATTTCCCCGGGATGGGCCAATCAAGTTGGAGGCGTCTATTTGGGTGTTTAATCTTAGAAACCCTTCTCTCTCTCTCTCTCTCTCTCTCTCTCTCTCTCTCTCTCTCTCTCTCTCTCTCTCTCTCTCTCTCTCTCTCCCCCCCCCCCCTTTTTTTTTCTTTTCCGATAAGCCATTTTTTAATCCTCATCATTATTTTCCGTTTTACTCCCACTGGAGCACGCTCCCGCCACTACAGATAACCCACTTGTACAAAAGCTGTTACAGCAGCGGTTTCATCTAAGTGATGAGTTCGCCAGCACCATCAACAATCTCTTTATTAGTCTCCTCTTACGACATGCTTTCGGCAGCAGTACTTCAATTATCTTAAGACATAAAGAAAGAATAGGGTTATAGCTCCATACAGCATGTCGTAATGGGTGACTAAAATGAGGTGGTGCATGAGTTTGGCAATCTCATTAGGGAAGACAAATAGCTAGAGAAACCCCCGCTGAAAGAGTTTTTATTTATTTATTAAAGGTTTCTTTAAGGGGGCCGTCTGCGTTGGTGGCCCCATGCCCCTTAATTAGTAAAATATATGAAATAATAATGATGATTATGATGAGGAGGAGAATAATGTTTCTAATACATAGTGCTGACTGAGGAGCCAGTACTTTCTGTGATTTTCTATGGTGCGTAATGCTGGAGAGTAAAAGAGAAGGAAATGTCGAAATTGTCCTCTTTCCATACGATCTGTCTGAGGAAAATTCTCCGAAATTTTTGGCCGAATACCATCAACCAAGAACTGTTTACTCGGAGTAACCAAGAGGACATGCACGCCATCATAACTGGCAGACGCTGAAGTTGGGTTGGCCACGCCCTCAAAAGAGACCCCGATGCCATCACAAGAACAGCTATGCTATGGACCTTTGAAAGAAAGCGAAAGAGAGGCCGACCAAAAACAACCTGGCGGAGAACTATGGAGGCCGAGATGAAAAAGAATGAACCACAGATGAGTCACTGCACGAAGGATGGCTGTCGACCGAACAAAGTGGAAGTAGTTTGTTGCTGCCCTACAAGACGCCACCAGGCGTGAAGGCCACTGACTGCTTTGACAGTTGGCAGCTAAGGATCGAAGAAGATGAAGAAGTGGAGCCAGTAATATTTGTAGCTCTTGTGAGGTCATAACCCGTGATTTACAAACACACAACCACATGACATTATTATAATGGCACCAACCAGTCTCTTACATAACTTTGTCGCAGATCTTTTCTTGATACACGTGCATCACTGATTACTTTTTTTGTTATTTCTAATTTCTCACGTTTCAGTCGCGTCTTGACTAGTAACCCTTCTATTTTTTTGTACCTAGTTTCTATTCGTAACCCGACCAGTGGCTTTAAAAGGTAATTAGTAACAAAAATGGCAACCTTGGTCGGCAAAACGGCTGCTAAATTTATCCTTTCCGATAAGTGTTGTTTAATTTTGTGCCACGTTCACCGTTTAGAGATGGATAAGTGAGCTGGTTATAGAAAAATCTGGTGATTCCGTAATGCGTGTTATCCTTTTTATCGAACTGTTTTCAGAACCATACCGCGGGATTTATTAATGAATTTTTTAAGTGTGATCCAGTAAATCAATGGAAACACCTGTGCGTGTTTTATGCCTCTAGCGTTATTACTTTCTTTATTTAACGCCTTATATTTTTTTTCCGTTAACTCATCGTTCTTTGAGACAATCCCCTACGCTTTGTTTGTCTGTAAACTCTCTCTTTCCTTAAACTTCCAATATTTTCTATCTGTTCATTCGATCTTTTCTTCCACGTCTAATATCTTCTGTCTTCCTACTCTATCTTTTGTCCCATATAGCTCCAGCGGGTTTTTGAGGAGACAACGGCAGAATATGACTACTGATTCATGAGGTATGTCGTAAGAGGCAACTATTATGAACATGTGCATGTGACAACCATGTCATGTCAAAGAAATTGCTACAGAAACCCCTGTTACCAGAGTTTATGTTTTTTTGGCTCAGGCTTCCTCAAGGGCGTCATTCTCGTGATAATTCTTAGTAGGTACGATGGTCACGTGACTCATAACACTACTACTTGTGCGGTGATTGTCACACTCAATGGCTCAAAGTTTCATTAGCAGAAGTCATGAGAATAGACTTCAGTACATCCACTAGTGTTGTATTCTCTGTTGTAGATGCCATTCAGCAGTCTTGTTATCAGTTCTACATTCCTACAGCTTCAGTTGCCTCTGCTATTGTGTTGTCTAGTTCAGGGTTCTTGCCTTTAAGCATGTGACGCAGGGCACCATCAATTTCTGATACAAGGACGGATAGCCCAAAGTTAGTTTGAATATATAATTCTTATATTTTATTATCAGCCTAGAGCTCCTTCGTGTACTCTGCCCATCCTTATGTGATATTCTCTTGAGCAGTTCTTATTGGTTGTTCTTTCTTTTGATTTCAAACGGCCAAGGGCTGTGTTGTTCTGCCAGCTGATAATTTTTTATTTATTTGTTTGTTTGCGTCGACATAGATTTGGTGTGTTTGTGCTGCACTTTGAACTCTGCACCTCGTGGCTGAGCGAGAAGTCTTTGGTGTCTTACTATTGATTTTCATTTCTTTACTTAGTTTTTAAATATTTTTTGTTAGTAATGCTTCTTTTTTTTCTTGCATTTTGTGGTGAAGTGGGATGTTATAAATACTTATAGGGAACTTAGTGTACTGACTGAGATCAGCTGTGAAGGTATCTATATCTATTAAGAGTAGTGTATTATAGATAACCTTACTTGCTACCACATATCTATATATCTCAGTCAGAATTATTCTGGAATAGTGTGATGCTACGTTATGTGTCTAGGGTATGAGTATGGTGAAGTGTAAGTCACAACAACAGACAGATAAACAATTTAATTTAATCCACTACTCTTAACAACACTGTGACACTCACATACATATAACACTCTATGAGAATATCTTAAAGAAGTCACTCGTAACGTTTCAAATAACAATATGTATTCAGTGCTGTTAATAATGTATTTGTGTCCTGATTCAAATACAAAGGAACCAGGAATCACAATCAATTTTAATTACAAGTATATGTACAGACTTTATCAATATGAATATTGTAGTGACATATATTATTAAAAATATCCTATGTGTGTCAGTTGTGTAGTAGTAAAATGAGGTAATACTGGTTTTGTTTTGTTCAAGCTCTGTTGGTATTTGTCATCATGACTTCAATAGTTTGTCTTAGGGACTAGTATTGGAGATGTTCTCAGTTCCTGATATTAAGACAATTAAATTCCCCTCTGAATGTTATTTTTACAAAGTTATTTCAAGATGAGGGGACATAATGTTGAGCTCAGCTGGCCAAGTTAGCTTATCTGGCGTGATGGCGGCAGGAAAGGACTCCTCTGCTCGAATTCTCCTCTGGGCTCTGGAGACACCTCACTGATAGCTAAAAGGACCAAGGAGTATGCTGTCCGACACTGGATTCAGCAAAGCTCTGACCAGGTGCTGCTCAGTACCATCAAGACCACTGTCCCTGAAATCAAGAAGGATGTACCTTCTACTTCATAACTAACTTAAACTCTCTTGTTACACTGATCACAACACAGCACAAACATTGAGTTCAGAGCATTAGGCCAACTGTCAGCTTCATTTGAAATACTTTATTCCAGTATTACCCTTCTTAATGGTTACTACGCCTCTGCAATTCCAGCATTATTTCTTTCTATTCAATCATCCAGGTGTCAGTGTACTGTTTGGCCATTCCATGCCGTTTTACTTCTCTCCGACACCCTCTGTTCAGGCTGGAGCATTACAGGCTTTACCTCACGTTGGCCACTGAACTACACATATATATACAGGCATAAATCAACAATTCACATTCAATTTTCATTAAAAGATATTGAATGGTTCAAGCTTACCACAATTCATACGAATAAACACAGATACGTTGATTAGCAATGAATTCTGGCACAAACTGGCACAAATTCCCATCTGCTTATCTTCCAGGCTTTTATTGAGCCAAATATAAGCTGGCTTCAACGCACTGATGCTTTATCAAGTTTATTTAAACAAGTGGTTTCGAACTAACGCTCCCAAGTGTGTATATCAGCGAGTCTGACCAATGAGGCCCGTTTCGACAAGTGTTTGAAAAAATGTTACCTTTCCCCGTCTCCCCTAACAACCAAGATAGTATTTATAGCCCGACCAATCGTGGTTAGGCTTTCATTTGTTGCGCTCCAATCAATGGGGAGTTTACATGGTAGGCTATTTATGTAACGTAAGGTTTTTTCAAACACGTTATAAAAAAAATTTTATGAGCAGAAATGATTCCATGCTGTCAGGCATCCTCACTATTTTATTTTGGGTATAATTTATTAATTCCTGGACTATTTGCGTAACGTTTTACATATTATTTGTCAGCAAGCCCTAAGGAACCCAAAAATACTAATTTAAAGGAGCTACGTGGCTGCGTTCAAAATATGCAAATTCTTCTACCTCCTGTTTCGAAGATGTGCTGTCTGGGTACTGTTATGGTTTCAACCGTAAACCCATCTAATGTTATCTTTTCTAATAAGAGTTTTTTATGATTTATAAACCTAACTCTGGGAAAGGGTAGTGTATTTTATCACTGTCCGTCTGAAAAAAAATTAGTGCATGTAGACTTACACGCGTGATGGCAGCATTTGTGTATCGCGCGACGCGTGTTGCATGCGTTCCTGATTTTCAGCCCTCCCCTCTCTCTTTATCCTTTTGTCCATCTGTTCGTTCGTTTTGGTAACGCAGTATAATTAATGTTAGGATTAATTTAGGTCATTACGCAGTACGTCTCAATGTTTTTCTTAGAAATGCAGCACACGTTTCATTGAAGAAGGCGGGTAATAATACAGTAAGCTTTTATATCAACGTGAAAGCGTTACAATTTGCAGACGAAGCAGAAAACAAGGGGGATTTCGAGTACATTCTTTGTGACAGCACTGTTATTTTCCCATTGCTCTTCTCTTTATTAATTTTATTTGTTAGGCTTTATATTTACCTAATAATTTATATATGTGGATTAGAATATTTCACGACACATTTGAACAGTTTTAACTCTCATCCATTTTTTCTTTGCGGTACTTTTCATTGCCGGTATGAAGGTTTCTTTTGATGTTTGCTGGTTTGACATTCCATACGGTTCATCTACTGTGACGTACGTCTAGTTTGACAAGTGAATTTTCCCTGATATGATGGATGATTTAAGGGACCCTTAGCTTTTCATAACATTAGAACCCCTGAACATTTGTTGTAACTTTTCGTTTGCCAGAACGCATTCCACCGGGACTCATGTAGGATACAGCGACGAGATCAAAGAGACAGACCGAGGGATCTTAGGGGAGACTATCGGCGTTATCAAAGACAGTAGTTTTCCCTGATACGAGACGCAGTTGCTTGCCGCTAATTTCGCGTCTCGGTGTCAATCAAGGAACCGAGCGAACGGGGGAAAGCGAAACGGGCAGCAGCGAGCGGATACGAAGACCAGGGGGCGGCTTCTTCTCTTGATTTGGCGGTCAGATCCCCAAAAGTTCGTGAGATCAAATAAGTTGTCAAGTTTATCATGTCCCACTCAACTTTCATTCCATTTTAGCTAAATAGACCATGTAGAACTAGACACGTTATCACTCGCTGGCCAGACCTTTACAGAAGCACTAGCTTTATTGAAATCTTGTTATAGATTTTCCCCTGGATTTTATATATATTTGCAGTGATTTCTAATTCTGTGCAAAGCGGTAATATATATTGTGTAAAGTGATCAGTGGTCTAGCTCAGTCATTCTATTTAAAGGGATTCTGTGTTAATTTAAATCTATTTAATTAAACCATCTCAAGAGTTCCAGTTTTAAATATAATGATCTATCTATTATATTATTTCAAAAGATAATAGATGCTTAAATTAACTTTTAAAGTCGCGAAGGAATTTATAATTAATAAATTCAGTTAAGTCCTAGTTTTATAGATGTGGGTTTTTAACCACTAGAACTCGCGCAGTGTTTATTAAATACATGATTAAATACGCGAGCATATATATAATAGGCTTAACGGGAAATTCATCGCGCTTTAGAAGGTTATTTGTTTTCGGTATATTACATGTCTTTTTTTTCTTTCATACAGAGTGATCGTAACCTGTGCGATCCCAGCATTAAGAAAGCAATAAAGAAATCAATCTAAGCAAAGCAAAGCATAAACAGTGTGTAGAGTTCCCCTGACGCAGAACTTGTTGAGACTGTGTAAATTTTTAATCTTTGAGGCGATTCTATGTTTGGAATTCCGCTATCTAACTTATAGCAAAGAAAGCACACCCAAAGACAAATTTAACGCACCATCAAACAACTTAAGTCGTAACGGGAAGAAGAACACTGGCCCGAGCTTTGTTAGTTTACTGACACAGAGAGATAATTCATAATTTCCTGAACAGTGATGTGACTAGTTTTCTCACTGGACTTAAACCATACCTCACGGATAAAGTGTACCAGCACGCGTAAGAATTTTATTATCCGCGGCATAGTCAAATAGACCACACCATCCTCACCCCGGTATCAGAGACCGTGCCCTCCCATAGAAACTGTTATTAAGAAAAGAGACACAACTACAGATTCATTTTCCAGCGATTACGGGACCCTTTTATGTGCTGACTGCCTACCCGATAATCTGGGGCTAGAACTTGTACAAACACTCATACATTTAGTTGAGGTGTAACTGCTGTTGTGTTATTCTATGGAGTGCAAGATTTTTTCACAATCGGTAAGTGAGAGCAAGATGAGTGAAGGCCTTTGCTAGCGCGTATATGAATGACATGAAATTAATTCTTTTGTGTGACCATTTTGTTAACTTGCTTACCTGGTAACATATATCTTTTCTGTATACCCTACATTGTTCCTTTAAGTGGGATAGTTGATAATTTGTTAACTCTGTTTAAAACCACCTCCTTTCCATTTGCTTAGTAAAGGGAAGAACAGCTGGGAAGAACAGGTTTTTTTTTCTATCACTTATACCTAACTTGGTAACACCTCTTTCAGAGTAATTAACTTTACTGTTAGGTTAACGTACCCGTGTCCCTGATATTATCTATCTCTGGACTGGGTTTGTCTTTGTCTAATGAGCGGGAAGGGCTTAGTCGATACCAATCTTCTTCACCCCCTCCCAACCTTGTTATTTGCATTTGTGTACTTATGATAATTTATGTAATATCTGATATTTTTAGTAATTGATGTTTAAAGTGAATAAAATCACCTAAACTCATTTAGTTCTGTGTGCTGGATATACCCAAAGCCCAACTTTTCCCCTATTCGTTTAATATAGTTTGTATCAACGTCGTGTGTGTGTTTGAAAACACCAAATCGGTGAGCGCGCAGATGCGAGTCTGGAAAACTGGCAAATAATTGTTTGACCAGGAGAGTGAAAGAGAAGATTGAGAGACACGATTTGTCGTAAATAAGTCTGTCTTTACTCTCCTCCAGCACGCTGTGAAGTAACTATTAAATCTCTACATTTTCTATCACTGAGCTTTCCATCATCATTTTCCACTCTAAACCGGACCACTATTTCTACGACTCTTTTCTCTCAAAATAAATTTACGACAATATTTGGCTGGCTCGTCTGGGATAATTTTGAGATACATTTGATGCACACATATTTGTGGGCTGGTTCTGGGATCTTGAGCTACATTTGAGGCAATCGTATAGCCGGGTTAAAGATATTTTGAGTCTGATTTAGTTTGGGTCTAACTAGGTAGAGTGTGAATGATTTGTCTTTGTGAATTAGGGAAATAAATAAATAATTACACCCCTAGACAAACGTTCTTTAAGTATTTGGGTTGTCCACACAGCATATTTACAGGTTGTTTTCTCTCCACAGCAGTAGAAAGTACAGATAAACAAATATATTTGCTATTTTATTATCCTCTGGCGGAGATAATTATATTTCTTTCTTTATAAAAGTTGCTGGGATTGCGTGATTGTTTACAGTCACTAAGGTTTTTGAAGTCAAAAAGAGTTGAGCTTAGCTAAAGACGGATTGTTCTGATTTTTTAAAAATTAAGTTAACAACGTCTCATCTCAATAATTGACTTTAGGGACGGAGTTTGTTGTCAGAGATTTAAAATTTAGGGGAAATTTTTTTTTTCCTTTTAAATTGTTTTAATATAAATTTTTCTCGACTGTTAGTAAAAGTAGATTCTTTTCCAGTGTAACTTACCATTTAGTGGCATAGTCGCTTGCGTTTAGAGCCTTAATTGCCAGATAATAGCAGCGATAAGTTTGCACAGTACAGGTAGGAGGTAACACAGGTAAATTTATACTTGTGTTTTTTTTTTTTTTCTCGTAGCGGTTCAGAGTTCCTCCCTTTCGCGTTTCTTCTTACTAGTTCTCTAAGCATACTTCATCTTATTCTTTAACAATGGCAGAGAGGATAAAGATGAGGTCCATCTTGAGGCTGGAAGCGAAAGAGGCAGGATTAGATGCAGAAGCTGCAAACGCGTTTATTAACCAGGAATTGGAAATATATGACGCGGAGCAACAGAGAGCCGAAGCTGAGAGGAAGGCGAAGCAACAGAGAGCCGAAGCTGAGAGGAAGGAAGAGAAAGAAAGAACAGAGAGGAGAGAAGCCCAGGAGAGGGCAGATAAGAAAGAAGCGGAAGAACGTCTTTTGGAACATAAGAAAATTGAAGCAGAGATGGAAACTCGCAGAGAGAGAGAGACAAGGAAAGACAGCATCAACTGGCGCTTAAGGCTCTAGAGAGTCGGGGCGCCTCTACTTCGACTAACGGAGAGCCGTCTTCGCCCCAGTCTCAATCAATGGACCTCTCCAGTACTCAATCTGCCCAATTAACTGCTATGTCGTTTTCTTTAGAATCTTTTCCTAGCCCTAACGAAAAAATTGACAGCTACCTAGAAAAATTCGAGAGACTCGCGAATCTTTATGGGTTAGAGAGTACCCGCTGGGCGCTCAAACTTTCAACGTCACTGAAAGGCAATGCTTATGACGTGTACACAAAGCTGGGACCGAATCAACATGATTACGACATGTTGAAAAAGGCCTTACTACAGCAGTTTGAGATGACTGCCCGAAAGTTTCTGCAGTTGTTCAGAAACAGCCGAAAAGAGAGCACGGAAACATTTCCCCAGTTCTCTTCACGTCTCACGGGTTATCTGACAAAGTGCATTGAATTATCTGACCTACCTCTTTCATATGAGGGACTCCTCGAACTTGTTCTTGTGGAGCAGATGAAATCCACTTTGTCGAATGAAACTCGTAGATTTTTGGCTGAACAGGGGGCAGTCAGGCTTGAAGACATACTCAATAAAGCCGAACGCTATAGCAATGCAATGGCCGAACTTCCCAGCACTAAACGTAAACCCACCGATGAGCCATCTCGAAAACAGAATCTAGAACAGGCATCCTATTCTTCCACTTCCTCTCAACATTATAACCAACGAGATAACAATACCCAGAAACCTCCCCAGGAAAAATCGAAATTCTACAAAACCCGATACCCCCCCAACAAAAATTCTGATCAACCCAACAAGCCTACGTGGCAGCGCGGCCACCAAGGTCAAGGAAAAGGGAAGACCCCTACACCAGGAACGTCTGATCAGGGCAAACAAACCGGTGCAAACCGCATTGGATGTTTGCATACAGCCTCGAAAGGTAGAGTCAATGTCAGTGATTCTCAACCTGAGGGGGTCCGTCCCTCAACTCGAGGAACTGTAATTTTGAACGGTACCTCTACTACTTGTCTTTTTGACACTGGATTAAGTTTTGACTGTATTGTTGCTAGACACCTAGTCAAACCAGGTCAGGAGACAGAGGAAACCGTCAAACTTAGTGGAGTTTTCAGGAGTGATGCACCCAGGACGCTTCCTATCGCACTGGTAGAAATACACTCTGACTTTGTCAGAGGAGTTATTAAAGCGGCCATAATGGATGATCCGATCTACCCAGTTATCCTGGGATGTAGATATGTGTTCATTGGGAGACCTAAGAAGCCAATTGTGGCAGCGGTAACCACAAGAGGGCAAGCCAAGAAGGAGAGGGAGCCTGCGCCAAACTTGTTGCCGAATGAACTGAAGGAAGCGCAACAAAAGGACCCTACTCTGGCGCCCTGCTTTAAAAAACTGCCCATGGCTAAGGACCCCAGACACAACGGAGACATCTTTTCTAAGGATGGTGTATTGTATCGTAGAACGGGCAACCCGGACACGGGGAATAACCAGCTCCTAGTACCGACGCAGTACAGAAACCAGATCTTAGAAATGGGGCACTCTCTTCCCTTTAGCGGACACATGGGACAAAACGCCACTATTCAGCGAATAAAAAACCACTATTGGTGGCCAGGAATGAACTCTGACATTGTCAGGTACGTGAAATCCTGCGCCCAGTGCCAACGGGTAGCACCCAAGCACTTGACACCCCCAGTACCTATGGGGCAAATGCCAATAGTAGGGACTCCATTTGAACGGGTTGCTGTCGACATTATTGGTCCTCTGGAAAAGACCAAAAGAAGGAACAGGTTCATCCTGACCTTAGTTGACACTTGCACTATGTGGGCCGAAGCCGTACCGCTACCATGCACTAATTTCAAGCATGTCGCAGAAGCCCTTGTGCAAATTTTTACACGGTTGGGATTCCCTCAACAAGTTTTGACGGACAATGGATCCCAATTCCGTAGCCTGTTAATGGAGGAGATCTTTAAGATCTTGAGGGCCAAACATATCCACACAAGTCCCTACCATCCGGCCGGAAATGGGCTCGTGGAACGTTTTAACGGTACCCTCACCATGATGTTACGTAAGCTGGGTCAGGAGAAACCGGAAGACTGGGACCAATATATATCGGCTGCCTTAATCGCCTACCGAGAGGTACCCCAAGCGTCTACGGGTTTTGCGCCAGCTACACTTTTATTTGGCAGACCTATTAAGGGGCCACTAGAAGCCTTACTTCGGTCCCTGACAGACCAGAAGGCTGACGAGACAGTCGTCTCTGCAAGCAAGTATGTATCTGAGCTTAAGGAAAGGCTAAAGCTAGGATGGGATCTAGCTACTACCAACCTTAAGAAAGCCCGCGCTAAAATTACTAAAAGATACAACAAAGCTGCAAAAGAGAGAGAACTACAACCAGGGGAGAAAGTCCTATTGCTACTTCCAACCGGAAGCAATAAACTTCGCATCGGATGGCAAGGACCGTTTACCGTCCTTAAAAAGATCTCACGTACCAACTACAAGATCTCCATCAAAGGAAAGGAGAAGGTCTTCCACATAAATCTGCTAAAGAAATATTTGGAAAGACCGGTGCCATCCTCCGAGCATCTCCTGGCTGTCGCCATAGCAACGGAAGACGAGGAAGATGATGATGGTTGCATGGAGTATCCACTGCAACCCACAGAATCCTTTAAAGATGTCAAGTTCGGCGACAATCTCTCACCAGAACAACAAACATAAACTAGGGCTCTACTAAAACAGTACAGTGCAGTTTTAACGGATGTACCTGGTCGAACAAATCTCATTGAATTTGATATGAAATTAACAAACGAGACCCCTGTTCAAACCAGAGTTTACCCCATCCCGTACGCTAAAGCTGATGCACTTCGCGAAGAAATAGACAAGCTGCGTCAGGCAGGAATTATCAGTGAGTCTACATCTCCTTACAGCTCGAGCGTAGTGCTGTTGCAGAAGCCCAATAAGGAAGTTCGGCTGTGCATTGATTACAGGTTGCTAAACGCTGTAACGGAATTCCAGCCCGAACCTCTCCAAACTGTTTCTGAGTTGTTCACCAAGCTCAGCAAAGCTAAGATCTTCTTCAAGATTGACCTCAGTAAAGGTTATTATCAAATACCAGTCAAGGAGGAAATTAAACCTTTGTTAGCTTTCAGCACTAGTGAAGGACATTACACATTTAACGTGATGCCGTTCGGTTTGCATAACGCACCAGGAGTGTTCACCAGGATGATGAGGAAGCTTCTAGAACCTTTGCAAAGTCCCCATATCCATAATTTCATGGATGACATCTTAATTGCATCGGAAACCTATGAAGAACATATTGCTACGGTTGCTATGCTCCTCAGGAGACTACAGGAAACGGGTCTCACAGCCAGACCTAGCAAATGTCTCATCGGGTTTGAACAGTTAGACTTCCTGGGGCACACTATTTCTCACGGATGCAGTTGGCCTATTAAGAAGAACGTGGAGAAAATAGTGGCAGCAAAAGGACCCCGAACGAAGAAAGACGTACGTTCCTTCATATCGCTATGTGCATACTATCAGAAGTACATCCAGAACTTCAACGGACTGACGGCACCTCTGACTGACCTCACAAAGAAAGGTTGTCCTCATAAGGTCATATGGGATCAAAAGTGCGAACACGCGTATAACACTTTGAAAGGACAGTTGTCTGCATACCCCATTTTGAGGTTGCCTGACTTCAAGAAACCTTTTGTACTGAGAGTCGACGCGTCAGGTCAGGGCATCGGGTCAACACTGCTTCAAGCCGATGACAGTGACCTGAACATGCTATTTCCAGTTGCCTATGGCAGTCGGAAATTAAATAAAGCGGAACGGAACTACAGCGTAGCTGAAAGGGAATGTCTTGCTCTGATTGACGGTATCAGACGCCATCATGAGTTTCTTTATGGTACATCTTTCACGGTGCAAACAGACCACGCTCCGTTAGCATTTCTTGGTGCCAATAAAGAATTTAACGCTAGGATCATGCGTTGGGCCCTCCTTCTAAGCGTCTATTCTTTCAAAGTGGAATATATTCCGGGAAGACAGAATGTCGGGGCTGATTTTCTGAGTAGAAACTGGTCTACAGAGGAAGAAGAGCAAACTGAAGATACCACTCATCCTAAAATCACCAATCAGGTCACCTCCATTGTCAAAAATGAAAACATGAAAAATGGTTTCATGTCTAAAAGTGGGGACGATTGTGACGTACGTCTAGTTTGACAAGTGAATTTTCCCTGATATGATGGATGATTTAAGGGACCCTTAGCTTTTCATAACATTAGAACCCCTGAACATTTGTTGTAACTTTTCGTTTGCCAGAACGCATTCCACCGGGACTCATGTAGGATACAGCGACGAGATCAAAGAGACAGACCGAGGGATCTTAGGGGAGACTATCGGCGTTATCAAAGACAGTAGTTTTCCCTGATACGAGACGCAGTTGCTTGCCGCTAATTTCGCGTCTCGGTGTCAATCAAGGAACCGAGCGAACGGGGGAAAGCGAAACGGGCAGCAGCGAGCGGATACGAAGACCAGGGGGCGGCTTCTTCTCTTGATTTGGCGGTCAGATCCCCAAAAGTTCGTGAGATCAAATAAGTTGTCAAGTTTATCATGTCCCACTCAACTTTCATTCCATTTTAGCTAAAAAGACCATGTAGAACTAGACACGTTATCACTCGCTGGCCAGACCTTTACAGAAGCACTAGCTTTATTGAAATCTTGTTATAGATTTTCCCCTGGATTTTATATATATTTGCAGTGATTTCTAATTCTGTGCAAAGCGGTAATATATATTGTGTAAAGTGATCAGTGGTCTAGCTCAGTCATTCTATTTAAAGGGATTCTGTGTTAATTTAAATCTATTTAATTAAACCATCTCAAGAGTTCCAGTTTTAAAAATAATGATCTATCTATTATATTATTTCAAAAGATAATAGATGCTTAAATTAACTTTTAAAGTCGCGAAGGAATTTATAATTAATAAATTCAGTTAAGTCCTAGTTTTATAGATGTGGGTTTTTAACCACTAGAACTCGCGCAGTGTTTATTAAATACATGATTAAATACGCGAGCATATATATAATAGGCTTAACGGGAAATTCATCGCGCTTTAGAAGGTTATTTGTTTTCGGTATATTACATGTCTTTTTTTCTTTCATACAGAGTGATCGTAACCTGTGCGATCCCAGCATTAAGAAAGCAATAAAGAAATCAATCTAAGCAAAGCAAAGCATAAACAGTGTGTAGAGTTCCCCTGACGCAGAACTTGTTGAGACTGTGTAAATTTTTAATCTTTGAGGCGATTCTATGTTTGGAATTCCGCTATCTAACTTATAGCAAAGAAAGCACACCCAAAGACAAATTTAACGCACCATCAAACAACTTAAGTCGTAACGGGAAGAAGAACACTGGCCCAAGCTTTGTTAGTTTACTGACACAGAGAGATAATTCATAATTTCCTGAACAGTGATGTGACTAGTTTTCTCACTGGACTTAAACCATACCTCACGGATAAAGTGTACCAGCACGCGTAAGAATTTTATTATCCGCGGCATAGTCAAATAGACCACACCATCCTCACCCCGGTATCAGAGACCGTGCCCTCCCATAGAAACTGTTATTAAGAAAAGAGACACAACTACAGATTCATTTTCCAGCGATTACGGGACCCTTTTATGTGCTGACTGCCTACCCGATAATCTGGGGCTAGAACTTGAACAAACACTCATACATTTAGTTGAGGTGTAACTGCTGTTGTGTTATTCTATGGAGTGCAAGATTTTTTTCACAATCGGTAAGTGAGAGCAAGATGAGTGAAGGCCTTTGCTAGCGCGTGTATGAATGACAGGAAATTAATTCTTTTGTGTGACCATTTTGTTAACTTGCTTACCTGGTAACATATATCTTTTCTGTATACCCTACACTGTTCCTTTAAGTGGGATAGTTGATAATTTGTTAACTCTGTTTAAAACCACCTCCTTTCCATTTGCTTAGTAAAGGGAAGAACAGCTGGGAAGAACAGGTTTTTTTTTCTATCACTTATACCTAACTTGGTAACACCTCTTTCAGAGTAATTAACTTTACTGTTAGGTTAACGTACCCGTGTCCCTGATATTATCTATCTCTGGACTGGGTTTGTCTTTGTCTAATGAGCGGGAAGGGCTTAGTCGATACCAATCTTCTTCACCCCCTCCCAACCTTGTTATTTGCATTTGTGTACTTATGATAATTTATGTAATATCTGATATTTTTAGTAATTGATGTTTAAAGTGAATAAAATCACCTAAACTCATTTAGTTCTGTGTGCTGGATATACCCAAAGCCCAACTTTTCCCCTATTCGTTTAATATAGTTTGTATCAACGTCGTGTGTGTGTTTGAAAACACCAAATCGGTGAGCGCGCAGATGCGAGTCTGGAAAACTGGCAAATAATTGTTTGACCAGGAGAGTGAAAGAGAAGATTGAGAGACACGATTTGTCGTAAATAAGTCTGTCTTTACTCTCCTCCAGCACGCTGTGAAGTAACTATTAAATCTCTACATTTTCTATCACTGAGCTTTCCATCATCATTTTCCACTCTAAACCGGACCACTATTTCTACGACTCTTTTCTCTCAAAATAAATTTACGACATCTACTCTCTTTATTTATTCAAAATATTGTATATGTTCTTTATTATAATTGTCATGGGATTTAGTCACCTTGCTCTGCAGCGATTATCCAACAGTGGCCAAAATTCAGAGTATCTACTGAGGGTCTTCAAAAAGCGTCTGCCTTCCGCTCAAGATTACTCTTGGCAGAGAGATGAATTGAAGAATGATGCTTTAATTCTAGGGAGCCTCATAGAAATTTAAGACATCAAGTACTACGGCTGATAGGATCCAGGCCGTGTAAACTGTATACCTTCCCTAGCCTTCTATGAGTAGGGATTTTGCTTGTTTTGAACTAACTCAGTAAATAACTGTTTTGATGGGAAAAATGTTTTAAAAACTCATCACAGGTGGTGGTCTGATTTTATTAGAGAGTTCACTTGGCAGCTTTAGTCATGCACCAGTCTACCCGACTGTAAATGAGTTGGCTATTGAGTTAGGGAGGGTAAAGGCATCGAGGAAAGGAAATGGTCACCTCACCTGTCGAAGCTGGATCTAGTATAGTGAGGTCTCTAACCCTTCACTTCCCTTCCGCAGTATCTGCTATGGGACTACCTTAACATTTTTAAAAAAAACTTAACAGAAGATGTGAGGCCAGTCAGTTGACCATGACTGGATTTATTAGATTTCAAATAACAGAACTGTAAACAATGATCAGGCACAAAGACAAGTAAACTACACATGTGCTTGGAACTCAGACAAGTTCTCTCACTCGATTTGAATAAGAAGGATAAGAAGTTAGATAAAAAGAACAAGAAGAAGGCGATAACTACAGTATTATAATCAATCTGATTTAGAGTAAATGTGGTAGAAGATCTAGAAGGTGAAGGACACGCGGGGAAAAGAAGAAGCTGGGTCTAAATTTAGAAACTTTGAACATAAGTTATACTTCACATGTTAGAGAGTTGTTATTTATCAGACGTGGTTATTGATAGTATTCATGAGAAGCATGAGCAATCCGAACTTGGATTTATAAATCGATACGCCTTGTAATCATTATCACATGCCGCACTTTCTATTTCTACCACGTGATTTGATCTTCGCCTAGCTATTGCCTGTATGATATGGTATTTCATCACAATATCGTTTGATTAGATAAGTTTTATGGTTAAAAATATTCACGTATATAAAGTGGGCATTATAAGCAATTTCACCCGTGTGGATCGGTTATTGCGTATCAGTTACGGTTTCAGAATACTTTTATGACAACGTGTCTTTTACGTTTTTATGAATTACGTTCCGTATAAAAGTTTAACACGTTGTGTTCTAACCACGTGAATAAAAAGCTAATATCCATGTGAACAATTCTGGAGAGAACATTCATGTCATTAACATAGAATAAGAACTTTTACTCTAGGAAGAACGACCGATCAAACAGTGCTCGAGCTTCCATGGGAGATGAAATACTAGGTGATATACACGTCAGCGAAAAGTAACGATACACTCCAGATATCAACTACAGATACTACAAATACTCGAGAAAAAATTGTACCAGAATCATAAACAACAGCCGTGGACCAGAGATACATGCCGATGGTTTAATTTTCTTGGTTCAGAAGAGAAATCTATGTACACATTTAAGCCTGAATCAACTCAAATGCAAAGTTGAATTCTTGAGTCACAAGATCTCAAAGAAGTGAAATAGAATTTGATCTTCATCCAGACTGTTTGGTTAGCTGGTGCTAGACTTGGAACTGTTTCATGGATTTAGAACACGACTCGGTTCGCGGAACTATGTACCCAGACAATGTCATCAGATGTGCTTTGATCGGTGATGGCATGGTTGGAAAATCGTGTATGCTGCATTCATATACAAGGGGGGTGTTCATACGAAAGTATGCAGTAACGGTGTCAGATGAATATATAGGTAGGTAATGGTTATCTATCTATCTATCTATCTATCTATCTATCTATCTATCTATCTATCTATCTATCTATCTATCTATCTATCTATCTATCTATCTATCTATCTATCTATCTATCCATCCATCCATCCATCCATCCATCCATCCATCTATCTATCTATCTATCTATCTATCTATCTATCTATCTATCTATCTATCTATCTATCTATCTATCTATCTATCTATCTATCTATCTATCTATCTATCTATCTATCTATCTGTTTGTCTGTCTTTCAGTCAGTCAGTCAGTCTGTCTGTCTGTCTGTATGTCTGTATGTCTGTCTATCTATCTAACTGTCTAATCTGTTTAACTGTCCTTCCGTCCATCTGTTTACCTGACTATCTATCCATGCAGCTATATTTCTATCTGAAGGACTTTTAACATTTACTCTGTATTTTAAAGAAAATATAATCATTTAGTGGCATAATGGATTCTTTTATTCCCCCCCCCCCCCCCCCCCCCCCCCCCCACCCCTCCTCCCTAGAAATTTTGGATCGTTAAAGTTCTATCTGAAAAACAAAAAAACAAGACAAAGAGAAGCCTTATACAAGCGGGGCTGGTTGTTGATTAACTTGAATTCTTAAAGGAAACAGACCAATAAATGTCCTACCGTACGTACAGGGACACGGACAATTATGGAACAGATAGCTCAGGGCGCCAAAGCTTTGCGTGAATTTGTTGCAGGCTTTTACTCCTTAGGGGGCTGGATAGTAATAAAAATTTGAATGATTACGCACATGAGATATAAGGAAACATCTTGTTAAAGCTTCGTCTAAGTCAACGAAGCTATTGAAGCACATGAGATATAAGGAAACATCTTGTTAAAGCTTCGTCTAAGTCAACGAAACTATGGAACCGCATGAGATATAAGGAAACATCTTGTTAAAGCTTCGTCTAAGTCAACGAAACTATGGAAGCACATGAGATATAAGGAAACATCTTGTTAAAGCTTCGTCTAAGTCAACGAAACTATGGAAGCACATGAGATATAAGGAAACATCTTGTTAAAGCTTCGTCTAAGTCAACGAAACTATGGAAGCACATCATATTGGAGCGTTCGATTGGCAGTGTGGTTAGAGCACTGGCCTCTCGCGGCAAATGTTTCGGTGTCATCACGCTGTAGTATACTCAGCTGTAAATGGGTACCTGACTACTCTTGAGTTAGAGAAAGCAAAGGCAGCGAGGCAAGGAACTGCTTACCTCCCCTCTTGAAGCTGGACTTAGCATAGTGCAGTCTCTAACATTTCACTTCCTTATGGCAGTATCTGCTTTGGGACTTGCTTTTTTTTTTTTACATTATACTGGCAATACTGGAAAGAAATTACTTAAGAAGTATTTTTTTAAATCTGTGAACGAAGGAAGGAATAGGTTTGTAAAACACACTTTATTGACGTCTGTAAACACAAATAAATAAAATATAGTACCTATTACTATATGTAATTCTTGTCTTTGTCACCTGTTTGTGACTGACGAAGGGTAAAACCCGAAACGTCCCTTGTCTCATGTGAACTGTTTTTTGTAAAACTGATTCAATACCTTTTTATTAGTTTATAAACTTATATTCTGTAAACACAAGTTGGCCCCGCCCCGAGTAGTTGCCAGGGGTCTAGAAAGAGACTACGAAAGAATAGAATTGCTGAACCCTCAGGCATGACGTACGAGGCGACGAGTATGACACTGTACTTTGGGATGGCAACCTCATCATGTTAAACAAATTACCACAGGAACCATGGCTGTAACAGCATGCACATGTTTGGTGCAGGTTCATGCAAGGGACCAGCTACAATGATGACTCCTATCCTTCATAAGGATCACTAAGGAAATTGGTGATGGTCATGAGGAAGAGGAGGAGGAGAAAATACAAGTTCCATAAATGTAGGAGTTTATGTGAGGGTTAACATACACTCTTCAGTATTGGCTAAAACGTATTTCTAACATGGTTTCCTTCACTCCCTTTCATATTTAATTTCAGTTCCGTTGTCAGTCCATTCTCCTTAAGAGCGCTAAGGATATTGGTGGTGATGATGATGATGATAAGGAGAATAAGGAGAAAACACAAATTCCATAAACATAGGAGTTTATGTCAGCGGTTAACATAAATTCTTCAGAATTGCCTAAAATGTATTTTCTAACATGGTTTCCTTCACTCCCTTTAATATTTCATTTCAGTTCCTATGTCGGTCGGGGATGAGCAGATATTGCTTAACGTGAGTGATACAGCTGGGCAGGTAAGTTGTGGTAGTCTCATTAATGACAATTCTTGTCCACCAGGAGTGGGCAATAGGTTAGTCAATCGAAACATGTGGCGAGTTGGCGACGAAAGAGTTGGGAATTAGGTTATTAGTCCTGGCAAGATACTGAACGAAACATTCATGTTTTTTTTTTAAAACAAATTTATTCCGAAAGTAAATATACTGATATTTCCGGTCTATCTTGAAAACTTCAACGGGTTATTTCATGTCTATATGATTCAACGTTTGAATGAAGTAATTACAAGGCTTCAAAGACAAGAAAACTGATCACTGATGAAGCACAATACATTCGGGAGATCAAGTTAAAACTGAATCTTCTAGCGGGTTAAGTGACAGAGGAAGAATTCACCTGCCTGCCAAAACTTAAGCTTTATCTTGACAAAAATCGATTGGCATCTTCAGAAATTTGCACAATAATGTGAACTACTTGGATAATCTGATTAAAAAATTGGAGTCATACTTTCTTGATTTTTTTAAGTTCAACTTGGCATTTGTATTCTTCAAAGATCCATTTTACCTCAACATTAAAAACTCAACACAAAAAATTATCACTTTGCTGTGCACAGAAAAGTTCACATACTCGCACTTCAATACCTGCAGGTGCACTCTGAAATTCATCTCAACCGTTATTCAGTCACTTAGATGTGGGAAATCCATCTGAAAGATGAGGCGTAGTTAGGAAACGTTTTTATTTGATGTCGCGAATGAATCCTGTTTGACCCAAACCCCTTTTGCCAACCCATGGAATAAATCATTTAGATTGTCTGCTGATTTGTTCTCTCTCTCTCTCTCTCTCTCTCTCTCTCTCTCTCTACCTACCTACCTACCTACCTACCTGTCTGTCTGTCTGTCTGTCTGTCTGTCTGTCTATCTATATATCTGTCTGTCTGTCTGTCTGTCTGTCTGTCTGTCTATCTGTCTACCTACCTACCTACCTACTTACCTACCTACCTACCTACCTATCTATCTATTCTTCTTTCTTCTTTGATCCTTAGCCGCCGACCGTCAAAGCAGTCAGTGGCCATCACGCCTAGTGGCGTCTTGTAGGGCAACAACAAATTGATTCCACTTTGCTCGGTCGGTGGCCATCCTTCGTACAGTGCCCCAACTCTGGTTCATTCTTTGCATCTCAGCCTCCACAGTCCTCCGCCAGGTTGTTTTTGGTCGGCCTCTCTTTCGTTTTCCTTCAGGGGTCCAAAGCATAGCTGTTCTTGTGATGGCATCGGGGTCTCTTCTGAGGACATGACCAACCCAGTTCCAGCGTCTGCCAGCTATGATGGTGTGCATGTCTTCTTGCTTGCTACGAGTAAGCAGATCTTGGTTAGTGATGGTATTCGGCCAAAAGATTCGGTGAATTTTTCTTAGGCATGTTGTGTGAAAAGAGGAAAATTTCGACATTTCCTTCTCTGTAACTCTCCAGCATTCAGCACCATAGAGAAGCACAGAAAGCACACAGCTCTGATATAATCTTAATTTTGTGTTTGTGCTGTTTCAAACATTCGTGTTTAAGTGGGGTAATTCAAAATTATTTCCTCTTGAAATAATGTGCGTGATGCAAAAGGTCGCCTCTCCCATACATGGCAATAAAATATCCGATTCCCTTCTCTGCAAATGCCTACAATTAGATCTTTCTTTACTCAAGGTGTGCAGAAAACGATTATGCCATTCCTGTGCGCTAACAAATAAGTTATCTTCCCGTAGTGGCTATCAAACTTTTAGCGTATTACCATCTTGGCGAAAAACGCACCCTGGTCTTATCAGCGATTACACAACAGCGCTGGGCGATTTTAGTGTTAATCTGTAGTCTGATGTCGGCCACACCCGAGATTAACCAACATGGTTGTCGGTTAATATTGCACCCCTTGTCTACTCTCTCAGCAGGGATGGTCAGGTAAACAGACAAGACGATATATTGCTGAGAGAAGTGGAAGAATGTTTGAAAATACAAAATATCTGCTACATAGCAGAGAAAGAACAAGGTGCTGACCACTGAAAAGCACGTAATTAAGTCAGTACAACAACGGTCACATGATACGGCCGTAGTGGACAAGAAAGCGACCCACAATTATGTCACATGATTGATTGATTGACTGGTGACTTAAGTAATACGCAGTCACAAAAGTATTTCTCAACAACAATGTTTCATTATATTTCTTGACAGATAAGTGAACCAAATATGTCCCATCGCTCTTGATTCTCTCTTTCTCTCTCTGTCTGTCTCTCTCTCTCTCTCCCTATATATATATATATATATATATATATATATATATATATATATATATATATATATATATATATATATATATATATATATATATATATATATATATATATATATGTATATATATACGTGTGCGTGTGCGTGTGCGTGTGCGTGTGCGTGTGTGTGTGTGTGTGTGTGTGTGTGTGTGTGTGTGTGTGTGTGTGTGTGTGTGTGTGTGTGTGTGTGTGTGTGTGTGTGTGTGTGTGTGTGTGAAATTCCGATTATTTTCTACCTTCAAGGCAGCCCAGAAGTTATTAACTTTCAGTAACTGGGTTCTCGCGTTATAAAAAAAAAGGTTGAAATGGTAAATCTGCTTCAAAGTTGCCCAAACATATGCGGAACAGAGAAAGCGCATTTGGACGACACCAGTACCATTCGTGGAAAAGCTTTACGGAGATGAAAATAGCCTCAAGCTGACTACTGCTTTCTTTGAAAACATTCAAGCAGACGTGTCTGAGAGTGTTCGGAGAAGATGAAGAAGTATATCAAGATCACAACGGTGGAAGTGATGGAAAGAACCAAATATATACCAATGGAACACGAGGTCAGATAACGCTGATGATGGATAGGACGCACGCTCAAGAAATCTGTTGATTTCATTACAATATAGTCCTTTTTCTTGATTTCCCATGACCGCAGACGTAGATACACAGAGAAACACATGAAGAAGTGAACTGGAGACTGGAACAAAAGTTATGAAGAAAAATAGATAGACATTGAACGGATGGCACAGTCAGGGAAGGTTGGACACGAATATGTTGAAGAGCTATACTGCGTGTGTAGCTGAAGGGTACTGATAAATAAATATCTCTGCATCTATTATATCTGTTGAGTCCGCCTAGTCAAGACAGAGGATTGATAATAAAACCATGGACGTTTATAAAACTGATTATTGTATAATTTAATGTATTAAAGGTAAACATAGTCCCATATTGCCGTAGTAGAGTTAAGTGTCTGAGACTTCTCTATACTAGGTCTAGCTTTAAAAGATGGAATTACCAGTTCTCTTTCTCGTTGCTTTTTTCCTTCCCCAAGTCAAGAGCAGTGTCAGGTACCCATTTACAGCTGGATAAATTGGAGCGTGATGCTATCATGTTTTCAACCGGGAACCCAGTAATTTTGCCGGTAGATGCAAACGCTCTAACCACTGTGCCTATCGGATGTTCATAGTTGATTAATTGTGGAAAAAAAAGAACTACACATATTCGATACATCTCTGGCTCTCATTATGCTAAATTTCGATATCTTGCATTTTCAGAAAATAACCGAACATATCGAATAAATAAACTGAGAACTATCAATATATATAAAATCCCTCCTTTTTCTGTCACTAACGCTAAGAGGGATTCAACTTTGGTCGAAAGTTAGACATTAATTGTATTGTTTCCCTTATATGTACTCTCCCGAAAATAGTAGCACTCGACAAAGAAAAGGGCGCAAATTACGGTGTGCACACAAATATTTACAAACTGTTGTGAATCGCAGTGGTTTTTAAAAATACTTTTGAATAAATAAAATTGCCGTTAGGTATTGGTGCATTTGATTTTAATTCCCGTCTTATGGCGGTATTTTACACTAGTAATTTAAGAATTTATCTCACACGCAGAGCCGACTTCCATTTTCGCTGCTCACAGAACCACTACTTCAGGAAGCCTGCACCAAAAGCATTCAAGCGCTCTTACATCTGTGGTTTCTGTGTGGCGGCTAGTTGAACGTGATGAGAACGCCAGCCCTATACACAACATCTTATTAGTCGCTTCATAGGACACTTCTAAGGAAGCAGTTGGTCTAAACTACGTTTGTTTACTCAGCAACCCCGATAACTAAATTATAAAATAATATGGTATTGTGGTAAAATCTGCGAGGATAATTACTCATTTCTATGGATTTTAGTCATAAAAACAACAATAAATAAAACCAGCCCGATTGTGTCTGACGGAATTGCTCTCACACGCCCGCCACCGCCTTTTGTGCAGTGCGAAAAGCCTATCTGAATTAACGTAATATTTTGTTTTTAACAGGTTAATCAGTAGTAAGTCTTACAATTTGGTAGTGAAACACGATAAAATTCAAATCATAAAACCCAACTTGTTAACCCGCCACGTCTAACACCCGATTTGCCTGCCACACTCTGCCATGCGTATCTACACTCGAATGAAACATTGTTGTTGTAATGGCAACTAACATAGGCTAGCCAATTAAATAGCAGACGCGGTGTAGTTTGGAATTGTTTTTTTGTTTTTCAAAACTGCATTTTGAAATCTGGTAGTCGCCAGCTTCTGATTGGCTAGTGGTACCCAATATTAGCAAGGGGTTTTCCTTATTCAATTGCCAGTTGTCAAAAATAACTTACATTAAACATTTTGCTGAGATTCAGCTGTGGTAAATTTAAAGTAAAATAAATATTTCCCAGCCTGAGACCAGTGCAGAGTGAAACTGCGGCCATTGCTTTGCAAGTCAGCATCATTTGTTTATATTTCTTGAATTGTGGTAAGGACGATTTATGAATTATTCTGTTTAATTCCACAGCAAACAAAATTGGGTATTGATATTGAGGAAAAATGAAGAACATGTCGGTAGTAGACATTGTTGAGTCCTCATCTTAAAATGTATCTAATTGATGTATGTTGTCATGATTATGCTGTTATATTATTATAGTAGTAAGCCTCTGTGTTCTATGAACACTATTTACATGCCTGAAGCATTTATAATATAAAAAGAAAAGAGAAATCATACCAACGGAAATGTGGTTACCCCACATTATTGTATTGAGGAAAAAAGATGTAAAGGTACAGTGGCGTATCTGCCATAGGGACCTGAGGTGTGGTCACAGCAAGGAGGGAGTCAAACAAAGTTAGGGGCTTGTGCACATGTACGGCACGCAAGGCTGACCCCATATCCTGGTAGGAAAATATTAAATAATCTCAGTGAGTAGATGTAAAGCCAGGGTATCCTTTTGTTCCAGCGTTTTATTCCCTGTTACCGACTGGTGGCAGGAAGCCAGCTGAAAGTGAATATAGCCCTCAAGCCTCCATCCAGTCATTTCTACTATTATAAGAACACGGAGGAGCTTGAACGAGTGAAAGAGTCTGCATCTTCAGGAGAGAATTTCCTTATAAATAACCCCAGGTGATGTGCCATACATCTGGGTACATCTGACACTTTTTGTAAAAAAGTAACATTCACTGAGTTTCCCTATGATATTCAGGAATTTCAAGGGGTATGATGACACAACAGCCCCTCATACACAGTGACTCTCCCTTTATAGGATTACAGTTGTAGCTGTGAACTGTTCTTTCAGTGAAAAATATATCTTGACTTTATTTGTGTGGACAGAAAGTCCAGTTGTTTTATTACCCTCTTTTCTGTAAACTATCTTGTCCTTATTTTCAAGACCTGTCCAAAAGATATGATTGGACAGGCAGATTAAATTGTAATATTCAGTTCAAAAGAAAACTTAACACCTGTTTTATTAACTTTCTCATAGAAAAGTAAAGTGTTTGTGTGTTGTGTACTATCATCTCATTTCTCCCCTAGACAATAGGTACATCATACACCCTACACTAGAGCCAACAGAGAGACCGTGTGAGATCTAGGGAGGTAGCGTTAGGTTCCCTGTACACAATTCATCATCATCATTTATAGAATCAGGGACCTACATTTGCTTGACCTCGCACGGTTACTGCATGCACTTATTTCACTCTTTGTTAGGATACCATCATAACCTCCCCAGCAAATCATCTTTATTTGCTACATAAATTGGGGGCTCGTCCGGGATTGAACTTTCTACATAAATTGGGGACAGTCTAATTTTCCCAGGAAATCCCCATATAATATATTTGCCCAAGATTTTGGGAAGTCAAGAAAGTGTCAGAAACCCAGATTTAATTAAATAAATTTATAATTAGTTATATTTAGAAACTTTGTTGGTACATTTTTCAGGATGGCAGATCTGGCCAAGTTTCGCTCTGCAGCTGTGCAAGCGGCGAGAGATATGAATATGGAGGGACAAATTTTGGTTGATTATGTCACCTCAGAATGTGACAAATTTATTACTAGGGAAGAACATAGGTTAGCTGAGGAAAGGAGAGTGCAGTTAGAAGATGCTAGGGAGACTAAGAAATTAGAGGCTGATCGAGAGGCTGAGATAAAGAGGCTGCAATTGGAGGAGAAGAAACTTGAGGCTGAGAAGGAGGCAAAGAAACTTGAACTCGAGGCTGAGAAGGAGGAAAAACGTCTACACAGGGAGGCGGAACGAGAGAAAGAAGAAAGAAGATTGGAGGCGGAAAGGGAAGATAAACGGTTACAGAGGGAACATGAGTTACGACTAAGGGAGCTAGAGCTACAAGGCCATGCTCCGGAAAATGGAACTAGCCCTTCCACTTCCGACTCCGCTGCAAGCCAGGGGGCCTCGTCATCAGCCATGGGGTTCCACTTAGATTATTTTATAGAAAAAGATGATGATATTGAGTCGTATCTAAGCAGATACGAAATATTAGCCACTACTTATGGGTTGGAAAGAGAAAAATGGGGAGTAAAGTTGTCTCAAGGACTTCGCGGTACAGCTTACGAAGTTTTTTCTAAAATGAGTAGGGGTGACCAGGACAACTATGACATGTTGAAG
>JAMPIV010018261.1:835000-1117664 GCA_024509875.1 Oreohelix idahoensis | reverse complement strand
TCAGGCATTTGAGATAGCTTGCTAAGTGAGTTTTTTTCCTTTAACTCTTGGAACGCTAGTTCACATTGTGCAGTCCAAATAATTTTATCTGGAAGTCCCTTGCGAGTCAAATCAACAGAGGAGCACATATAGCGTTGAAAATTTTTGATGTATTTCTGAAAAAATCCGCATAACTACACGACTGATCGCACGTCATTCTTTGTTTGCGGCCTAGGTGCTCTCTGCAGTTTTTCCAAGTTCTTAGGATCAGGGGTCATATTACCCTGATATACAGTGTGTCCCAAGAATTCCAACTCTTTTCATCCAATACAACATTTTGTTGGCCTAGCAGTTAAGTTCGCCTCCCGAAGTCTATCAAACAACATCTCCAGAGCTTCAATGTGTTCTTCAAATGTCTCTGTGGCGACGAGAATATCATCCATGAAATTCGTGATACATGGGTTATTCAGGGGATCCAACAATTTTCGCATCATCCTTGAAAACACACTCAGAGCATTTTTCAGTCCGAATGGTAGCATATTGAATTCATAATGTCCATCCGAAGTGCTAAAAGCCAAATAAGGTCTCACTTCAGGCTTCACTGGGATCTGGTAATAGCCTTTACTAAGATCCACCTTTGAAAAGTATTTTGCCTTGTTCAGTCTGGCAAATAACTGTTTTGTGTCTGGTAATGGATCCACTTGTCCTTCTGTGACAGCATTCAGTTTCCTGTAATCTATGCACAGTCTGTGTTCCCCAGACGGTTTTCTCAACAAAACGACACTAGAACTAAAAGATGATTCACTGTGCGAAATAATCCCCTCCTTCAACAAATACTCAATTTCTTCCTTCAATGCCTTCTCCTTCGCGAACGGAATAGAATAGGCTCTCATACAGATTGGGTTTGAGTCTACCAGTTTCATGTCATACTGTAGCAAATTTGTATGGCCTGGTTATCTGTTAATACATCTGTATGTTCCTCCAGAACCTTTTGAACTCTCTCCCTCTGGTTTTTAGTCAGGTGCTTACTGACTTTTACCTGTGCTGCTGTTTCACAAGGATGTAATGGGTATTCATGTGAGGTGAGTGGTTCTTTTTGCATCTGGGTTGCAATAGCCAAGGTCAATAAGGGGGGTGCTTTCCTGGAGTGGTCTGTCCAGATACTTCTTTAACAGGTTTACATGATAAACTTTTTCCTTCCCCTTTTTGTCAATTTTATAGTTTGTTCTAGACACCTTCTCTAGAACCGTATATGGACCTTGCCAACCAATTTGTAATTTATTCTGGCTTCCGGGTAGTAGAAGCAGCACCTTCTCTCCGACTGCCAGTTCCCTGTCCTTTGCCTTCCTATTAAAATATGCTGCATGTTTCTTCCTGGCTTGTTTCAAATTATCATTTGCCAGTTTCCATCCAGCTTTCAAACGAGTGGTCAGTTCGTTCACATATTGATACGATGAGGTAACAGTCTCTTCCGCCTTCTCATCTGTCCAGGTCCTTAATAAAGCTTCTAAAGGACCTTTTATTGGCCTCCCAAATAGCAGAGTTGCGGGAGCCATCCCGGTTGAACTATGTGGTACCTCCCGGTACGCAAACAATGCGGCGGGCAGGAATTGATCCCACAGATCCGGTTTTTCGTGTGCCAGCTTTCTCAGGATAGAAATGAGAGTCCCATTGAACCTCTCTACCTGGCCGTTCCCTTGTGGATGGTACGGACTACAATGAAAGTGCCTGGCTTGAAATAGCTTAAAAACTTCTTCCGTTAGTTTCCCCTTGAACTGAGAACCATTATCCGTCAAGATTTGATGCGGGAATCCTAATCGGGTAAATATTGTAAGTAGTGCCTCTGCTACATGTTTTGAATCAATTGATGGCAGGGCTACCGCCTCTCCCCACATAGCACAAGTGTCCACCAGAGTAAGGATGTAACTGTTCCTCCTCTTGGTCCGAGTGAGAGGTCCTACAATATCCACTGCAACCCTCTCAAAAGGTGTTCCCACTATGGGCATTTCCCCTAGAGTTGCAGGAGCAGTCCAGTGCTTTGGAGCTACCCTTTGACATTCTGGGCAGGATTTGACATATCTTTTTATATCCTCCGTTATCCCTGGCCAGAAGTAATGACAAGCTATACGCTGTCCTGTGGCGCTGATCCCCATGTGACCACTGAAGGGAATCGCATGCCCGAGTTCCATCACTTTATCTCTATATGAAGTGGGGAAGAACCAGCTGGTTGTGACCATTTGTTCCAGTTCCGGCCTTCCTGTATAAGAGTTTGTTCTTCATGAAATATTCCCCCTTGCTCGGAGGTGTGTGGCATTTGGGCAATTTTTTAAAACAGGGCTTGAGTGTCCTATCCTCAGCCTGCGCCTTCCTCATCTCCTCTGGATGAGCATTTATAGGTTCACCTTCTTCCTCCTTCTTCTGTGACCTGGTCTGCACTGTCGCCATGATCACAGGTTTCTCGGGATTCCCCAAGAAGACGTATCTACACCCCAATATCAGAGGTAGATTGGTTCATCTATCACTGCTGCTCTGATTTCTCCTTCCACATAGCGAGTTTTCACCGTTATCCTTGCGATGGGAAGTGTCATGAGTGGTATGTCCTTAGTCGCCCCTTGTATTTCCACTGTTTCTGTGGTATACTGACTTGGGTCCACTAGGCTAGACTTCACAACTGAATCATAATCCAAACCTGTATCATAAAGGCACCTTATGGTGACCCCATTACAAATAACATCCTCACAAACTGGGGGGTGATAAGGTTCCTGTTGTCCCTTAGGATTAACCTTTAATCTTTGCGTCCCCGACTTCATTGCAGCAATGTTTGAAGGTTTCCTTCTACAAAATTCGGTGTTATGGTTATCCTTCTTGCACCATTTACACCATCTTTTTCCTTGGTTCAACGGTTTTCTTTCATTGAACTTTTGGTCATTGAACTGTGAGTTTCTGTCGCGATAGTCATTTCTTGGCCGCTCAAAGTTTGTCCTACCTTTATTTCCCTGCTCTCTATATCAAATTTATTAAATTGCTGTGGAGCTTTAAAATTGTCTATGTGCTTCTTCTTAGCACCACTTACCTCTGCCTGGGCTGCCTGATACCTCTCAGCAACATTTAAAATTTCCCCCAACTTCTCTGCACCTTGTTCCATGAGAAATTTTCTCATGTCTGGAGCCATGGACTCTCTCAATTGCTCAATCATGATCATTTCTTTAAGATCTTGGGTCTTCCCCAGAGCCGTCCATTTCTCCAAATAGGTTTCTAGTCTAGCAGAGAATTGGTGGTATGTCTCCCCAGACAACAGTTTGGCATTTCTAAATTTCTTACGATAAAATTCACCATTCTTCTCGTACCTTAATAACAAAGCCTGCTTTAACATGTCATAATTGTCTTGGTCTTCCCTGTTCATTTTGGCAAATACTTCATAAGAAGTACCTCTCAATCCCTGTGATAGCTTTAAGCTCCACCTCTCTCTCTCTCTAACCCATATGTAGTAGCTAATAACTCAAAACGTCCTAGGTACCCCTCTATGTCATCGTCTTTTTCAACAAAATGGTCTAAATGAAACCCCATAGCGGAGTTTGAGGCTCCCAGACTGGGCGTAGCATCTGAGGCAAAAGGGCTGGCACCATTTTCAGGAGCCGGGCCTTGTAATTCCAGCTCCCTTAGTCGTAATTCGTGCTCCCTTTGCAACCTTCTATCTTCTGCCTCCCTTTCGGCCTTTTTATCTTCTGCCTCCCTTTCGGCCTTTTTATCTTCTGCCTCCCTTTCGGCCTTTTTATCTTCTGCCTCCCTTTGCTGTCGTTTTTCTTCTGCCTCAATCTGCAGCCTCTTAGTCTCAGCCTCAATTTGTAACCTCTTCTCTTCAGCTCACCTTTCAGCCTCTAATTTTCTTTCAGCCTCTTTTTTCTAATCTCCTTTCTTCCCGTTCAATATATTTATCACATTCAGCCGTTACGTATTGAATTAAAATTTGACCATCCATTCCCATCTCCTTCGCGGTGAGCACAGCAGCTGATCTAAATTTTGCCAGCTCCGCCATACTTTTTAGACAATATAATAATATACAAGATAAATCTCTAACCAGTAAATACACTAAGTACTTCTTATGACTATAGTCTAACCAATTCTAACTAACCAGTTAACTAATTAATTATTACTGGCTGTGAAGATTCACCAACTTTTATCTGCAGGGACACTTTTAATGTTAAAGGGAATTTTACAATTTATTTCCCTACTTTTATTTCTCCCACCAGGAGATCCTAATATTACTGTTGGGCTAATTATCCCCGGACAAGACCCCAATATATGTAGTGGTGTTTGATGGTATTGTATGATGTTGATATTACTAAATGTAATTGTATGAGGCCAGCTGTGAAGGCTCCTGAGATAAAATGTAGTTGAGAATTGTCAGAAGGCCTTTCTTGCTACCACTACGACCTCACACTTAATTTTTTTTAATGAATGTGGCTACGTAAAGTGTCTAGGGTTATGATATGTAGTGTGGTGTAATAGGTTATAGATATACCCACAGATATTTAACAAGACTAATAATATTAATAAATGTTAAAATACACTGAACTAACTCACGTGTGTAAAATTTTTTGATAGAATTATATTACATTTATTTTGTTCTGGATCAATTTTTTAGGTTGACCAGAACTTAAAAGGATTTAGAGATTATGAAAGAAATGCATGGAATATTATATCATAAATGCAATAGTGTACATATATATGTACTATACTAGTTAGTTTTATTAAAATGTTCTAGTAGTCATCTACTTGGGAGGATAGTTAATGTTTGTGCTGTTGGGGTGGCCTCATCACACCTGTCTATATTGACTACACAGTGTCCAGAAAATGGTGGGAATTTTTATGGGGTATTAGTAACTACACAGCGTTGGTGAATGTCCAGCAGACCAGAGGCTCACTCATCTTGTAGTTGTAGCTCTGGTGCTGAAATCTTGGTGGTCCCACCTCTCCGTGCTGGCGGGCAATAATGGTGGTCTCTGTCACAAGTACTGCACAGATACACTCGAGTAAAGTCACCAACTGAATAGACACTGCTTTGTTGACAACAGAAACTCACAGCTCTGCAATCAAAGTATGGGCCATGTGTCAAAATCTATTCTCTACCCACGTCTGGACACAACACTGACACAACAACCACATCATACAGACAGGTCAGATCTCTCTGACCAAACAGCACATTTACCATGGTGGTTTTACATCAGATAGATCCTCCCAGACTATAGATTCTGAAAAATATTTATTAGTTTTCTGCCCTAAAAGAGGATAGGTAATATGTTTCATTATTCTCAACACTTGATCTGTCTTGCCTAACCCTTGCTGGAGTTTATGTACATTGTTGGTCCCTAGACCCTGACTAGGGCGGGGGGTCTAGAGCAAATCCCTACTTGTTTGTAAGGCTAGATTTCGATATGGCAGTATCAAATCACTCGAACATGAAACAATATTCAAAATATATAAGGAAATAATTTCAATCTTACCAGATTATGAATAAATAACACAGAATTGCTAGCAAAACTCAGCTGAGCTGCTGGCTATAGTATGGCGTCCCTAAACTTCTGACACTTTCTTTCATATGGAAATCACCACACTTTAAAATCTGTGTCTATCACTGAACAACTATTGAAGAATGACCCCAAATCCGCGTCTAAGCGCCGACAATATGCTTGTCTGTGGCCAATCACTGCCTAGGTTTATTTGAATTTCAAATTTCCTACACTAAAGTCATTTCAGTCATGCTTCAGTCAAGTATGGATGGTTATCTGTTAGTCTGTCCGTCTCTACTTGTGTTTCTACAAAAATGTACTTGATTTTTGAACCAACCTTTCTCTCCCCTCCAAAATTTTGTCGTTAAAAGTTATTTTTAGACACAGCCACCACAAATATCCCTTCTCTTCCATACTACGTAGATTTGAACACCTGCGTCTCGAGGTCGTGTTTTTTTTCTTCCAAATAGCGACACTTTTAGATTCAATACAGTCTGTCGATGATGTGAACAACACTGTCTTTTGTCATTATCTTCAATATTATCTATCCGTCTGTAAAATTAAGACCATATTAGTTCACTGCTCAGAATGGGCCATCCGGCCAGCTAATTTTTATATTCCTAACATTAATATTAAGAAAAAAGTACTTTTTAAATTTTGTAATATTTCGAACATCTGCGTTTAGCCGCTGAATTCAAATCAAGGGCTTGGTATCGCAAAAGCGTCCATTCCATACCTCGTGTCAATTTGGGGGACGTGACTTTTCTCCGTTTCCCCCCCCCCCCCCCCCCCCCCCCCCCCCCCCCCCTCCCCCAATTGCGTCTCCTTAGCCTTTCTAGTCTCAAGCAATCTTTCCAGTCATATTTTTTTCCTTTTCTTTTTTAATCCGCCGTTCCCCTCCTGTCTAGCAAGTCAAATTTTTATGGAGGATGATGACCCGCGGTCTGGGCGATCATGTACATCAGCAGCATACGCATTATGTTTTTATCCTTAAATGTTATCTTTGGAGGTATTTTACCGTTGTATCTCTGTCAATTTCACTACACATCTCCCCACTTGAAAACATGCCTATGGCAAGTTCCAAAACCAGCGATACACATAGGTAAAATTACTCCTCACGTCTGCCACTACTCTAATTTTGATCACAGGGGTGCCGACTGAGGAAATCTGCACCGACATTCAATTTGCCTGGGATATATTGGATACTAAACTGATAAGGTTGAAGCCACAAAGACCACCTCAACAATCTTGCGTTTTCATGCTTAGCCTGAGACAAGAACACGAGAGGCTGATGGTCCGTCTCCACCACAAAAGTCCTACCATACAGATAGATTTGAAACTTCTTTATTGCCCAGATTAATGCTAAACATTCTTTTTCGCTTGTGGAGTATCCTTGTTCCGCCTTATTCAATTTGCGGCTTGCATAAGCGACTGGTTTAAGTTCCCCATCAGGTGAAGATGATCTTTGCAACAAAGCCCCTCCTAGTCCTACATTACTTGCATCGGTTCTTAAGACAAAGTCCTGTGTCAAATCAGGCAGTTTGAGAATAGGCTTGCTAGTGAGTTTTTCCTTTAACTCTTGGAACGCTAGTTCACATTGTGCAGTCCAAATAATTTTATCTGGAAGTCCCTTGCGAGTCAAATCAGTCAGAGGAGCACATATAGCGTTAAAATTTTTGATGTATTTCTGATAAAATCCGCATAACGACACGAATGATCGCACGTCTTTTTTTGTTTGTGGCCTAGGTGCTCTCTGCAGTTTTTCCAAGTTCTTAGGATCAGGGGTCATATTACCCTGATATACAGTGTGTCCCAAGAATTCCAACTCTTTGCATCCAATACAACATTTTGTTGGCCTAGCAGTCAAATTCGCCTCCCGAAGTCTATCAAACAACATCTCCAGAGCTTCAATGTGTTCTTCAAATGTCTCTGTGGCGACGAGAATATCATCCATGAAATTCGTGATACATGGGTTATTCAGGGGATCCAACAATTTTCGCATCATCCTTGAAAACACACTCGGAGCATTTTTCAGTCCGAATGGTAGCATATTGAATTCATAATGTCCATCCGAAGTGCTAAAAGCCAAATAAGGTCTCACTTCAGGCTTCACTGGGATCTGGTAATAGCCTTTACTAAGATCCACCTTTGAAAAGTATTTTGCCTTGTTCAGTCTGGCAAATAACTGTTTTGTGTCTGGTAATGGATCCACTTGTCCTTCTGTGACAGCATTCAGTTTCCTGTAATCTATGCACAGTCTGTGTTCCCCAGACGGTTTTCTCAACAAAACGACACTAGAACTAAAAGATGATTCACTGTGCGAAATAATCCCCTCCTTCAACAAATACTCTATTTCTTCCTTCAATGCCTTCTCCTTCGCGAACGGAATAGAATAGGCTCTCATACAGATTGGGTTTGAGTCTACCAGTTTCATGTCATACTGTAGCAAATTTGTATGGCCTGGTTTATCTGTTAATACATCTGTATGTTCCTCCAGAACCTTTTGAACTCTCTCCCTCTGGTTTTTAGTCAGGTGCTTACTGACTTTTACCTGTGCTGCTGTTTCACAAGGATGTAATGGGTATTCATGTGAGGTGAGTGGTTCTTTTTGCATCTGGGTTGCAATAGCTAAGGTCAATAAGGGGTGCTTTCCTGGAGTGGTCTGTCCAGATACTTCTTTAACAGGTTTACATGATAAACTTTTTCCTTCCCCTTTTTGTCAATTTTATAGTTTGTTCTAGACACCTTCTCTAGAACCGTATATGGACCTTGCCAACCAATGTGTAATTTATTCTGGCTTCCGGGTAGTAGAAGCAGCACCTTCTCTCCGACTGCCAGTTCCCTGTCCTTTGCCTTCCTATTAAAATATGCTGCATGTTTCTTCCTGGCTTGTTTCAAATTATCATTTGCCAGTTTCCATCCAGCTTTCAAACGAGTGGTCAGTTCGTTCACATATTGATACGATGAGGTAACAGTCTCTTCCGCCTTCTCATCTGTCCAGGTCCTTAATAAAGCTTCTAAAGGACCTTTTATTGGCCTCCCAAATAGCAGAGTTGCGGGAGCCATCCCGGTTGAACTATGTGGTACCTCCCGGTACGCAAACAATGCGGCGGGCAGGAATTGATCCCACAGATCCGGTTTTTCGTGTGCCAGCTTTCTCAGGATAGAAATGAGAGTCCCATTGAACCTCTCTACCTGGCCGTTCCCTTGTGGATGGTACGGACTACAATGAAAGTGCCTGGCTTGAAATAGCTTAAAAACTTCTTCCGTTAGTTTCCCCTTGAACTGAGAACCATTATCCGTCAAGATTTGATGCGGGAATCCTAATCGGGTAAATATTGTAAGTAGTGCCTCTGCTACATGTTTTGAATCAATTGATGGCAGGGCTACCGCCTCTCCCCACATAGAGCAAGTGTCCACCAGAGTAAGGATGTAACTGTTCCTCCTCTTGGTCCGAGTGAGAGGTCCTACAATATCCACTGCAACCCTCTCAAAAGGTGTTCCCACTATGGGCATTTCCCCTAGAGTTGCAGGAGCAGTCCAGTGCTTTGGAGCTACCCTTTGACATTCTGGGCAGGATTTGACATATCTTTTTATATCCTCCGTTATCCCTGGCCAGAAGTAATGACAAGCTATACGCTGTCCTGTGGCGCTGATCCCCATGTGACCACTGAAGGGAATCGCATGCCCGAGTTCCATCACTTTATCTCTATATGAAGTGGGAAGAACCAGCTGGTTGTGACCATTTGTTCCAGTTCCGGCCTTCCTGTATAAGAGTTTGTTCTTCATGAAATATTCCCCCTTGCTCGGAGGTGTGTGGCATTTGGGCAATTTTTTAAAACAGGGCTTGAGTGTCCTATCCTCAGCCTGCGCCTTCCTCATCTCCTCTGGATGAGCGTTTATAGGTTCACCTTCTTCCTCCTTCTTCTGTGACCTGGTCTGCACTGTCGCCATGATCACAGGTTTCTCGGGATTCCCCAAGAAGACGTATCTACACCCCAATATCAGAGGGTAGATTGGTTCATCTATCACTGCTGCTCTGATTTCTCCTTCCACATAGCGAGTTTTCACCGTTATCCTTGCGATGGGAAGTGTCATGAGTGGTATGTCCTTAGTCGCCCCTTGTATTTCCACTGTTTCTGTGGTATACTGACTTGAGTCCACTAGGCTAGACTTCACAACTGAATCATAATCCAAACCTGTATCATAAAGGCACCTTATGGTGACCCCATTACAAATAACATCCTCACAAACTGGGGGGTGATAAGGTTCCTGTTGTCCATTAGGATTAACCTTTAATCTTTGCGTCCCCGACTTCATTGCAGCAATGTTTGAAGGTTTCCTTCTACAAAATTCGGTGTTATGGTTATCCTTCTTGCACCATTTACACCATCTTTTTCCTTGGTTCAACGGTTTTCTTTCATTAAGGTTTTGGTCATTGAACTGTGAGTTTCTGTCGCGATAGTCATTTCTTGGCCGCTCAAAGTTTGTCCTACCTTTATTTCCCTGCTCTCTATTATCAAATTTATTAAATTGCTGTGGAGCTTTAAAATTGTCTATGTGCTTCTTCTTAGCACCACTTACCTCTGCCTGGGCTGCCTGATACCTCTCAGCAACATTTAAAACTTCCCCCAACTTCTCTGCACCTTGTTCCATGAGAAATTTTCTCATGTCTGGAGCCATGGACTCTCTCAATTGCTCAATCATGATCATTTCTTTAAGATCTTGGGTCTTCCCCAGAGCCGTCCATTTCTCCAAATAGGTTTCTAGTCTAGCAGAGAATTGGTGGTATGTCTCCCCAGACAACAGTTTGGCATTTCTGAATTTCTTACGATAAAATTCACCATTCTTCTCGTACCTTAATAACAAAGCCTGCTTTAACATGTCATAATTGTCTTGGTCTTCCCTGTTCATTTTGGCAAATACTTCATAAGAAGTACCTCTCAATCCCTGTGATAGCTTTAAGCTCCACCTCTCTCTCTCTAACCCATATGTAGTAGCTAATAACTCAAAACGTCCTAGGTACCCCTCTATGTCATCGTCTTTTTCAACAAAATGGTCTAAATGAAACCCCATAGCGGAGTTTGAGGCTCCCAGACTGGGCGTAGCATCTGAGGCAAAAGGGCTGGCACCATTTTCAGGAGCCTGGCCTTGTAATTCCAGCTCCCTTAGTCGTAATTCGTGCTCCCTTTGCAACCTTCTATCTTCTGCCTCCCTTTCGGCCTTTTTATCTTCTGCCTCCCTTTCGGCCTTTTTATCTTCTGCCTCCCTTTCGGCCTTTTTATCTTCTGCCTCCCTTTGCTGTCGTTTTTCTTCTGCCTCAATCTGCAGCCTCTTAGTCTCAGCCTCAATTTGTAACCTCTTTTCTTCAGCAAACCTTTCAGCCTCTAATTTTCTTTCAGCCTCTTTTTCTAATCTCCTTTCTTCCCGTTCAATATATTTATCACATTCAGCCGTTACATATTGAATTAAAATTTGACCATCCATTCCCATCTCCTTCACGGTGAGCACAGCAGCTGATCTAAATTTTGCCAGCTCCGCCATACTTTTTAGACAATATAATAATATACAAGATAAATCTCTAACCAGTAAATACACTAAGTACTTCTTATGACTATAGTCTAACCAATTCTTACTAACCAGTTAACTAATTAATTATTACTGGCTGTGAAGATTCACCAACTTTTATCTGTAGGGACACTTTTAATGTTAAAGGGAATTTTACAATTTATTTCCCTACTTTTATTTCTCCCACCAGGAGATCCTAATATTACTGTTGGGCTAATTATCCCCGGACAAGACCCCAATATCTGTAGTGGTGTTTGATGGTATTGTATGATGTTGATATTACTAAATGTAATTGTATGAGGCCAGCTGTGAAGGCTCCTGAGATAAAATGTAGTTGAGAATTGTCAGAAGGCCTTTCTTGCTACCACTACGACCTCACACTTAATTTTTTTTAATGAATGTGGCTACGTAAAGTGTCTAGGGTTATGATATGTAGTGTGGTGTAATAGGTTATAGATATACCCACAGATATTTAACAAGACTAATAATATTAATAAATGTTAAAATACACTGAACTAACTCACGTGTGTAAAATTTTTTGATAGAATTATATTACATTTATTTTGTTCTGGATCAATTTTTTAGGTTGACCAGAACTTAAAAGGATTTAGAGATTATGAAAGAAATGCATGGAATATTATATCATAAATGCAATAGTGTACATATATATGTACTATACTAGTTAGTTTTATTAAAATGTTCTAGTAGTCATCTACTTGGGAGGATAGTTAATGTTTGTGCTGTTGGGGTGGCCTCATCACACCTGTCTATATTGACTACACAGTGTCCAGAAAATGGTGGGAATTTTTATGGGGTATTAGTAACTACACAGCGTTGGTGAATGTCCAGCAGACCAGAGGCTCACTCATCTTGTAGTTGTAGCTCTGGTGCTGAAATCAGGTGGTCCCACCTCTCCGTGCTGGCGGGCAATAATGGTGGTCTCTGTCACAAGTACTGCACAGATACACTCGAGTAAAGTCACCAACTGAATAGACACTGCTTTGTCGACAACAGAAACTCACAGCTCTGCAATCAAAGTATGGGCCATGTGTCAAAATCTATTCTCTACCCACGTCTGGACACAACACTGACACAACAACCACATCATACAGACAGGTCAGATCTCTCTGACCAAACAGCACATTTACCATGGTGGTTTTACATCAGATAGATCCTCCCAGACTATAGATTCTGAAAAATATTTATTAGTTTTCTGCCTTAAAAGAGGATAGGTAATATGTTTCATTATTCTCAACACTTGATCTGTCTTGCCTAACCCTTGCTGGAGTTTATGTACATTGTTGGTCCCTAGACCCTGACTAGGGCAGGGGGTCTAGAGCAAATCCCTACTTGTTTGTAAGGCTAGATTTCGATATGGCAGTATCAAATCACTCGAACATGAAACAATATTCAAAATATATAAGGAAATAATTTCAATCTTACCAGATTATGAATAAATAACACAGAATTGCTAGCAAAACTCAGCTGAGCTGCTGGCTATAGTATGGCGTCCCTAAATTTATTTCACTTTCTTTCATATGGAAATCACCACACTTTAAAATCTGTGTCTATCACTGAACAACTATTGAAGAATGACCCCAAATCCGCGTCTAAGCGCCGACAATATGCTTGTCTGTGGCCAATCACTGCCTAGGTTTATTTGAATTTCAAATTTCCTACACTAAAGTCATTTCAGTCATGCTTCAGTCAAGTATGGATGGTTATCTGTTAGTCTGTCCGTCTCTACTTGTGTTTCTACAAAAATGTACTTGATTTTTGAACCAACCTTTCTCTCCCCTCCAAAATTTTGTCGTTAAAAGTTATTTTTAGACACAGCCACCACAAAATCCCTTCTCTTCCATACTAAGTAGATTTGAACACCTGCGTCTCGAGGTCGTGTTTTTTTTTTCAAATAGCGACACTTTTAGATTCAATACAGTCTGTCGATGATGTGAACAACACTGTCTTTTGTCATTATCTTCAATATTATCTATCCGTCTGTAAAATTAAGACCATATTAGTTCACTGCTCAGAATGGGCCATCCGGCCAGCTAATTTTTATATTCCTAACATTAATATTAAGAAAAAAGTACTTTTTAAATTTTGTAATATTTCGAACATCTGCGTTTTAGCCGCTGAATTCAAATCAAGGGCTTGGTATTGCAAAAGCGTCCATTCCATACCTCGTGTCAATTTGGGGGACGTGACTTTTCTCCGTTCCCCCCCCCCCCCAATTGCGTCTCCTTAGCCTTTCTAGTCTCACGCAATCTTTCCAGTCATATTTTTTTCCTTTTCTTTTTTAATCCGCCGTTCCCCTCCTGTCTAGCAAGTCAAATTTTTATGGAGGATGATGACCCGCGGTCTGGGCGATCATGTACATCAGCAGCATACGCATTATGTTTTTATCCTTAAATGTTATCTTTGGAGGTATTTTACCGTTGTATCTCTGTCAATTTCACTACACATCTCCCCACTTGAAAACATGCCTATGGCAAGTTCCAAAACCAGCGATACACATAGGTAAAATTACTCCTCACGTCTGCCACTACTCTAATTTTGATCACAGGGGTGCCGACTGAGGAAATCTGCACCGACATTCAATTTGCCTGGGATATATTGGATACTAAACTGATAAGGTTGAAGCAACAAAGACCACCTCAGCAATCTTGCGTTTTCATGCTTAGCCTGAGACAAGAACACGAGAGGCTGATGGTCCGTCTCCACCACAAAAGTCCTACCATACAGATAGATTTGAAACTTCTTTATTGCCCAGATTAATGCTAAACATTCTTTTTCGCTTGTGGAGTATCCTTGTTCCGCCTTATTCAATTTGCGGCTTGCATAAGCGACTGGTTTAAGTTCCCCATCAGGTGAAGATGATCTTTGCAACAAAGCCCCTCCTAGTCCTACATTACTTGCATCGGTTCTTAAGACAAAGTCCTGTGTCAAATCAGGCAGTTTGAGAATAGGCTTGCTAGTGAGTTTTTCCTTTAACTCTTGGAACGCTAGTTCACATTGTGCAGTCCAAATAATTTTATCTGGAAGTCCCTTGCGAGTCAAATCAGTCAGAGGAGCACATATAGCGTTAAAATTTTTGATGTATTTCTGATAAAATCCGCATAACGACACGAATGATCGCACGTCTTTTTTTGTTTGTGGCCTAGGTGCTCTCTGCAGTTTTTCCAAGTTCTTAGGATCAGGGGTCATATTACCCTGATATACAGTGTGTCCCAAGAATTCCAACTCTTTGCATCCAATACAACATTTTGTTGGCCTAGCAGTCAAGTTCGCCTCCCGAAGTCTATCAAACAACATCTCCAGAGCTTCAATGTGTTCTTCAAATGTCTCTGTGGCGACGAGAATATCATCCATGAAATTCGTGATACATGGGTTATTCAGGGGATCCAACAATTTTCGCATCATCCTTGAAAACACACTCGGAGCATTTTTCAGTCCGAATGGTAGCATATTGAATTCATAATGTCCATCCGAAGTGCTAAAAGCCAAATAAGGTCTCACTTCAGGCTTCACTGGGATCTGGTAATAGCCTTTACTAAGATCCACCTTTGAAAAGTATTTTGCCTTGTTCAGTCTGGCAAATAACTGTTTTGTGTCTGGTAATGGATCCACTTGTCCTTCTGTGACAGCATTCAGTTTCCTGTAATCTATGCACAGTCTGTGTTCCCCAGACGGTTTTCTCAACAAAACGACACTAGAACTAAAAGATGATTCACTGTGCGAAATAATCCCCTCCTTCAACAAATACTCTATTTCTTCCTTCAATGCCTTCTCCTTCGCGAACGGAATAGAATAGGCTCTCATACAGATTGGGTTTGAGTCTACCAGTTTCATGTCATACTGTAGCAAATTTGTATGGCCTGGTTTATCTGTTAATACATCTGTATGTTCCTCCAGAACCTTTTGAACTCTCTCCCTCTGGTTTTTAGTCAGGTGCTTACTGACTTTTACCTGTGCTGCTGTTTCACAAGGATGTAATGGGTATTCATGTGAGGTGAGTGGTTCTTTTTGCATCTGGGTTGCAATAGCTAAGGTCAATAAGGGGGTGCTTTCCTGGAGTGGTCTGTCCAGATACTTCTTTAACAGGTTTACATGATAAACTTTTTCCTTCCCCTTTTTGTCAATTTTATAGTTTGTTCTAGACACCTTCTCTAGAACCGTATATGGACCTTGCCAACCAATTTGTAATTTATTCTGGCTTCCGGGTAGTAGAAGCAGCACCTTCTCTCCGACTGCCAGTTCCCTGTCCTTTGCCTTCCTATTAAAATATGCTGCATGTTTCTTCCTGGCTTATTTCAAATTATCATTTGCCAGTTTCCATCCAGCTTTCAAACGAGGTCACATATTGATACGTGAGGGTATCATTTTTTAGCCTTCCTATTGTTTTCTTCCTGGCTTGTTTTTTTTTTAACATTTGCCTTCCAGCTCTCATCTGTCCAGGTCCTTAATAAAGCTTCTATAGGACCTTTTATTGGCCTCCCAAATAGCAGAGTTGCGGGAGCCATCCCGGTTGAACTATGTGGTACCTCCCGGTACGCAAACAATGCGGCGGGCAGGAATTGATCCCACAGATCCGGTTTTTCGTGTGCCAGCTTTCTCAGGATAGAAATGAGAGTCCCATTGAACCTCTCTACCTGGCCGTTCCCTTGTGGATGGTACGGACTACAATGAAAGTGCCTGGCTTGAAATAGCTTAAAAACTTCTTCCGTTAGTTTCCCCTTGAACTGAGAACCATTATCCGTCAAGATTTGATGCGGGAATCCTAATCGGGTAAATATTGTAAGTAGTGCCTCTGCTACATGTTTTGAATCAATTGATGGCAGGGCTACCGCCTCTCCCCACATAGAACAAGTGTCCACCAGAGTAAGGATGTAACTGTTCCTCCTCTTGGTCCGAGTGAGAGGTCCTACAATATCCACTGCAACCCTCTCAAAAGGTGTTCCCACTATGGGCATTTCCCCTAGAGTTGCAGGAGCAGTCCAGTGCTTTGGAGCTACCCTTTGACATTCTGGGCAGGATTTGACATATCTTTTTATATCCTCCGTTATCCCTGGCCAGAAGTAATGACAAGCTATACGCTGTCCTGTGGCGCTGATCCCCATGTGACCACTGAAGGGAATCGCATGCCCGAGTTCCATCACTTTATCTCTATATGAAGTGGGAAGAACCAGCTGGTTGTGACCATTTGTTCCAGTTCCGGCCTTCCTGTATAAGAGTTTGTTCTTCATGAAATATTCCCCCTTGCTCGGAGGTGTGTGGCATTTGGGCAATTTTTTAAAACAGGGCTTGAGTGTCCTATCCTCAGCCTGCGCCTTCCTCATCTCCTCTGGATGAGCATTTATAGGTTCACCTTCTTCCTCCTTCTTCTGTGACCTGGTCTGCACTGTCGCCATGATCACAGGTTTCTCGGGATTCCCCAAGAAGACGTATCTACACCCCAATATCAGAGGGTAGATTGGTTCATCTATCACTGCTGCTCTGATTTCTCCTTCCACATAGCGAGTTTTCACCGTTATCCTTGCGATGGGAAGTGTCATGAGTGGTATGTCCTTAGTCGCCCCTTGTATTTCCACTGTTTTCTGTGGTATACTGACTTGGGTCCACTAGGCTAGACTTCACAACTGAATCATAATCCAAACCTGTATCATAAAGGCACCTTATGGTGACCCCATTACAAATAACATCCTCACAAACTGGGGGGTGATAAGGTTCCTGTTGTCCCTTAGGATTAACCTTTAATCTTTGCGTCCCCGACTTCATTGCAGCAATGTTTGAAGGTTTCCTTCTACAAAATTCGGTGTTATGGTTATCCTTCTTGCACCATTTACACCATCTTTTTCCTTGGTTCAACGGTTTTCTTTCATTGAACTTTTGGTCATTGAACTGTGAGTTTCTGTCGCGATAGTCATTTCTTGGCCGCTCAAAGTTTGTCCTACCTTTATTTCCCTGCTCTCTAGTATCAAATTTATTAAATTGCTGTGGAGCTTTAAAATTGTCTATGTGCTTCTTCTTAGCACCACTTACCTCTGCCTGGCTGCCTGATACCTCTCAGCAACATTTAAAATTTCCCCCAACTTCTCTGCACCTTGTTCCATGAGAAATTTTCTCATGTCTGGAGCCATGGACTCTCTCAATTGCTCAATCATGATCATTTCTTTAAGATCTTGGGTCTTCCCCAGAGCCGTCCATTTCTCCAAATAGGTTTCTAGTCTAGCAGAGAATTGGTGGTATGTCTCCCCAGACAACAGTTTGGCATTTCTAAATTTCTTACGATAAAATTCACCATTCTTCTCGTACCTTAATAACAAAGCCTGCTTTAACATGTCATAATTGTCTTGGTCTTCCCTGTTCATTTTGGCAAATACTTCATAAGAAGTACCTCTCAATCCCTGTGATAGCTTTAAGCTCCACCTCTCTCTCTCTAACCCATATGTAGTAGCTAATAACTCAAAACGTCCTAGGTACCCCTCTATGTCATCGTCTTTTTCAACAAAATGGTCTAAATGAAACCCCATAGCGGAGTTTGAGGCTCCCAGACTGGGCGTAGCATCTGAGGCAAAAGGGCTGGCACCATTTTCAGGAGCCTGGCCTTGTAATTCCAGCTCCCTTAGTCGTAATTCGTGCTCCCTTTGCAACCTTCTATCTTCTGCCTCCCTTTCGGCCTTTTTATCTTCTGCCTCCCTTTCGGCCTTTTTATCTTCTGCCTCCCTTTCGGCCTTTTTATCTTCTGCCTCCCTTTGCTGTCGTTTTTCTTCTGCCTCAATCTGCAGCCTCTTAGTCTCAGCCTCAATTTGTAACCTCTTTTCTTCAGCAAACCTTTCAGCCTCTAATTTTCTTTCAGCCTCTTTTTCTAATCTCCTTTCTTCCCGTTCAATATATTTATCACATTCAGCCGTTACGTATTGAATTAAAATTTGACCATCCATTCCCATCTCCTTCGCGGTGAGCACAGCAGCTGATCTAAATTTTGCCAGCTCCGCCATACTTTTTAGACAATATAATAATATACAAGATAAATCTCTAACCAGTAAATACACTAAGTACTTCTTATGACTATAGTCTAACCAATTCTAACTAACCAGTTAACTAATTAATTATTACTGGCTGTGAAGATTCACCAACTTTTATCTGTAGGGACACTTTTAATGTTAAAGGGAATTTTACAATTTATTTCCCTACTTTTATTTCTCCCACCAGGAGATCCTAATATTACTGTTGGGCTAATTATCCCCGGACAAGACCCCAATATATGTAGTGGTGTTTGATGGTATTGTATGATGGTGATATTACTAAATGTAATTGTATGAGGCCAGCTGTGAAGGCTCCTGAGATAAAATGTAGTTGAGAATTGTCAGAAGGCCTTTCTTGCTACCACTACGACCTCACACTTAATTTTTTTTTAATGAATGTGGCTACGTAAAGTGTCTAGGGTTATGATATGTAGTGTGGTGTAATAGGTTATAGATATACCCACAGATATTTAACAAGACTAATAATATTAATAAATGTTAAAATACACTGAACTAACTCACGTGTGTAAAATTTTTTGATAGAATTATATTACATTTATTTTGTTCTGGATCAATTTTTTAGGTTGACCAGAACTTAAAAGGATTTAGAGATTATGAAAGAAATGCATGGAATATTATATCATAAATGCAATAGTGTACATATATATGTACTATACTAGTTAGTTTTATTAAAATGTTCTAGTAGTCATCTACTTGGGAGGATAGTTAATGTTTGTGCTGTTGGGGTGGCCTCATCACACCTGTCTATATTGACTACACAGTGTCCAGAAAATGGTGGGAATTTTTATGGGGTATTAGTAACTACACAGCGTTGGTGAATGTCCAGCAGACCAGAGGCTCACTCATCTTGTAGTTGTAGCTCTGGTGCTGAAATCAGGTGGTCCCACCTCTCCGTGCTGGCGGGCAATAATGGTGGTCTCTGTCACAAGTACTGCACAGATACACTCGAGTAAAGTCACCAACTGAATAGACACTGCTTTGTTGACAACAGAAACTCACAGCTCTGCAATCAAAGTATGGGCCATGTGTCAAAATCTATTCTCTACCCACGTCTGGACACAACACTGACACAACAACCACATCATACAGACAGGTCAGATCTCTCTGACCAAACAGCACATTTACCATGGTGGTTTTACATCAGATAGATCCTCCCAGACTATAGATTCTGAAAAATATTTATTAGTTTTCTGCCCTAAAAGAGGATAGGTAATATGTTTCATTATTCTCAACACTTGATCTGTCTTGCCTAACCCTTGCTGGAGTTTATGTACATTGTTGGTCCCTAGACCCTGACTAGGGCGGGGGGTCTAGAGCAAATCCCTACTTGTTTGTAAGGCTAGATTTCGATATGGCAGTATCAAATCACTCGAACATGAAACAATATTCAAAATATATAAGGAAATAATTTCAATCTTACCAGATTATGAATAAATAACACAGAATTGCTAGCAAAACTCAGCTGAGCTGCTGGCTATAGTATGGCGTCCCTAAATTTATTTCACTTTCTTTCATATGGAAATCACCACACTTTAAAATCTGTGTCTATCACTGAACAACTATTGAAGAATGACCCCAAATCCGCGTCTAAGCGCCGACAATATGCTTGTCTGTGGCCAATCACTGCCTAGGTTTATTTGAATTTCAAATTTCCTACACTAAAGTCATTTCAGTCATGCTTCAGTCAAGTATGGATGGTTATCTGTTAGTCTGTCCGTCTCTACTTGTGTTTCTACAAAATTGTACTTGATTTTTGAACCAACCTTTCTCTCCCCTCCAAAATTTTGTCGTTAAAAGTTATTTTTAGACACAGCCACCACAAATATCCCTTCTCTTCCATACTATGTAGATTTGAACACCTGCGTCTCGAGGTCGTGTTTTTTTTTTCAAATAGCGACACTTTTAGATTCAATACAGTCTGTCGATGATGTGAACAACACTGTCTTTTGCCATTATCTTCAATATTATCTATCCGTCTGTAAAATTAAGACCATATTAGTTCACTGCTCAGAATGGGCCATCCGGCCAGCTAATTTTTATATTCCTAACATTAATATTAAGAAAAAAGTACTTTTTAAATTTTGTAATATTTCGAACATCTGCGTTTAGCCGCTGAATTCAAATCAAGGGCTTGGTATCGCAAAAGCGTCCATTCCATACCTCGTGTCAATTTGGGGGACGTGACTTTTCCCCGTTTCCCCCCCAATTGCGTCTCCTTAGCCTTTCTAGTCTCACGCAATCTTTCCAGTCATATTTTTTTCCTTTTCTTTTTTAATCCGCCGTTCCCCTCCTGTCTAGCAAGTCAAATTTTTATGGAGGATGATGACCCGCGGTCTGGGCGATCATGTACATCAGCAGCATACGCATTATGTTTTTATCCTTAAATGTTATCTTTGGAGGTATTTTACCGTTGTATCTCTGTCAATTTCACTACACTGATGAAAGAACCGAGTGAAAGTAGACTGAAGGATGTTCTTTGTTTGAGTCACCCACGTTGTAACTTTCTTTGTGCAAGTTATTGCCAACAATATTTTCCTTTAGAATAAAGCAGAGTATCAAGTCTGTCCATACCTTAAAAGGGGGAAACCATAGACTCAATCATATGTATCTGTAACTCTTTGGGGTTTCACTTTCTTCTAACGGGACTGTGAGCTATATATCCAGGGGAGGACCATACAAACGGGTCTATCACTATTGTAGCATTCCTTGATTCTTATGACTAATTGTATATGCTTTTGATGTATTTTAGATGTTGTGATGTAAGTTTACTATGATAATTAAACTATACCTACATTTATTTCAGTGTGGTGGTCAGTTCGTTCCCATAATATCTATATAATCATTGTTATAGTTGTTCCCACGTCTGTGTGTCTAACTGTCGTCACTTGTATGTGCGGGCACGTGAGTGGATAGATATATAATATACATATTTTTTTATAGACTGACTCCTTTGGATCTGTTGTAGAAGATAGGCGGAAAGAGAGAGAGATTCTCGATTTCCGGGACAGCCTCTATAAATTTCTACCATCTCACTCGTGGAACTCTATTTCTATTATCACATCTCACTGAGGCTATCACTCATTCTAACCTATTCAGAAGAGACCAACCCAAGTCTTAATTTCCCTATCAAAAATCTACGACACGACCTCTGGTGGAGCCCCTAGCGGCCTCTGGTGGAGCCCCTAGCGGCCTCTGGTGGAGCCCCTAGCGACCTCTGGTGGAGCCCCTGGCGACCTCTGGTGGAGCCCCTGGCGACCTATGGTGGAGCCCCTGGAGACCTCTGGTGGAGCCCCTAGCGACCTCTGGTGGAGCCCCTAGCGACCTCTGGTGGAGCCCCTAGCGACCTCTGGTGGAACCCCTAGCGACCTCTGGTGGAACTCCGGTTGGGAAACAATGTTCTAAAAGCCTACGCTAAAATCCAGTTTTTCCATGCGGTTTAGTTTAAAAAAAAACCATTGTAACCTTCGAGATTGAAACTCGTTCTTCAGGTGGTACAAAAGATGAACAACACTTCATCCACCTTACGTTTGTAGCTCTTTCCAATCCCTTCCACTCATCATGTTCTAACTACTATAGATAACTAGATAATAGATAGATAGATGGATAGATATATAGATAGATAGATAGATAGATAGATAGACAGACAGACAGACAGACAGACAGACAGATAGATAGATAGATAGATAGACAGACAGACAGACAGACAGACAGACAGATGAAGTAGAACACTTCATCCACCTTACGTTTGTAGCTTTTTCCAATCCCTTCCACTCATCATGTTCTAACTATAGATAACTAGATAATAGATAGATAGATGGATAGATAGATAGATAGATAGACAGACAGACAGACAGACAGATGAAGTAGAACACTTCATCCACCTTGCGTTTGTAACTCTTTCCAATCCCTTCCACTTATCATGTTCTAACTACTATAGATAACTAGATAATAGATAGATAGATGGATGGATAGATAGATAGATAGATAGATAGATAGATAGATAGATAGATAGATAGATAGATAGATAGATAGATAGATAGATAGATAGATAGATAGATAGATAGATAGATAGATAGATAGACAGACAGACAGATGAAGTAGAACACTTCATCCATCTTGCGTTTGTAGCTCTTTCGAATCCCTTCCACTCATCATGTTCTAACTATAGATAACTAGATAATAGATAGATAGATGGATAGATAGATAGATAGATAGATAGGCAGACAGACAGACAGACAGATGAAGTAGAATACTTCATCCACCTTGCGTTTGTAACTCTTTCCAATCCCTTCCACTTATCATGTTCTAACTACTATAGATAACTAGATAATAGATAGATAGATGGATGGATGGATAGATAGATAGATAGATAGATAGATAGATAGATAGATAGATAGATAGATAGATAGATAGATAGATAGATAGATAGATAGATAGATAGATAGATAGATAGATAGATAGACAGACAGACAGATGAAGTAGAACACTTCATCCATCTTGCGTTTGTAGCTCTTTCGAATCCCTTCCACTTATCCTGTTCTAACTACTGCCCTCAAATTGTGAGAAGAACCGACACCACACTTGCATTAAATCACGTCAATATACTGGTCATATCGAAGGTAGGCGCTGGCCTCTCGCGACAAAGGGTACCGGGTTAAAACAAGGTGGTGTCAGGCTCCAGTCTACCCAGCTGTAAATGGGTACCTGACTCTGCTCTTGAGTTAGGGAAGGCATAAACAGCGAGGAAGGGAACGGGTCACCCCACTTCTCGAAGTTGAACTTAATATATTGCAATCTTGAACACTTCACTTCCCTACGGCAGTATCTGTTATGGAAATACGTTTTTTAAATAATAGAAGGTACGCCTGGTGAATGTACGCCTGGTGAAGGTATGCCTGGTGAAGGTATGCCTGGTATAGGTACGCCTGGTGAATGTACGCCTGGCGAAGGTACGCCTGGCGAAGGTACGCCTGGCGATGGAAAATGTAGTTGTTAGGTGTACATCCTACAGCTGACTGTCGAGTATCAGGCATTCAGTTATTCGAAATGTCGCGTTAACCCAAATTGTTCTCAAACGTCTCCTGAGTTCTTTGAGTTAGAGAAATATTGGTAAAATCAACAGATGTTGAAATAAATTATATACTCTTCTTTAAAAAAAATTATATTTATGTTTCATTAATGATTCTTTTAAAGCTATAATTTAAGCATTAATTTAATATACCCTAATTATTACTTACCAAGAAACAAAAGCTATTCCGATTGTTAACATCAAATGTAAGTATACTTTTTGAAGGAAAGTCGGTTTAACCAGTAAAATCGATTTCTGGACACACTACTGGTCCTGACGATTTCAAATAATCAGCAGTATACTGTATATTGCTGTGTCCGTTGCTTTCTTGAATTGTTTTCGGGCATGATTCTTCTTTTTATCTGATATTTTTACTTCTAATGTGAGTAATAATCATTTTTTTACGCACTGACGTCCTTCAGGAAAATCTCATTACACGTTTTAACTGTCCATATAATCCCAAACAATCTTCCGTAAACCCACATCGCTATGGCTTTCGGGGCCTGTCATTTTGGAGTTGTAAAAAATATTTGTAGCTAAAATACGGACTGGAAGGGAGGCATCAAAGAAACGTTGGCTTCCCGAAGAGCAGCAGTTGGGAGACTATTGTTCAGGCCATAAATGGAGGATTGCTCAGCAAAACAGAATTTGGCAAGAAGACGATGATGACTGTAAACCGCTCCACCTTTGTCCCAGTCTTGACGTATGGATGGGAATCATGGGCAATGACTACAACCCACAAAAGCCATCTCCAAACCTCAGAAATGAGATATCCGAGGGAGGTGGTTGAAGTAACAAGAAAAGTCATGGTCTTCAACTCAAACGATACCGCAAGGCCTCAAAACCCAGCCACTTGCAGACCCAAGTAGAACAGTCCCAACTACGATGGTTTGGCCATGTCTGCAGAATGGGAGAAGATCGGCTACCATGACACGTATGGGAAACTAAGAGCCAGAGATCCAGACCTCCAGGACGACCCAGAGTCCACTGGGAGGACAACATTAGACAATCTTTGAAGGACCGAGGACTAGAATGGAAGCAGGCCAGGAGGAAGACAGCAGATATGATAGTATGGCGCTCTCTCTGGCAAACCTCTACACCTCACAGTAGAAAAGGAACGACCAAGTAAGTAATAACACCCGTGTGTTACCGGGGCCCGAAAGGGGAGCAAAGAATAATAACACTGTCCCCTGCCAAGCATGTCGTAGAAAGCGACTAAGGAGGGTTGGGCATGGGGCCGGTTACCCCATCCTGTAAAAAAATTTAAACCACAAAAAACTTCAACAAATATGGACAAGTCAAATAAAGAAAATAAAACACAGCCATCCAAGACAGGGGAAGGTCCTCTCGCGGGGAGGCGTATGATGCAACACAGAGAAAGCCGAAAGGAGTCTGTGTTACTGACTAACCTTCTTTCTTCTAGGAGAACTTCCAGATTTGGCACCTGGAATGTTCGGACATTAAACGAACAAGGGAAAGTGGCGCAAGTGGCAGCAGAAATGAGGGAATACAAAATCGAGATTTTGGGAATGTGTGAAACAAAGTGGAAGGGGGTAGACAGGAAGAAACTCATCACAGGTGAATTGGCGCTGTCCTCAGGACATGAAGACGAAAGTTCATACCACAGTGAAGGGGTAGCTCTTATGTTATCTAAAGAAGCACAGAAAGCACTCATTGAATGGGAAGCTGTTGGACCCAGAATAATAACAGCTACTTTCAAAACAGCTAAAAAGAAAATTCATGTAAATGTCATCCAATGTTATGCACCAACTAATGACAAAGAAGAGTCTGTGAAAGAAGCATTTTATACTAAACTTCTGGAAATTATGGATAAAGTAAAAAGAAGAGACATCACAATTTTGATGGGTGACATGAATGCAAAGATAGGTACAGTCAACACCGGATTTGAAGAAGTCATGGGAAAACATGGGCTAGGAGTAATGAATGAAAATGGAGAACTATTCGCAAACTTCTGTGCTTCAAATCAACTGGCTATAGGAGGAAGCATGTTTCCACATAAGAGAATACACAAGGCAACATGGATATCACCAGATCATAGAACAGAAAATCAGATTGATCATATATGCATAAACAAGAAGTTTAGATCATCATTGCAGGATGTAAAGGTATATAGAGGAGCAGATGTGGCATCAGATCACCATCTTCTGATAGCCAAAATAAAAATGAAACTCAAGAGATATGCAACAATGCAAAATTATAGACAACAGTATAATGTAGGACAGCTAAGAAATCAAGAAACAAGAGACAAATTTGCGGTCACAGTATCCAACAAATTCCAAGTGCTCCAACAGCTGGAAGATGTAGAGAATACAGAAGACTATTGGCAGCAGGTCAAAACTGTATGGAAGGAGACATGTGAAGAAATACTGGGGAAAAGGGAAAGACAACAAAAAGCATGGATTACAACAGAAACCATCAATAAGATAAAAGACAGAAAAAACAAGAAAGCAGAGTTAAACACAAGCAAAACCAGAAGTTCCAAAGCCAAGGCTCAAGAAGTGTACACAGAAGCAAACAAAGAAGTAAAAAGAAGTATCAAAAGAGACAAGAGGAAGTATATTGAGGAGTTGGCAAGAGAGGCAGAAGATGCTGCAGCCAAAGGAAATATGAGAGAACTGTATAGCAGCACAAAGAAGCTAACAGGGAAATACAAGCAAACAAGTTGCCTCATAAAAGACAAGAATGGGAAACTGCTCAGCAATATACAAGAGCAAAAGAAGAGGTGGACAGAATATTTTGGGGACCTTCTCAATAGACCAGCTCCACAAAACCCGCCGGACATCCAGCTAGCAGAAGAAGAGCTACAAATTAATGGTGAAAGACCAACGAAGGAAGAAATAAAGAAAGCCATAAAGCTTCTAAGAGATGGAAAAGCGTCTGGACCTGATGGCATTCCAGCAGAGGCCATCAAAGCAGATATCGACACGGCTACAGAGATGTTATATAAATTACTTGGTAAAGTCTGGGAAAAGGAAGAGATACCAGCAGAATGGAAGGAAGGATATCTGATAAAGTTGCCTAAGAAGGGAAATTTACAAGAGTGCACAAATTATAGAGGAATAATGTTACTATCAGTGCCAGGAAAAGTATTAAACAGGATTATCCTTGAGAGATTAAAAGAGTCCATAGACAAGAAACTGAGAGATGAACAAGCAGGTTTTCGACAAAACAGATCATGTACAGACCAGATAGCCACTTTGAGAATAATAGTTGAACAAAGTCTGGAATGGAATTCACCACTATACATCGGATTTGTGGACTACGAAAAGGCATTTGACAGTGTAGACAGAGAATCACTTTGGAAATTGTTGAGGCATTATGGAGTTCCCCTGAAGATCATTAATTTAATAAAGAAAACATATGAAGACATGACATGCAGAGTTCTTCACGAAGGACAGCTTACAGAACCGTTTGGGATAAGAACAGGAGTGCGACAGGGATGCCTCTTGTCTCCATTTCTTTTCTTGCTGGCAATAGATTGGGTTATGAGATCATCGGCAACACACAACAGAAATGGAATCCAGTGGACTCTGACTAAGCAGTTGGATGATCTGGATTTTGCTGATGACTTGGCTCTTCTGTCCCATAGCCGTAATCAGATGCAGGACAAATTGAAAACACTTGATGAGAGGTCACAGCAATTGGGTCTGAAAATACACAGGGAAAAGACAAAAATAATGCGAATAAATGCAGGTAATGATAACAGGATTGAACTGGAAGAAACACCAATACAAGATGTAGAATCATACACATATCTTGGCAGTAATATAGATAAAGTTGGAGGGACAGACAGCGATATCAAAATAAGAATACAAAAGGCAAGAGGAGCTTTCATTGCATTGGGAAATATATGGAGATCAAGAGAAATAGGATCCAACACGAAAATAAGAATCTTCAACTCAAATGTGAAGTCAGTCCTATTGTATGGCTCAGAGACATGGAGAACAACAAAGACAACAACCAAAAAGCTACAGACTTTCATAAATGGGTGCTTGCGTAGAATAGAGGGATTAAAATGGTATGACAAGGTTACCAACGTGGAACTGATGACAAGAACTAGACAAGTGCCAGTGGAACAAGAAATGAGAAGAAGACGATGGCGATGGATAGGACACACACTGAGAAAACCTGTTGATAGCATTACAAGGCAGTCCTTGTTCTGGAACCCCCAGGGCAAGAGAGGCAGAGGAAGACCAAGAAGTACATGGAGAAGAGAGTTGGAAACAGAGGTGAAAATGATGAGGAGAACATGGAAAGAACTTGAGATGATGGCACGTGACAGGAGGACTTGGCATGTGTTTGTTGAAGGCCTATGCTCCTTTGGGAGTGGAGGGTTATGAATGAATGAAGTAAGTAATAAGTAAGCTACCACATACACGCACGAACGCACGTGCGCGCACACAAACACACACAAACACAAACACACAAATATATATATATATATATATATATATATATATATATATATATATATATATATATATATATATTTATATATATATATATAATATATATATATATATATATTAGCTTGGCCATTTCTGTGGTTGATTTGCCACAGCCATTGTGCCACGCTGTGGTGAAAAATTCTAATACCTCTATATAAATTATAACATAAAGGTAAAGCCGAACGAAATAATACGATAGGAAGAAGAATGGAGAAGGACCAGTGCGTTCCCTGTATAGATAACGCCTTAGTTGTGTAACGCCGTAATGACTAACACAAGATTTCTACTTGTCCTAATTCGTTCGTTCCTAAATAAAATGCTTAAGCCTAACAATACGGCGATAACCGTAGTTCTAAAAATAGAATGTGTAGTAAAATCTTCGGAACGACCTTGATTTTAAAAACTAACACTAGTGCAAAATCACACACAAGGTTAGCCTTGGAAAGACAGACGGGCTTAGAAGAAAAAAAAAAGCAAAGAGAGGTAGACGGACCATGGAACACAGTAGCGCAAGCCACTCGCTGTGTGTCTAAAAATAAACCAACTCGCAGTGGACATGGCCTAATTTTTTCAAATAAACAGGGATGAAAAAAACTAACGATACGATGTTGGGTTTTAAAAACAGGTTTAATTCTTATTAGGAAACCTGATATTTACGTAGGGCTCCTGACTTTATACTGATAGTACAGTCGTAAAGGATTGAACAGGTGGTAGTTGAAATTAAACACTTAACATCGAAAAAAGATCGTATTCTTAACTACACCACTTAGCCCCTTGAAAATCATATATTCGCGTACAGGAAGGCTAGTGGACTAGGAATATGTAATAAATTATCTAAAAAGTCCATTAGATAATTAGATATTGGTAATAAAACATATAGAGAACAGAGATACTGTCAGGTTTGGTCATATCTGCTTGGGATGGAAATCCCTGATTTTTGTGAAACATAGTAGTGACAGGAAGTCTAAGATAGTACGTGGGAGGCCATTGGCTGAACTTTGTGGTTAAAAGAAATTGGATTGGGTGACCTATGAATAACAAATAAATGCCTAGAAACGGAGTAGAAGTGAATGAAAATGTTGGAATGACTGGGTACTCGTTTGAATATATTCAAAACGATTGGCCAATACACTGGATATTGGCAGAAGAAATCTTAGAGGGGACGCCATATCGTTACACATTTGAGAGATGAGAGCAGGCAGTGTTATCCAAAATTAAATATATGATAACAGCTTGGATATACCACACATCAAACTGTGCCAGTCATCTATAGTGTGTTTTCCTTACGAATTGTGGTAAGCTGGACATTTTTGATCTGTATTTTATATGGAAAATGTGAAATGATAAATTATGTTTGTATGTGTGCGGTTCAGTAGCAAACATGAGGCAAAGCCTAGATAATGCTCCACCATGTAAAAGATTGTCAGAGAGAAGTATAACTGCATATATATATATATTGGATTGCCATATAGTAACAAAGCACCTATCCTATTGTATGGAAGGGATTACAGCTGGAATTGCAGAGGCGTTGTAACCATTAGGGAGAGGAATACTGGTGTATATTGTCACATGAAAAGCTAGCAGTTGGCCTAAAGCGCTGAACTTTATGTTTCTTTGTACTGTCATGTACTTCAGTGTGGAATAATATTGTATACTAGTTAGTAAGAAGGATGCATAACCTTCACTTTCAGGGACCGTGGTATAGATGGTGATATTGCATCGTCCGGTCTGAGTACTGCGTGATCCAGAAAGTTGGCAGCAGACTCCATGCACAAGATAGCGGCCATTGTCTATCATATTATCAAACTGAGAAGCAAGCGAGCAGAGGATACATGTTTCCTGCAGCTGCAGTATGAGATAAGAGCATGTCAGCACGTAAAGCCCAACCTTGAATCAAATACCCCTGAAATGAACTTTATTATAAAGACAAAAGGGACAGAATTTTTAAAGAAACAGAATCTGTGAATCCTTTAATATTATTTCCACCAGTAACAAACACATGAAGTCGTGATGACAAACAACAACCTAGCATTAAAAGCCAGTATTACCTCATAATAACACATCACAACACTACACTTATATTACAATACTATTATATGTCTGGACAAAGATCTTTTGTATAAATTTTTGTACATAAACATTGTGCTTACATTTGATTGTGATTCCTGATTCACATTGTAATAGGATCAGGATATCTATATATTGAAAAAGCTAATACATTATATAAAATTTAACATTTGACTTACTTAAGATAAATCTTTAGAGTGTTATGTGTTTGTGAGTGTCATAGTGTTGTAAATTGTTGTGAATCTTAACTTAGGTGTTTATCTGTCTGTTGGTTGTTGTGAACTTACACTTCATCACTATCATAACCCTAGACATTAAACGAAGTCATCATACAATTCAAGAATAAGTCTGACTGAGGTCGAAATGTGGTAGCAAGCAAGGTTCTCTGTAATACACCAACCTTATTAGATACAGAGACCTTCACAGCTGATCTCATTCAGTACACTAAGTCCCCTATAAATATATTTATATAATCCCAACTCATCGCATATATTGGGGGTCTCGCTCCCGGGTTTTGAATTTTTCAAAGCACCAATTATATTGGGTAGCTCACTTCAGGGAATTATAAAAATTAAAAAGGTATTCTTGGGTGGAAAATAAATAAGGTTGAGCTTTCAGTGCTTGTGGTTGTCCTTATTATAATTAGTCATAGATAGAATTGTTTAGTTAGACATTGTATAAATTTGCCTGTTAGAAAATTGCTGACCTGGCAAAGTTTCGATCTGCGGCTGTACAGACTGCCAGGGAAATTCACATGGATTGTCAAGTTTTGATTGATTATGTGACCTTAGAATGTGATAAATTTATTGCCAGGGAAGAAAAAAGATTAGAGAAAGAAGCAGAAAGAAAGTTAGAGGCAGATAAAGAAATTAAGAGGCTGCAGATTGAGGCTGACAAAGAGGCTAGGGCATTGGAGGCGGATCGTGAGGCGGAAATAAAGAGGGTCCAGTTGGAAGAGACACCCGTGTGTTACCGGGGCCCGAAAGGGGAGCAAAGAATAGTAACACTGCACCCTACCACGCATGTCGTAAAAAGCGACTAAGGAGGGTATGGGCATGGGGCTGTTTACCCCATCCCGTAAAAACTTCGCACAGTGGGCTGATCACCTGCTTGCCAACCAATCTGATTACGGAAACAATGATAGATTGTTTGGTCTGTTTTTGTTCCACAAAGACGCCACTAGGCGTGGTGGAAACAGCGATAGATTGATCAATTTGTTGTTGCCCTAAGACGCCACTAGGCGTACTGGCCACATACTGCTTTGCCGGTTGATGGCTAAGGATGGAAGAAGAAGAAGAAGTTGGAAGAGAAAAAGACTGAAAGGGAAGCAGAAGAAAAGAGATTAGCTGCAGAAAGAGAAGAAAAGAGATTAGCTGCAGACAGGGAAGCAGAAGAAAAGAGATTAGCTATAGAAAGAGAAGAAAGAAGATTAGCTGCAGAAAGGGAAGCAGAAGATAGGAGATTGCAGAGGGAGCATGAATTACGACTAAGAGAGTTAGAAATTCAAGGCCATGCTCCTGAAAATGGTGCCAGCCCTTTTACCTCCGATGCTACTGGCAGTCAGGCAGCCTCAACCTTAGCTATGAGTTTTCATTTAGACCATTTTGTTGAGAAAGACGATGACATAGAAAGTTACCTAAATAGATATGAACTTTTGGCTACCACGTATGGTTTAGAGAGAGAAAGGTGGAGCCTAAAGTTATCACAAGGGCTTCGGGGTACAGCTTATGAAGTTTTTGCCAAGATGAGCAGAGATGACCAAGACAATTATGACATGTTAAAGCAGGCTCTTTTGTTAAGATATGAAAAGAATGGAGAATTTTATAGAAAAAAAATTCAGGAATGCTAAACTACTGTCAGGTGAGACATATCACCAGTTCTCTGCACAGTTAGAGACATACTTGGAGAAATGGACTGCTCTGGGGAAAACCCAAGATCTTAAGGAAATGATCCTTATAGAGCAGCTAAGAGAGTCCATGGCTCCAGACCTGAGAAAGTTTCTCATGGAACAAGGTGCAGAGAGGCTGGGTGAGTTACTAAATGTCGCTGAAAGATATCAGGCAGCTCAAGCAGAGGTAACTGGTAATAAAAAGAAACAGGTAGACAATTTTAAGGCACCACATAAGTTTGATCATAGAGATCAGAACAAAGGTAAGCACCAGTTTGATAGGCCACGATATGATAATAAAAATAAAACCCCACAATTCGATGAAAGGAAATTTGATGAAAGAAAATCTTTCAACCAAGGAAAGAAGTGGTGTAAAGTTTGTCAGATGAACAATCATACCACCGAAAATTGTAGAAGGAAACCTGTGTATATGGCCACCCTTCAGGTCAGGTCGACCTCTAGAAAGGAGGAGGATATTCTGATAGATACCACTCCAGATGAGATGAGGAAGGCGCAGGCTGGGGATAAGACCCTCAAGCCTTGTTTTAAGAAATTGTCAAATTGTCATACACCTCCAGGAAAAGGAGACTTCTATATGAAGGACAAATTGATTTATAGGAAGGCTGGATCTAGATCAAAAGGTCAGGGACAGCTGGTACTTCCTAAAAAGTATAGGGCAGAGTTAATAAGGAGCTTACATGTGAAACAAGATGGGGACCATGAGAAAATAGGTACCATCATTCAAAAGGTGGCTCACAATTATTATTGGCCCAAGGCAATGATTGACATTGAGAATTTTGTAGAAAGATGTGGCATATTACATGAGGGAACACCCACAAGTGGGAACAGGGATCAGGACCTCGACACGCCACGGGGCAAACTTAGGCCTGACACTGAAAAGAAAAATAAATTTAATAAAGTGGACAAAGTGGAATGGGAGCCCCCTTTTCACGGACAGTCTTCACTTGGATGTTTTACCATGGCCACGATGCAGCGAGTACAAAGAGATGTCTTACCCCAGAATAAGCCGAAAATCCCTCAGTCGGACTTATGTGAACTGGAGGAAGATACAAGAGAGAGGAGATCTCTCACAAATAATTTTAAGTGGGGAGAGAGCCCCAAGAAAAAAATTGGTAGCGGTCGTTTTGTGAATGATGATTCTGGGAATAAAAGTCATCACTACAGTGCTTCTAATGGAAGAGACCCTACCGGTGCATGGAAAAATAAACAAGAAAGCAAAAGACAGAGATTTGGCTGTGGGAGAGAAGGTACTGCTTCTTCTACCCGGTAGCCAGAATAAGTTGCAAATTGGATGGCAAGGTCCATATACAGTTCTAGAGAAGATGTCTAGAACAAATTATAAGATAGATAAGAAGGGGAAAGAAAAAATTTATCATGTGAATCTCCTGAAAAAATATTTGGAAAGAGAAAATCAGGAAGAGACACATTTGCTGACCTTGTCTATTGCAATGGAGATGAAAAAAAGAACCACTTTCATCATTTGAATATCCATTACACCCCTGTGAGACCGCTGCACAGGTGAAAATCAGTACACATTTAACGACAAATCAGAAGGAGAGAGTGCAACAGGTTCTAGATGATCATACAGAGGTGCTAACGGACCGTCCGGGGCATACAAATTTATTAGAATATGATATGAAACTTATAGACCCAACACCAGTCTGTATGAAAGCCTATTCGATTCCTTTCGCTAAGGAGAAAGCTTTGAAGGAAGAGATAGACTATTTGTTCAAGGAAGGAATTACTTCACACAGTGAATCTCAGTATAGTTCCAGTGTGGTTCTATTGAGATAGCCCGCTGGAGAACATAGACTCTGTATAGATTACAGGAGACTGAATGCTATCACAGAAGGTCAGGTGGATCCATTGCCGGATACAAATCAGCTGTTTGCCAGGCTGAATAAAGCTAAATATTTCTCAAAGGTGGATCTGAGCAAAGGCTACTATCAGATTCCAGTAAAGCCTGAGGTTAGACCTTATCTAGCTTTTAGTACCTCAGAGGGACACTATGAATTTAACAGATTGCCATTTGGATTGAAAAATGCGCCCAGTGTCTTCTCTAGAATGATGAGAAAATTGTTGGATCCCCTGAATAATCCATGCATCACAAACTTCATGGATGATATCCTCGTAGCGACAGAAACATTTGAGGAACACATTAACTCTCTGAACATGTTGTTTGATCGACTTAGAGAAGCAAATTTGACAGCCCGACCAACCAAATGTTGCGTTGGATGTAAAGAATTAGAATTCTCGGGACACACAGTCCATCAGGGAAACATGACCCCTGACCCCAAGAACTTGGAGAAACTGAGAAAAGCACCGAAGCCACAAACCAAGAAAGACGTGAGATCCTTTGTCTCATTATGTGGTTTCTACCAAAAATATATCAAAAACTTTAACTCCATATGTGCACCGTTAACTGATTTGACACGCAAGGAAATCCAGATCGAATTACCTGGACAGCACAGTGTGAATTAGCATACCAAGAATTGAAGGAAAAGCTCACAAGCAAACCTATTTTGAAATTACCTGACTTAAGTCAAGAATTCATTGTGAGAACGGATGCTAGTAATCTAGGGTTGGGTGCCACCCTGTTACAGAAGTCAGATACACTGGATGGGGAATTAACCCCAGTGGCATATGCTAGTCGTAAGTTGAATACAGCTGAAAAAAATTATTCAACTAGTGAAAAAGAATGTCTCGCAGTGATAAGGGCGATCAAGAAATTCAATATTTATCTGTATGGGAAGGCATTCAAGTTACAAACAGATCACAAACCCCTGGCTTTTCTAGCGCAAACCAGGCATGAAAATTCTAGGTTACTACGCTGGTCTTTGCTGTTACAGCCATATCAGTTCAGTATAGAATATATTTCTGGAAAAACTAACCTGGGTGCGGATTTTCTAAGCCGCCATCTGTGCGATGAGACTCAAGGTAATCACCAGGCATAGATAGAATTTTATCTTTGTGTATATATAATTAGGGACTGACATATAATGTCTGTTTTAAGTGGGGAGAATTGTGGTGAAAAATTCTAATACCCCTATATAAATTAGAACATAAAGGTAAAGCCGAACGAAATAATACGATAGGAAGAAGAATGGAGAAGGACCAGTGCGTTCCCTGTATAGATAGCGCTTTAGTTGTATAACGCCGTAATGGCTAACACAAGATTTCTACTTGTCCTAATTCGTTCGTTCCTAAATAAAATGCTTAAGCCTAACAATACGGCGATAACCGTAGTTCTAAAAATAGAATGTGTAGTAAAATCTTCGGAACGACCTTGATTTTAAAAATTAACACTAGTGCAAAATCACGCACAAGGTTAGCCTTGGAAAGACAGACGGGCTTAGAAGAAAAAAAAAGCAGAGAGAGGTAGACGGACCATGGAACACAGTAGCGCAAGCCACTCGCTGTGTGTCTAAAAATAAACCAACTCGCAGTGGACATGGCCTAATTTTTTCAAATAAACAGGGATGAAAAAAACTAACGATACGATGTTGGGTTTTGAAAACAGGTTTAATTCTTATTAGGAAACCTGATATTTACGTAGGGCTCCTGACTTTATACTGATAGTACAGTCGTAAAGGATTGAACAGGTGGTAGATGAAATTAAACACTTAACATCGAAAAAAAGATCGTATTCTTAACTACACCACTTAGCCCCTTGAAAATCATATATTCGTGTATATGAAGGCTAGTGGACTAAGAATATGTAATAAATTATCTAAAAAGTCCATTAGATAATTAGATATTGGTAATAAAACATATAGAGAACAGAGATACTGTCAGGTTTGGTCATATCTGCTTGGGATGGAAATCCCTGATTTTTGTGAAACATAGTAGTGACAGGAAGTCTAAGATAGTACGTGGGAGGCCATTGGCTGAACTTTGTAGTTAAAAGAAATTGGATTGGGTGACCTATGAATAACAAATAAATGCCTATAAACGGAGTAGAAGTGAATGAAAATGTTGGAATGACTGGGTACTCGTTTGAATATATTCAAAACGATTGGCCAATACACTGGATATTGGCAGAAGAAATCTTAGAGGGGACGCCATATCGTTACACATTTGAGAGATGAGAGCAGGCAGTGTTAACCAAAATTAAATATATGATAACAGCTTGGACATACCGCAGATCAAACTGTGCCAGTCATCTTTAGTGTGTTTTCCTTACGAATTGTGGTAAGCTGGACATTTTTGATCTGTATTTTATATGAAAATTGAATGTGAAATGATAAATTATGTCTGTATGTGTGCGGTTCAGTAGCAAACATGAGGCAAAGCCTAGATATTGCACCACCATGTAAAAGATTGTCAGAGAGGAGTATAACTGCATATATATATATTGGATTGCCATATAGTAACATAACACCTATCCTATTTGTCGTAGATTTTTGATAGGAGTATTAAGACTTGGGTTTGGTCCCTTCTGAATAGGTTGGAATGAGTGATAGACACAGTGTGCGCTGGTGAGAAGCAATGGAATTTCCACACGTGAGATGATAGAATGTGATATAGAGGCTGTCTTTGAGAATCGAGATAATCTTCTCTCTCTCTCCTATCTTCCACGACCGCTTTTAAAGGCGTCAGACAGTCTAAACACAGATATATATATATATATATATATATATATATATATATATATATATATATATATATATATATATATATATATATTAATATATCTCTATCTACTCACGGGCACGCACATACACGTGACGACAGGTAAACACACAGACGTGGGAAAACTATAACAATGATTATACAGATAATTGGGATCGAGCTGACCAACGCACTGATTTTTTTTTTTGTTCAAGAGAGATATTTTAATTATCATATCAAAATTTCTCACAACACCAAAAAAATTACATCAAGGAAAAACATATACAAATAGTCATAAAATTTAAGAAAATGCTACAAGGATGATAGCCCGTTAAAATCTTACTCTAGGTTTAGCCCACAGCCCCGTTAAGAGAACAGATGATGGCCCAAAGAGTTATAGATACGTAGGGTTGAGGCTAAGAGTTTTTCTTCTTTTCTCGTAACTGTATGCACAGAGTTGAATAATCTGATTTAGCCTAAGAAGTAAAGAAACTCTAGCAAATAGTAACAAATTCTGCAGGTTAAACAACAAGAATTTAGACAGTAAATGGGTGACAATCTATAACTGTAAAATAACACTCTGATCTGCGTACACTCATTCATTCAGCCATGGCCATGGATACACAGTTATACTCACAACTTTGCTCGCTGCCTCTGGGAACATACTCAATTCTAGGACCTTCACACAGACCCGAAAATGCAGTCCTTGACCAAGAAATCCCCAGTTTCCAAAAGACGTACTAAACTCTCAGGGAACGATTCCTTGGGTGTTCTAATGTTTCGAATGTCTGATTAAGTCACATAAAATATTGTCCAGGCACGAAAGTTAGCAGAGCACAATGTCATTAGCTTTGGTTTCTAGAATTTAAGGAATGTCAGATCGGTGTCTACTTTCAGGAAGTTACTATATTTGGTCACCACAGTACTAGTCAAAACTCTGTCGGAATGTTTCTGATCTTTGCTTGCCACAACGGGCTGAATTGTACTGACGAGTTATTCTGGAAGAATTAATTCTGGCGCGAAGGCCTCTTACTTCATTTAACTGTTACAGTTCAGGTAATGAAAGTGATTTGTTTCTTCCCAAATAAAGTTCACGTACTAGAACGCTGGTAAAGTTGGGTACCACCGTTTCACTATATAAAAGAAAGAACACATATCAAATAATTTTACAATATGTACCCACTATAACTTACATTATTAAACCGCAAGTGTACTGCTTGACTTATCATTTAAATTTTCCCGTAAAGTAAGTTATATCTTAAAAAAAAATCATCAATCCCCATGAATTTAGGAACACGTGCGTGTTCCGTCAACATCTCATGAGGTTTCTAGCATTTGTAAGTTAGTTTAGAAAAATATGATCTCGTCTGATTTCTTAGCAGTAAAATTAACTTCATTATAGCTACATTATTGTTTAGTAAGCTAAGATATAATTTATTCTGCTATCCACTGAAACACGTCACTAGAAAATAATACAGACTATATAAATTTGGCACTCTGCGCAAAATCTAACTAGTGAAATATGAAATAAGCGACTTAACACTTTATCATTTCACAAAATACTAGATATAATATATATTACCTCACACAGAACTACAGATTGTCGCACAACTTAAGAATTATATGCTGAATATTTAAGGAAGTCTAGAAGTTCGACCAATTGCCGAAACAAACTGAGAAACTTCGCTAACAGCTATTCTGTTTCGAACAATCTGTCTACTGCGAATATAGGAGCGAGAATGAAATTAAAGTTTCAAACTCGGGCCAATATCTTAAAATCAGACAAAGGGCCCCAACTTATTTCGATAAGCGAAATTATCTCCCCTACTCCCAACGTTTACGTCACCTTAACGCGTGACGTAACTGCCACCAGTGACCGAGAAATGCGCGTGGCAGTTGCAAATCTCAGACAACCGTCTACAACTGCGTCATACAGATGCCGGGTTTGACACCTTAAGCTAGTGACAGGTGAACAAAATGGTAGACCAAAAGTCTGCTCTATGTCCAGCGAAACGAATTTCTCACACCTTCACGTCTTACCTGCGCGACTGACATCTGATGCAATAAGGTTACTAGTCAGTATGAGAAAGAAAAACGATGATGGGAAAGAAATATATTTTTCGCAACGAGTGATGCGAAAAAATACAGGAAAAACAAGTACGGAAAGATAATAAAATGAAAGGATTAGGGTGAGAGAATAGGAAGAAGATGTAGGTAATTTAATGATATAAAGACCCACGTGACAGGACGTCCCCCCTTAAGATATGGAAGCACTCCATGTCTACGTTATGGAATTAAATTTCCTATAACCGTAGCTTCGGGGTGTCTGTCTTCTTCCTTCTCATCTTCCCCCTCCATCTCTCTCCAATTCCTACTCAAGTCTACTCCCCAAAGTTTCCTTCCTCTGGAATGTCTCCCATGCGCGCTTGAAAGAGCGTCGCCGCTTCTGACATTTTTCAAAGATTTCTTGTGATAGCGGTGGAATATCCCTGCCCCTATCATCATCTTCGTCAGCTCTGGCGATCGTCAGGAGATGGTCGGAGGTTGGCGCTGGTCTTTCCAAGTATCTCTTTAAGAGATTTAAATGGAAAACCTTCTCCTTTCCTTGAATAGATATCTGGTAGTTAGCCTTAGAAATCTTTTTCAGGACGGTAAACGGCCCTTGCCATCCGATCTTCAGTTGGTTGTTCTCGGTAGGGAGTAACACCAAAACTTTCTCTCCTGCTTCCAGTTCTCTCTCTTTCGCGACTTTCCTGTATCGGTTAGCGTGCTTTGTGCGTGCTCGCTTAAAGTTAGTCGTTGCTAGGTCCCATCCTAGTTTCAACCTATCCTTTAAATCCGATACGTATTTACTGGCTGAGACGACTGTCTCATCCGCCTTCTGGTCTGTCAGCGACCAAAGTAAGGCTTTAAGCGGGCCCTTAATGGGTCTGCCGAATAAGAGCGTAGCTGGCGGAAATCCTGTGGAAGTATGAGGAGATTCTCTGTAGACAAATAATGCTGCAGGAATACAAAGATCCCAATCTTCAGGTTTCACTTGTGCCAGTTTACTTAGCATCATGTTGAGGTTTCCATTAGCACGTTCCACGAGCCCATTTCCGGCCGGAGTATATGGCTTAGTGTGGATGTGCTGGGTCCTCAAGATCTTCACGATCTCATCCATCAACAGGTTTCGGTATGGGGATCCGTTATCCGTCAACACTTGTTGAGGGAATCCCAACCGAGTGAAAATCTGCACGAGGGCTTCTGCGACATGCTTGGCATCTGCGCATGTTAGCGGGATAGCTTCTGCCCATAAAGTGCATGTATCGACTAAGGTCAGGATAAACCTGTTCCTTCTTTTAGTCCTTTCTAAGGGTCCTAAAATGTCGATCACAACCCGTTCGAATGGTGTTCCCACTATTGGCATTTCACCCATGTGGACTGAGGGTGTCCGTTGCTTGGGTGGTACACGTTGGCACTGGGCACAGGATTTGACGTACCTGATAATATCAGTGTTTACTCCTGGCCACCAATAATGAGTGGTTATACGTTGGTTTGTGGCGTTCTGTCCCATATGTCCGCTGAAGGGAAGAGAGTGCCCCATTTCTAGGATTTGGCTTCTGTACTGTTTCGGTACTAGGAGCTGGTTGTAACCTTGGTCAGGCTTGCCCGTTCTCCGATAAAGTACGCCATCCTCAGAAAAAATGTCCCCGTGCTGTCTGGGTTCCTTAGCCATGGGCAGTTTCCTAAAGCAGGGTGCCAAAGTAGGGTCCTTGTATTGCGCTTCTTTAAGTTCCATAGGTAACAAATTAGGCGCAGGCTCCCGTTCCTTCTTGGTTTGCCCTCTTGTAGTTACTGCTGCCACAATCGGCTCTTTCGGTTTCCCAATACACACGTATCTACCGCCAAGTATGACTGGGTAGATGGGATCATCCATAACAGCCGCTTTGATCACGCCTCTGACAAAATCAGAGTGTATCTCCACCAATGCGATGGGAAGTGCTGTAGGTGCATCACTCTTACGAACTCCACAAAGTTTGACGGTCTCTCCTGTCTCTTGACCGGGTTTAACCAGGTTTCTGGCAACAATGCAATACAGGTTTCCTGCAGCTGCATTATGAGATAAGAGCATGTCAGCACGTAAAGCCCAATCTTGAATAAAATACCCCTGAACTGAACTTTATTATAAAGACAAAAGGGACAGAATTTTTAAAGAAACAGAATCTGTGAATCCTTTAATATTATTTCCACCAGGAACAAACACATGAAGTCGTGATGACAAACAACAACCTAGCATTAAAAGCCAGTATTACCTCATAATAACCCATCACAACACTACACTTATATTACAATACTATTATATGTCTGGACAAAGATCTTTTGTATAAATTTTTGTACATAAACATTGTGCTTACATTTGATTGTGATTCCTGATTCACATTGTAATAGGATCAGGATATCTATATATTGGAAAAGCTAATACATTATATAAAATTTAACATTTGACTTACTTAAGATAAATCTTTAGAGTGTTATGTGTTTGTGAGTGTCATAGTGTTGTAAATTGTTGTGAATCTTAACTTAGGTGTTTATCTGTCTGTTGGTTGTTGTGAACTTACACTTCATCACTATCATAACCCTAGACATTAAACGAAGTCATCATACAATTCAAGAATAAGTCTGACTGAGGTCGAAATGTGGTAGCAAGCAAGGTTCTCTGTAATACACCAACCTTATTAGATACAGAGACCTTCACAGCTGATCTCATTCAGTACACTAAGTCCCCTATAAATATATTTATATAATCCCAACTCACCACACACGCCAAAACAAAGAAACAAAGCAAAACATGGTTTGCCCACCCCTGAGCTGTGCTATTCCGTCTATAGCCATGACGGACTTTCTTTTTTTCTTTTCGTAAATTATTTTTGCTGTTACTGCCATTAACAGCAAAAGAGTACTACTTAACAACTGCGTTACGCTTGTCATTCGCTTACTTCATCAAAGATAGCACATCGTTTTTAGAGTTACCACAAAATAATTAATTAAATAAATTTTAAAAATGTACTTGTAAGATGGCGACATGTAACTGACCTTTTAACCTTGACATGTGGACAAATGACCCAGTCCAGAGCCACAACCCCTTTATCCCGCATCTGTAAGTACTCCCTCTCGTAGGTCACATCGGGCTGTGGTAGAATGACCGGAAGTACTGTCTGCACGTGACGTGAACTTAGCAAAAAACTTGGACTGAAGTAACGATCTTTTAACTTGCACTTGTCTGGAATGATGCAAAGATTGATAATTGGTTGGATTAATGACTTAGGAAAACTCAGAATGCATTAAAAAAAAAATAAACAGAAGCAGACGAGCTCTCCCAAAAGAAGAAATCCAGCCCGTCAAAGCTCAACAGGATCCAAGGAAATGGAGTTTAACCGGTTTTTCCATGAATAGGATAAAAACCAGTTCTCTTGTGCATGGACCAAAAACCATAAAATGGGGGTGGACCGCAGTAAGACCACGATAAACGATGGGGTAAACAATAATAGATGATGTATTAAACCATGACAAAGGACAGAGAGAATTGTCTACGTAACGGCCCAAAAGTTCCATGTTTTTCTGACGAAGGCGTTGGGGCCGTAACGTAGGAATTCTCTTTATCCTAGTAAGACGCATCACCTACTTATGTTTACCCCACCAAGAATAACAACAGTACGACCAACTAGGCACTCCATATTTTCAGTAAATGAACAAATAGATATTTCGTAACAATAACCTAGCAACCAGCATCATCATTGTCGTTTCCACTCGCTTAAGGAGCATGAAAACCCCCTTGCAGGTGGTCCCCTTGCAGGTGGTCCCCTTGCAGGTGGTCCCCTTGCAGGTGGTACCCTTGCAGGTGGTCCCCTTGCAGGTGGTACCCTTGCAGGTGGTACCCTTGCAGAAAGCCGAAGGAAAGTGAAAATGATGCTGATGATGATGATGAAGGACTATTATTATAATTAAAATAACAACTTACTCAAAATATGTGAGTTGAGCGAGGAATCTCTGTAGTATAGAACTGGAAGTTCTGGTGCCGCCATGTTGAAAAACCCCCTGAGGAAGACGCCAATGGACAGAACGACAGAGCCCAAAATTGCCACGTAAAAAGTGAGGGGTAGAACACTGATGTAAGAGAGTTCAAGCATAATAATCGTCAGAGTCGGCGATACTCGAACAATGTTGTTGGCTATCGTCTCGGTTTTGTTGTCACATTAGGCATTGCTCTGGAAAAAAGAGAGTATGTTTTTTCACAATTAAGCGTACCTAGTTTCAACACGCCACTGACCTACATTCATTGCATCATCATCACCACCACTACCACGACCACCACCATCATCATCACCATCATTACCATCACCCACAGCACCATCATCATCACCCCACCACCATCCCCATCATCACCATGACCACCACCATCATCTCCCCCACCACCACCACGACCACCACCACTATCATCATCACCACCACCATCATCACCATGACCATGACATCATCATTACCACCATCATCATCCCCACCATCATCATCATCATCCCCACCATCATCATTATCATCGCCATCAACTGCATCCCCCACCCCTTTTTTTTTAGCTCCCTCTGGAGCGTAAGCCTTCAACAAATTCAAGTCAAGCCTTCCTGTCTTGTCCCATTCGTTCAAGGTCTTTTCATGTCGTCCTTACTCTTCTCATGCCTGTCTCCAGTTTTCTTCTCCATTTCTTTTCTTTTAAATCTCCCTCTATTTTCTTTGAGTCCTCTGTTCCAAATCTCCTTCTATTTTCTTATTATGGGGATTCGAAAAACAAGGTACTACATTTGCTTTGAATAATGTATGTATAGCACCCAGAAAAAGACAATTATGTACACACGTAAAGTTGACATGTTGCTCGATTACGGCGAAATAAAATCAAATATTCAGTTTCTGAACTCCCCCCCCCCCCCCCCCCTTTTTCCTCTCTCCTTGTCGCTCATTACGGACGAACATGAAGCCAGGACTGTAGTTGTTCCTAGAGAGCCTGCACTAGCTGATGTGCTCCTTAAGAAGTATAAAGTCAATAATGCGGCATTGTCTAAAGCAGTGGTGGCCACGATAAGGTTGGCCGAGGGCCAGATTATGGTAAAGGGTAACACCCGAGGGCCAGACCTATAAAATCCTTAAAAAATAACGTTCTGATATATATATTGAAACTTTCTTCTTTTCGCGCGCGGGGAGGGAGACAGCGCTCTGGACATCAAATAAACAAGCAACAGACCACAAGGTCTTTTTTATTTGGACTTGCGCCCTAATATAACCAATGCACTTTGTGTCTAGATTAAAAAGGGCGCGCCTCGCCAAAACTCTTTATTTAAAAAAAGCGCCATGTACAGAGCGGATCCCTTAACTGGTATACCATACTGTCATTGAGTCGGCTGCTGTTAAGAGAAAGCTTGGTGGAAGGGGGAAAAAAACCCTGTTAATTGATTTAGGATTAGAAACTGCATAATGTGTATTCCTATTTACGATAGGGCAGTATCAACTTAACTATGCCTATATGAATTTGGAGCACGTGATGCTTTAAGCATTAATTAATACAAACCATTACAGCAATACAAGGACATAATACGCATTGAAGACAATCTCTGTTGATAGCGTTACAAGGCAATGCTTGTTCTAGAAACCCCAGGGTAAAAGAAGTAGAGAGAAAAATACATGGCAAAGAGAATTGGACTCAGACATGACAATGATGAGGAAGGCACTGACAAATCTGGATCTGATGGGGCGGGACAGGAAGACGTGGCAGAAGTTTGTCGAAGGCTGAAAGGTGGTGATGATGAATTGAGGAAGTTGAGGGGAACTGCGGTAAGACGTGGAGTACAATGGGTGGGTTTGATGATGAATTGGTACACATACCAGCAAGTATACCCGTCAAGACAACGACGGGGGAAGAATTAAAGCCAACACTCTTGACTTTCCGCAGCTTCAGCACATTTAGAAGATTGAGAAGTAGAAATAGGCCAATAGAGTGTAATTTGACTAATTACACAATAGTTCTTTAACCACAACGTTAAAAAAATAAATGTACGGTTAACTTTAAAATTATTGCCTTGATAGCCTGCGTCCTTGAGTATCTAATTAAAGATTAACTGGGTTCCTTCCTCGTTGAGCGCTACGTAAAGTTGATCAAGAGCAAACGAACGAACGAACGAACGAACTTTATTTTCGAAGGGTAAAGAATTGGGCGCGCAGGCCAGTCTAACATTCTGCCCTTCCACTCTCATTAATCTTGCATACTATATTTTTTCATTCCCACATGATGCTTTAAGCATTAATTTAAAGGCATGCAACATTATAAAGTTACCATAACAGCATTCATTTACAGTATGCAAGCATAATAAAAAAAATGAGTAGGGTTTTTTTTTTTTTTTTATGAAACAAACAAGCTAGTAAATGGGGGAAAAAAGTTATAATAAAATAAAATAAATAAAACAATAAATAAAAATAAATAAATTCTGTATACCGACACTCACTCATGCGGTCAATCCGTCTACAATTAATCTGTATTTTTGGTATGCGGGTACATTCTCACGACTCACATTTCTAAAGTACAGTATTATGTGGGTACATTCACACATACATTACATTATATAATAATATTTTAAAGTGAATATAATAATGATATTACATGGATATAAAACAAATTATTCACACACAAAAATGAGCGGAAGAGGAAAAGAAATGTTGACCTATGGATGAGATGTTGACAGGCAAATACTGTTTCTATGGGGGTAGATAATCAGTGTTGAGGAGGTGTTTGAAAAGTGCTTTGTTAAAAGAATATTGTGTAGGTAGGCTTTTTAGGTGGTGTGGAAGGCTGTTCCATAAGTAGGCACCAGAGTAGGCTAGACTCTTTTTGAACAGGTCGATCCTAGTTTGGGCAGACGTAACTGATGTAATCGTTGTCCCTCCCTTCTACTGGTTTGAAACAATGATCTTAGGAGTTTCTGTCTGGTAGTAATCAACATAGATTTCGTTTTTGTTGTGTTTACTGGCATACGATTCATATTACTCCATTTTGTTAGATTGTCTACATCGCTTTGAAGAGTCATTTCAAGTGCCACGCAGTCATTGTCACTAGTGTAGATAGTACAATCATCTGCAAAGAGGTCACAAGTTGAATATTTTAGATGTAGTGGCAGGTCGTTGATGAACATTGCGAAGAGTATGGGTCCAAGAATAGAGCCCTGCGGTACTCCTGTAACTACCTTCGAGAAATCTGATGCCGAGTTGTTGTGAAGCAAAGACTGATTCTGGTAGTTACACGTGTATATGATCAAATGATCGACCCTGTGCTCTGTTGACTGTCATGGGAATAGCTAAAACTGACCACGTCTCAAGATGACAGGAAGGCTAGTATCGTTTGGCTCTATACTGATGCGTGGAATGAAAACTCGTCCATCTTAATTACTGCATGTGATGATTTCATGTATTTAAAAAAAATTGAGTCCTCTGTCTTTAGCTTAAGCACAATGTTCAAGTTTAAATAAAAATAAAAATTTATAGGGTGGTTCCTCAATTACGAAACTTAAAGTATTAAACGTCTCCGTTATATCTAAATGGATTACCAACAAATAGATCTGTGAAATCCAAATAAAGTATACACCATCATAACCCCCCTCCGCTCCCCAAGGAGCGTAGGCCTTCAACAAACACATGCCAAGTTTTCCTGTCACGTGCCATCATCTCAAGTTCTTTCCACGGTCTCCTCATCATTTTTACCTCTGCTTCCAGCTCTCTTCTTCATGTGCTTCTTGGTCTACCTCTGCCTCTCTTGCCTTGGGGGTTCCAGAACAAGGACTGCCTTGTAATGCTATCAACAGGTTTCCTCAGTGTGTGTCCTATCCATCGCCATCGTCTTCTTCTCATCTCTTGTTCCACTGGTTCTTGTCATCAGTTCCACATTGGTAACCTTGTTACACCATTTAAATCCTTCTATTCTACGCAAGCACCCATTTACGAAAGTCTGTAGCTTTTTGATTGTTGTTTTTGTTGTTCTCCATAAAGTATACATGGAATGTTTATAATGGGTGTTCACTATAACGTTGACTCAAAGCACAGTGATGTGCGCATCGTTTCAGTATTTTCGCCGAAAAGCTGATATGAATATTTACTAACACACTACATAACGCACCATCAATGCGTGTTCTTTTAAATTGTGTATAATTGAGTGTTCACAGCGCAATACGCAACGTTTCCGTATTTTCCCGAAAAGGTAGTGGGATTGTTTCGTTGTTGGTTACAAACGTTTTATTAAGAAAATTCTATATATGGGGATGTAACCCAAAGACATACTAGTAAAATGATTAAGTTACAGCCATATTGGTTCCATCATTCAGTAGTTGCACATATGTCACATGATCAAACGCATTGGCGTGACAACCAGAGTTTTAAAACTGGGTCACTAATAAATGGCCAAACGGAAATTGGCCACCCATAACGATAATGATTTTGTAATCAATACTTTGACCCACTTTACATAACTTAAATATGTCATGTTGGTTAAACAGTAGTCGTTCAATAACACTGGCAATATTTTTCATCTCCTTTGTTAGTATCGTGTGGAATGACGTAGGCTGTTCACCTCCCCCATCAGCTAACTGTTGTTTATTAATTCTGTTGTTACCACCACACAGTTCTTTATTAATTTTGTCGTTAATTTTGAGAGTCCGAGTGGAAAGAGTAGTTAGAGCGCTTGCATATTGGAGCCGCGGTAGCATAGTGGTTAGTGCACTGGCTTCCTAGCGCAGTGGTCTATGGTTCGATTCCCAGATGAGGCGGAAAAATTTTTAGGCCACAAACGGCTCCTGGGTCGACCCAGCCCCAAATGGGTACCAGAGCTACTCTGCGAAGGTTAAGGCGGCCGGCGTGATGCCGACCACATCACCCCTCGTGTGCCGACGGTCAAGATAATATGGGCCTAACACCATATTCCCAATATGCCTAAATGGGCGTGTAACGGGTTCCTTTACCTACCTTTATATATATATAGGAAAAGGGACCTCGTTCGAAAGCAGGTCGCGTCACACTACTGTCCACTCAGCTGTTAACTTGTGGTTTCTAACTCTGCTCTAGTTAATGAAGGCAAAGATAGCGAGGAAGGGAACTGTTTTACCTCACTTCATAGAGACGAGTGTGACAAAACGGGGCGGCCCCTATCGATCTTTGTTTCACTCCGGCAGTATCGGTACATTTGTGGTACCGATTTTTTAATGTGCTGTCAATTGTCGCACTTTTCTTTCTTTCTTTGGTATTTTCTGCTAAATAGCAGATATTTGAGTATTGTCGAATCCGCTTGACACTCCCTGTAGGTGACAATAATCACATTTGCTTGACTCTACCCAGATTTGCTGAGATAATTACTCGCAGTCGCAAGGGAGCGGCACAGCTTGGCTAAGATTAGCAAAAGATCTCGTGTAGACGGCGGAAACTTATGACATAAGCGTTTCGTGTCTTACTTGTTATGACAAGAGTACTTTCTGATAAAGTAATGATGGTTACACTTTGAACACGCGGTTGTATGCGTATACCGATCTGTCTGTAAGTTTGTACACAAAGGCATCGGGCATCTTATTACCATATATGGGAGAGTTAACCTCTGCCTTACGTTCAAAATTATCCGATGTCGGAATATTTTGAAATTACCCCATAACCCGCCTGTTTGAATATGATTGGAGTTTTTGATAGCTCATAACAAACGAAGGCGTGGGAATGCATGAAATATAATCTGATCATTTTCCCAAGCTATTTCCCTTGAAAAATCGCTTGCCAAGACACCAGACTGTTACAGTGAAGAATTATAATTCAGAATTCCTTCTTAAAATACCGGATACCTTTTATTGGAGTATTTATCAGGACTTACAATATAACCCAGGAAATATCTAACATTTTAAATAAGGAAACCGGGACTAAGGAAACTGAAGGACCACACACGAAGTCAGAGACGGAAATTATTAAATTAACGACACCCCAGATGCGTGTAAGAGGCCGATTTAAGTCTCTTTTATTCGTCTGAGCAAATATCTGAGTCAGGATTGGCGTAAGTTGTGATTTACATTTCATATTTTATTACTAACATGTGAACTAACATATATATATATATATATATATATATATATATATATATATATATATATATATATATATATATATATATATATATATATATATATATGCTGTTTTTGCAAGCAACGACATTGGAGAATTTTTCAAAACAACTGTAGGAGTTCGGCAGGGATGTATCCTGTCCCCAGTGCTCTTTAATATTTATCTAGAACATATTATGCAGGAGGCTCTCTACGATTATAAATCAACCATATCGATTGGAGGCCGACCTCTGTGCAACCTACGTTTTGCTGATGATATTGATCTGATAGCTGGATCAGAATCAGAACTTCAAGACCTTACCTCTAGACTGGAGAAAGTAACAAGAACGTATGGGATGGAAATTAATATAGAAAAAAGCAAGATATTGGTGAATAGCCATAAGAAACATGTTCCGACCAACATTACGTTAAATGGGCAAACGTTAGAAGAAGTTAACACCTTTAAATATCTCGGGTCCACTATATGTAGTGATGGAAGATCAAGTAAAGAAATCAAGACAAGACTTGAGATGGCCTCAGCTGCCATGACAAGGTTGAATGTGATCTGGAAAAGTAACATCAGTTTTCCTGTGAAGATCAAATTATACAAATCACTTATATTATCTATTCTCTTGTATGGGTGTGAGAGCTGGACACTCACTGCAGATACGGAGCGAAGGATTCAGGCTTTCGAGCATAAATGTTATAGAAGAATTTTGCGCATTTGCTATAAAGAGCACAAAACAAATGTCTATGTTAGAGAGAAGATAAACACCTATGCAGGCCACCAAGAACCAATTTTGTCAATAGTGAAACGTCGAAAGCTTGCCTGGTTTGGGCATGTAACTCGTCATGACTCCCTTTCGAAAACGATCCTTCAGGGAACAGTCGAAGGTAAACGGAGAAGAGGAAGGCAGAGAAAATCCTGGGCTGATAACATCAAAGAATGGACAGGACACGGTTTTTCCACTCTTGTACGCATTGCTGAGGATAGAGAGCAGTGGAGGACCCTGTCTGCTGATGCTTCCACCATGGCACCCCTACGACCCATGACGGGTTACGGGCTGAGATGATTATATATATATATATATATATATATATATATATATATATATATATATATATATATATATATATATATATATATATGTTGCTGTCATCTTTGATGGAGTTTCAAACGTCGATTTATTGGTTGTATGTTTTTCACCCTGGTCAAAGTTGGGGAACTATGTCTTAACTTTGCTGTGTCAGGTTGATTAGGGGTTATCTCCCTTTTTGGTTCATTCATTGTGTTTGACCTTTAGGGTCAAAAGAAAAATAGTTCTGGGCGATGTGCGATGCGCAGTTGGAGAGCGCAAAATTAGACTTCCGTCAGGTAGAGTTGCGATCTGGCTTCTGTAGGACGTGAATGTCCGTTGTATTCTGGGGAAGGAAAATCTTCGAAGTGACTGCGTTGGCAGTTTTCCCCAGTGATTTACTGTACGTCAGGAATGACGACAGTGTTATTTCTTGTGTTCTGAGGATTCGTTTCAAGGTAACACCGACTTTTTCACTACTATGCATTCGGTTGCAGAATTTGTTAAAGGATTACCTAGCCGTGAGAACAGCTCACCGTTCCTGTAATACAGAACTTATATTTTGTGCTCAAGGTAGCTATTTAAGACTATTCGTCTTCATATGATCAGAAGTCCAGTGACGAAGTTATATGGTGCAAACCGCAGGTTGGCGGTATACGTATACAAACATTATAGCAGGGTATGCAACCTGCTTAATGAAGAATACACAGCTGACGTCGTATCGATGTCTGTGTAATGGCCACTATTCTACCGCATGAACAGATGTAACTGGCGTGTTACGCCAAGTTGAACGACGGCCCTGGTAATAGGATTACATGAGTTAAGGGCTCGTCCTTTGTATGACGGAGTTATTAAGGTATCTGACGCGTTCAGTCAGGGATACCAAAGCGGCATTATGAACTGTACATTAAAGAACATACCACTATTGACATGCCCACATATGTGAATGTTTACCAGCCTTAGAATGCCTGATATGTAACAAGCGATTTCAATTAACATGATGTACATGAACCTGTTTACATTAACTGTTCCTGTGTGATACTACTGTTAGTGCTGTGAATAAATGTGTGAACTGTTACCAGTAGTTGCAACCATCATTGGCTTCTGTACGAGTGTGACTGGGTGCATTGTATACCATATATGATCCTAAACGCATTCGCGTCTGCACACGCCCATGTCTCATCATCATCATCATCATCATCATCATCATCGTACAAGGACCATTGAGAAACCTGCTGATTCATGAACCACCACTGCATTGACTGGCGATTGCTTTATTGATAGTTTCGTAAAGAGAACTAAAAGCATAAAGTAGTTCAAATTTCCCTATGGAGCAGGAAAGGAAAGATGAAAGAAATGATGTACATTCTAAGTACAATACTAACATTTTCAAAGCAGTGTAAATGTCCCTATAAACATATTCACTTTAAAATTAATATAAGTTTTCAAGCTTAAACCAGTGTAAATGTCTATGTGAGAATATTCATTTTAAAGTAATGGAAGTTTCAAACTTTTCAATCAGTGCAAAACATAAATGAAAACATATTCAATTTATATTGTGAACACTTTTCAATCAGTGGAGATGTATATGTAAACAGACTTTATCTGTATTATTAACCTTTTCATTTAAATGTCATGTAAGGCTAAAGCTATTCTATTTAAATTTAAAGGAAGTTTTATCCCGAGGGATTAAATTTAATTCTCATCGAGGGTAAAGTCTGAGTAATTGGGATGATGGTATGGGAAGATAGGAACCCATAACTATGAGGTGGAAAACGCCATACTCAGAAGAGCGTTTCGTTCTATTCTTTTACCATAGTTATTGGTGGTACCAGCAGAAAGTACCACCTCTGGAACAAGAAGGGAACCGTGGCCTAAGCTTTAAGACGAAGGACCCACGTGGTAGACCCTACTTGACATTTCTGGGAAACGAGCTACCCCCGACAACCTTGATCAGAGATGAGAGTGAGCAGAGTGAAAAGAACCAACCCATAAGAAGGAGAAGAACCGTCATTGGCAGCTAAGTTCAAATCTATGCTGCCACTTGAACTTCTTGTAACATCTCGCATGCCAATAAGACTGTGATGATAACTTTTCTTGATCCACGACTATTCAAATTAATTTCCAACTGTTAAAACCTAAAGTGATTATTAAATTTTGTTATTTTTAAAGTTACAAATTTAACTTTGATTTAATCATTTGAAAGTTACTGCATGTTTGTCTCAGTCAAACTACTACATACACTCTAAACAGAGCTATACTTGAATAATAGAATTCCACTGAGTAAATCAGGGATGGGGGCTTAAACGAGCTGAAAGTAATAAGTGCTTAAATCCTTCACAAAAGCGTCGGCAGAATTACAGAGTTAACATACTCAGCCAAAGCAGTATTGTTTTCGCTTATTCTGAATACCTTGTGAAGACTCCCTTTGTAATAGAAGTGTTATCACCCGTCTATTTACATATCTGCCAAGAGTAATCTTGTGCGAAGGTAGACACCCTTGAAGCCCATATTAGATACTCTTGAGTTTTGGCCACTGTTGGACCACTACTGCAAAGCAGGGGAGGCAATACAGTCACAATGAGATTTTGTTTAGGTGAAGTCTCTAACACTTTACCCCATCTCTACGGCAGTATCTGTTATGGAGATACCTTTATCTTTAACTAGTTTGCTTTCTTCTATGCCCTGATGTTCATCTGTCATGTATCACAGTTCGTCTTCTATTTTTCAACATATTTTATTTATTGTCACAACGTGTTCTATTTTGGGAAACGCAACATACCCAATAAAAGTTGACTGTAACCGTCTGATGTTTGTTATAAGCTTCCTTAGCACACGAACCACCTTCAGGACATCCCTAGTTGACGTTTAACTGTCCATGCTATTCTTCAAAATACTGTAAAATAACTTACCAGACCATCAAGCTTTTCATATTTAGACATACTATAATATATAACCAACGGCACTTGTGTCTAGGTTGGACAGAGCGCACCTCGCCTTGAAGGAGGCATTCATCAAAACGTATGCTCCAGCAGCTGTGAATTTAGTCGCAATAGGTTTTACATGATAACGTTGCTAGATCCATACACATCTTTACAACGCCTTTTACGTGACAGCTGAGGCAGCAGTAAAAGAAGATAGTCATATAACCGATATTGTCGTAGAAGAGTGGAGCATTGTAAAAAACATTTCTACATAAAGCATCACTGCAAAAGCATGTGCAGGCTTCACGCAAGGAGACCATATACAGTTGTTCCATGCTCCATAAGGAGCGAAAATGGAAATAATGATGATACTAGGTCTCAGCTATTTATAAGTTGGAGTGACCAGTTCATTTCCTAGCTTCCTTCGCCTTTCCTAAATAAAGATCAGAGTCAGATACCCAATTACAGCTGGGTAGACTGGAGCGTGGCTCTACCAGGTGTGGAATTCAGTATCTTTGCCTCAAGAAGCAAGCCCCCTAACCACTTTTCCACTGACGCCGTAGAAGAAGTAAGCCTGTTATTTCTTTATCTCATCAGACAACTAACTACACAGGGCACATTTGTAAGGCGCATCTTGCACTTTGTAGTGGTGTTGATGGTATTGTATGATGTTGATATTACTAAATGTAATTGTATGAGGCCAGCTGTGAAGGCTCCTGAGATAAAATGTAGTTGAGAATTGTCAGAAGGCCTTTCTTGCTACCACTACGACCTCACACTTAATTTTTTTTAATGAATGTGGCTACGTAAAGTGTCTAGGGTTATGATATGTAGTGTGGTGTAATAGGTTATAGATATACCCACAGATATTTAACAAGACTAATAATATTAATAAATGTTAAAATACACTGAACTAACTCACGTGTGTAAAATTTTTGATAAAATTATATTACATTTATTTTGTTCTGGATCAATTTTTTAGGTTGACCAGAACTTAAAAGGATTTAGAGATTATGAAAGAAATGCATGGAATATTATATCATAAATGCAATAGTGTACATATATATATATATATATGTACTATACTAGTAGTTTTATTAAAATGTTCTAGTAGTCATCTACTTGGGAGGATAGTTAATGTTTGTGCTGTTGGGGTGGCCTCATCACACCTGTCTATATTGACTACACAGTGTCCAGAAAATGGTGGGAATTTTTATGAGGGTATTAGTAACTAAACGGGGTTGGTGAATGTCCAGCAGACCAGAGGCTCACTCATCTTTTAGTTGTAGCTCTGGTGCTGAAATCTGGTGGTCCCACCTCTCTGTGCTGGCGGGCAATAATGGTGGTCTCTGTCACAAGTACTGCACAGATACACTCGAGTAAAGTCACCAACTGAATAGTCACTGCTTTGTTGACAACAGAAACTCACAGCTCTGCAATCAAAGTATGGGCCATGTGTCAAAATCTATTCTCTACCCACGTCTGGACACAACACTGACACAACAACCACATCATACAGACAGGTCAGATCTCTCTGACCAAACAGCACATTTACCATGGTGGTTTTACATCAGATAGATCCTCCCAGACTATAGATTCTGAAAAATATTTATTAGTTTTCTGCCCTAAAAGAGGATAGGTAATATGTTTCATTATTCTCAACACTTGATCTGTCTTGCATAATCCTTGCTGGAGTTTATGTACATTGTTGGTCCCTAGACCCTGACTAGGGCGGGGGGTCTAGAGCAAATCCCTACTTGTTTGTAAGGCTAGATTTCGATATGGCAGTATCAAATCACTCAAACATGAAACAATATTCAAAATATATATGGAAATAATTTCAATCTTACCAGATTATGAATAAATAACACAGAATTGCTAGCAAAACTCAGCTGAGCTGCTGGCTATAGTATGGCGTCCCTAAATTTCTGTCACTTTCTTTCATATGGAAATCACCACACTTTAAAATCTGTGTCTATCACTGAACAACTATTGAAGAATGGCCCCACTTTCGCGTCTGAGCGCTAATGATATGATTGTCTGTGGCCAATCACTGCCTAGGTTTTTTTGAATTTCAAATTCCTACACTAAAGTCATTTCAGTCATGCTTCAGTCAAGTATGGATGGTTATCTGTTAGTCTGTCCGTCTCTACTTGTGTTTCTACAAAAATTTACTTGATTTTTGAACCAACCTTTCTCTCCCCTCCAAATTTTTGTCGTTAAAAGTTATTTTTAGACACAGCCACCACAATTATCCCTTCTCTTCCATACTACGTAGATTTGAACACCTGCGACTCAAGGTCGTGTTTTTTTTTTTGCAATTAGCGACACTTTTAGATTCAATACAGTCTGTCGATGATGTGAACAACACTGTCTTTTGTCATTATCTTCAATATTATCTATCCGTTTGTAAAATTAAGACCATATTAGTTCACTGCTCTGAATGGGCCATCCGGCCAGCTAATTTTTATATTCCTAACATTAATATTAAGAAAAAAAGTACTTTTTAAATTTTGTAATATTCCAAACATCTGCGTTTTAGCCGCTGAATTCAAATCAAGGGCTTGGTATCGCAAAAGCGTCCATTCCGTACCTCGTGTCAATTTGGGGGACGTGAATTTTTACTTTCCTCCATCCCCCCCAATTGCGTCTCCTTAGCCTTGCCAGTCTCACGCAATCTTTCCAGTCATATTTTTTCCTTTTTATCCGCCGTTCCCCTCCTGTCTAGCGAGTCAATTTTTATGGAGGGTGATGACCCGCGGTCTGGGCGATCATGTACATCAGCAGCCTACGCATCATGTTTTTATCCTTATATGTTATCCTTGGAGGTATTTTACCGTTGTATCTCTGTCAATTTCACTACACATCTCCCCACTTGAAAACATGCCTATGGCAAGTTCCAAAACCAGCGATACACATAGGTAAAATTACTCCTCACGTCTGCCACTACTCTAATTTTGATCACAGGGGTGCCGACTGAGGAAATCTGCACCGACATTCAATTTGCCTGGGATATATTGGATACTAAACTGATAAGGTTGAAGCAACAAAGACCACCTCAGCAATCTTGCGTTTTCATGCTTAGCCTGAGACAAGAACACGAGAGGCTGATGGTCCGTCTCCACCACAAAAGTCCTACCATACAGATAGATTTGAAACTTCTTTATTGCCCAGATTAATGCTAAACATTCTTTTTCGCTTGTGGAGTATCCTTGTTCCGCCTTATTCAATTTGCGGCTTGCATAAGCGACTGGTTTAAGTTCCCCATCAGGTGAAGCTGATCTTTGCAACAAAGCCCCTCCGAGTCCTACATTACTTGCATCGGTTCTTAAGACAAAGTCCTGTGTCAAATCAGGCAGTTTGAGAATAGGCTTGCTAGTGAGTTTTTCCTTTAACTCTTGGAACGCTAGTTCACATTGTGCAGTCCAAATAATTTTATCTGGAAGTCCCTTGCGAGTCAAATCAGTCAGAGGAGCACATATAGCGTTAGAATTTTTGATGTATTTCTGATAAAATCAGCATAACGACACGAATGATCGCACGTCTTTTTTTGTTTGTGGCCTAGGTGCTCTCTGCAGTTTTTCCAAGTTCTTAGGATCAGGGGTCATATTACCCTGATATACAGTGTGTCCCAAGAATTCCAACTCTTTGCATCCAATACAACATTTTGTTGGCCTAGCAGTTAAGTTCGCCTCCCGAAGTCTATCAAACAACATCTCCAGAGCTTCAATGTGTTCTTCAAATGTCTCTGTGGCGACGAGAATATCATCCATGAAATTCGTGATACATGGGTTATTCAGGGGATCCAACAATTTGCGCATCATCCTTGAAAACACACTCGGAGCATTCTTCAGTCCGAATGGTAGCATATTGAATTCATAATGTCCATCCGAAGTGCTAAAAGCCAAATAAGGTCTCACTTCAGGCTTCACTGGGATCTGGTAATAGCCTTTACTAAGATCCACCTTTGAAAAGTATTTTGCCTTGTTCAGTCTGGCAAATAACTGTTTTGTGTCTGGTAATGGATCCACTTGTCCTTCTGTGACAGCATTCAGTTTCCTGTAATCTATGCACAGTCTGTGTTCCCCAGACGGTTTTCTCAACAAAACGACACTAGAACTAAAAGATGATTCACTGTGCGAAATAATCCCCTCCTTCAACAAATACTCTATTTCTTCCTTCAATGCCTTCTCCTTCGCGAACGGAATAGAATAGGCTCTCATACAGATTGGGTTTGAGTCTACCAGTTTCATGTCATACTGTAGCAAATTTGTATGGCCTGGTTTATCTGTTAATACATCTGTATGTTCCTCCAGAACCTGTTGAACTCTCTCCCTCTGGTTTTTAGTCAGGTGCTTACTGACTTTTACCTGTGCTGCTGTTTCACAAGGATGTAATGGGTATTCATGTGAGGTGAGTGGTTCTTTTTGCATCTGGGTTGCAATAGCCAAGGTCAATAAGGGGGTGCTTCCCTGGAGTGGTCTGTCCAGATACTTCTTTAACAGGTTTACATGATAAACTTTTTCCTTCCCCTTTTTGTCAATTTTATAGTTTGTTCTAGACACCTTCTCTAGAACCGTATATGGACCTTGCCAACCAATTTGTAATTTATTCTGGCTTCCGGGTAGTAGAAGCAGCACCTTCTCTCCGACTGCCAGTTCCCTGTCCTTTGCCTTCCTATTAAAATATGCTGCATGTTTCTTCCTGGCTTGCTTCAAATTATCATTTGCCAGTTTCCATCCAGCTTTCAAACGAGTGGTCAATTCGTTCACATATTGATACGATGAGGTAACAGTCTCTTCCGCCTTCTCATCTGTCCAGGTCCTTAATAAAGCTTCTAAAGGACCTTTTATTGGCCTCCCAAATAGCAGAGTTGCGGGAGCCATCCCGGTTGAACTATGTGGTACCTCCCGGTACGCAAACAATGCGGCGGGCAGGAATTGATCCCACAGATCCGGTTTTTCGTGTGCCAGCTTTCTCAGGATAGAAATGAGAGTCCCATTGAACCTCTCTACCTGGCCGTTCCCTTGTGGATGGTACGGACTACAATGAAAGTGCCTGGCTTGAAATAGCTTAAAAACTTCTTCCGTTAGTTTCCCCTTGAACTGAGAACCATTATCCGTCAAGATTTGATGCGGGAATCCTAATCGGGTAAATATTGTAAGTAGTGCCTCTGCTACATGTTTTGAATCAATTGATGGCAGGGCTACCGCCTCTCCCCACATAGAACAAGTGTCCACCAGAGTAAGGATGTAACTGTTCCTCCTCTTGGTCCGAGTGAGAGGTCCTACAATATCCACTGCAACCCTCTCAAAAGGTGTTCCCACTATGGGCATTTCCCCTAGAGTTGCAGGAGCAGTCCAGTGCTTTGGAGCTACCCTTTGACATTCTGGGCAGGATTAGACATATCTTTTTATATCCTCCGTTATCCCTGGCCAGAAGTAATGACAAGCTATACGCTGTCCTGTGGCGCTGATCCCCATGTGACCACTGAAGGGAATCGCATGCCCGAGTTCCATCACTTTATCTCTATATGAAATGGGAAGAACCAGCTGGTTGTGACCATTTGTTCCAGTTCCGGCCTTCCTGTATAAGAGTTTGTTCTTCATGAAATATTCCCCCTTGCTCGGAGGTGTGTGGCATTTGGGCAATTTTTTAAAACAGGGCTTGAGTGTCCTATCCTCAGCCTGCGCCTTCCTCATCTCCTCTGGATGAGCGTTTATAGGTTCACCTTCTTCCTCCTTCTTCTGTGACCTGGTCTGCACTGTCGCCATGATCACAGGTTTCTCGGGATTCCCCAAGAAGACGTATCTACACCCCAATATCAGAGGGTAGATTGGTTCATCTATCACTGCTGCTCTGATTTCTCCTTCCACATAGCGAGTTTTCACCGTTATCCTTGCGATGGGAAGTGTCATGAGTGGTATGTCCTTAGTCGCCCCTTGTATTTCCACTGTTTCTGTGGTATACTGACTTGGGTCCACTAGGCTAGACTTCACAACTGAATCATAATCCAAACCTGTATCATAAAGGCACCTTATGGTGACCCCATTACAAATAACATCCTCACAAACTGGGGGGTGATAAGGTTCCTGTTGTCCTTTAGGATTAACCTTTAATCTTTGCGTCCCCGACTTCATTGCAGCAATGTTTGAAGGTTTCCTTCTACAAAATTCGGTGTTATGGTTATCCTTCTTGCACCATTTACACCATCTTTTTCCTTGGTTCAACGGTTTTCTTTCATTGAACTTTTGGTCATTGAACTGTGAGTTTCTGTCGCGATAGTCATTTCTTGGCCGCTCAAAGTTTGTCCTACCTTTATTTCCCTGCTCTCTATTATCAAATTTATTAAATTGCTGTGGAGCTTTAAAATTGTCTATGTGCTTCTTTTTAGCACCACTTACCTCTGCCTGGGCTGCCTGATACCTCTCAGCAACATTTAAAATTTCCCCCAACTTCTCTGCACCTTGTTCCATGAGAAATTTTCTCATGTCTGGAGCCATGGACTCTCTCAATTGCTCAATCATGATCATTTCTTTAAGATCTTGGGTCTTCCCCAGAGCCGTCCATTTCTCCAAATAGGTTTCTAGTCTAGCAGAGAATTGGTGGTAGTCTCCCCAGACAACAGTTTGGCATTTCTAAATTTCTTACGATAAAATTCACCATTCTTCTCGTACCTTAATAACAAAGCCTGCTTTAACATGTCATAATTGTCTTGGTCTTCCCTGTTCATTTTGGCAAATACTTCATAAGAAGTACCCCTCAATCCTTGTGATAGCTTTAAGCTCCACCTCTCTCTCTCTAACCCATATGTAGTAGCTAATAACTCAAAACGTCCTAGGTACCCCTCTATGTCATCGTCTTTTTCAACAAAATGGTCTAAATGAAACCCCATAGCTGAGTTTGAGGCTCCCAGACTGGGCGTAGCATCTGAGGCAAAAGGGCTGGCACCATTTTCAGGAGCCTGGCCTTGTAATTCCAGCTCCCTTAGTCGTAATTCGTGCTCCCTCTGCAACCTTCTATCTTTTTCCTCCCTTTCGGCCTTTTTACCTTCTGCCTCCCTTTCGGCCTTTTTATCTTCTGCCTCCCTTTGCTGTCGTTTTTCTTCTGCCTCAATCTGCAGCCTCTTAGTCTCAGCCTCTAACTTCTTCTCTTCAACCAACCTGTCAGACTCCAATTTTCTTTCAGCCTCTTTTTCTAATCTCCTTTCTTCCCGTTCAATATATTTATCACATTCAGCCGTTACGTATTGAATTAAAATTTGACCATCCATTCCCATCTCCTTCGCGGTGAGCACAGCAGCTGATCTAAATTTTGCCAGCTCCGCCATACTTTTGAGACAATATAATAATATACAAGCTAAATCTCTAACCAGTAAATACACTAAGTACTTCTTATGACTATAGTCTAACTAATTCTAACTAACCAGTTAACTAATTAATTATTACTGGCTGTGAAGATTCACCAACTTTTATCTGCTTTAATGTTAAAGGGAATTTTACAATTTATTTCCCTACTTTTATTTCTCCCACCAGGAGATCCTAATATTACTGTTGGGCTAATTATCCCCTGGACAAGACCCCGATATATGTAGTGGTGTTGATGGTATTGTATGATGTTGATATTACTAAATGTAATTGTATGAGGCCAGCTGTGAAGGCTCCTGAGATAAAATGTAGTTGAGAATTGTCAGAAGGCCTTTCTTGCTACCACTACGACCTCACACTTAATTTTTTTTAATGAATGTGGCTACGTAAAGTGTCTAGGGTTATGATATGTAGTGTGGTGTAATAGGTTATAGATATACCCACAGATATTTAACAAGACTAATAATATTAATAAATGTTAAAATACACTGAACTAACTCACGTGTGTAAAATTTTTTGATAAAATTATATTACATTTATTTTGTTCTGGATCAATTTTTTAGGTTGACCAGAACTTAAAAGGATTTAGAGATTATGAAAGAAATGCATGGAATATTATATCATAAATGCAATAGTGTACATATATATATATATGTACTATACTAGTAGTTTTATTAAAATGTTCTAGTAGTCATCTACTTGGGAGGATAGTTAATGTTTGTGCTGTTGGGGTGGCCTCATCACACCTGTCTATATTGACTACACAGTGTCCAGAAAATGGTGGGAATTTTTATGAGGGTATTAGTAACTAAACGGGGTTGGTGAATGTCCAGCAGACCAGAGGCTCACTCATCTTTTAGTTGTAGCTCTGGTGCTGAAATCTGGTGGTCCCACCTCTCTGTGCTGGCGGGCAATAATGGTGGTCTCTGTCACAAGTACTGCACAGATACACTCGAGTAAAGTCACCAACTGAATAGTCACTGCTTTGTTGACAACAGAAACTCACAGCTCTGCAATCAAAGTATGGGCCATGTGTCAAAATCTATTCTCTACCCACGTCTGGACACAACACTGACACAACAACCACATCATACAGACAGGTCAGATCTCTCTGACCAAACAGCACATTTACCATGGTGGTTTTACATCAGATAGATCCTCCCAGACTATAGATTCTGAAAAATATTTATTAGTTTTCTGCCCTAAAAGAGGATAGGTAATATGTTTCATTATTCTCAACACTTGATCTGTCTTGCATAATCCTTGCTGGAGTTTATGTACATTGTTGGTCCCTAGACCCTGACTAGGGCGGGGGGGTCTAGAGCAAATCCCTACTTGTTTGTAAGGCTAGATTTCGATATGGCAGTATCAAATCACTCAAACATGAAACAATATTCAAAATATATATGGAAATAATTTAAATCTTACCAGATTATGAATAAATAACACAGAATTGCTAGCAAAACTCAGCTGAGCTGCTGGCTATAGTATGGCGTCCCTAAATTTCTTTCACTTTCTTTCATATGGAAATCACCACACTTTAAAATCTGTGTCTATCACTGAACAACTATTGAAGAATGGCCCCACTTTCGCGTCTGAGCGCTAATGATATGATTGTCTGTGGCCAATCACTGCCTAGGTTTTTTTGAATTTCAAATTCCTACACTAAAGTCATTTCAGTCATGCTTCAGTCAAGTATGGATGGTTATCTGTTAGTCTGTCCGTCTCTACTTGTGTTTCTACAAAAATTTACTTGATTTTTGAACCAACCTTTCTCTCCCCTCCAAATTTTTGTCGTTAAAAGTTATTTTTAGACACAGCCACCACAATTATCCCTTCTCTTCCATACTACGTAGATTTGAACACCTGCGACTCAAGGTCGTGTTTTTTTTTTTGCAATTAGCGACACTTTTAGATTCAATACAGTCTGTCGATGATGTGAACAACACTGTCTTTTGTCATTATCTTCAATATTATCTATCCGTTTGTAAAATTAAGACCATATTAGTTCACTGCTCTGAATGGGCCATCCGGCCAGCTAATTTTTATATTCCTAACATTAATATTAAGAAAAAAAGTACTTTTTAAATTTTGTAATATTCCAAACATCTGCGTTTTAGCCGCTGAATTCAAATCAAGGGCTTGGTATCGCAAAAGCGTCCATTCCGTACCTCGTGTCAATTTGGGGGACGTGAATTTTTACTTTCCTCCATCCCCCCCAATTGCGTCTCCTTAGCCTTGCCAGTCTCACGCAATCTTTCCAGTCATATTTTTTCCTTTTTATCCGCCGTTCCCCTCCTGTCTAGCGAGTCAATTTTTATGGAGGGTGATGACCCGCGGTCTGGGCGATCATGTACATCAGCAGCCTTCGCATCATGTTTTTATCCTTATATGTTATCCTTGGAGGTATTTTACCGTTGTATCTATGTCAATTTCACTACACACTTCACGTTACCAGTGTGCCAAGGTATTTGTAAATCTATGTGCTTGTATGAACCCCTCTCTAGTTGCTATCGTAACCACTCTAGTTACTGTTGTAACCACTCTAGTTACCATCATACTACACTCTGGAGAGTCACATTTCTTAGACACGATCATTACCTTTGCCTTATTGCTATTTCTTCTTCCTCGTACACTTTCAGACGTCAACTTGAAAATGTTTCAAGGAAAGCAGTGGTCATCCCCAAGTTGTTGGTATCACCATAGAGTTTGTCCAGGAATGATACTAGTGACGGCCATACGTTCTTTCTGTGTTCCTCATAAGCTGAACACCTTTGCAGCAGACGTTCAACAGTTATTTTGTCGCTGCAACAGTCACACTCGTCAGATGTTCCTATCTTTAGCTTGTTGAATTTAATTAAAGCTTGTTTAAACAAACAAAAAAACTAACGTAACCTCCGTATGAATAATTTTTTTTTCGCTACTCAGATAGCTTGTCTAACGCAAAGTAGATTTAAAAAAAAATAATTGGTAGTGCAAACATATGTCATGTCCCCAACAGAAATAATAGTGTATGTCTACTGACTTGAGCAATTACGCAATGTCAAAGTAAATGCCTTGGCTAAAGAACGTAACTATAGAAAGAAGTAAAACCACAACAGAACAATAAAGACAAAACATAGTTTCACGATGCAGAAAAAAAACCATAACAATAATATGAAGAAAACCATAGTTATACGATGTAGATCAACTGTAGCTACGCAATGATAATTTTAAAAAAAAGCATACAGACACCTTCACATACCTAGGATGCATAGTAACACCAGACGGCGGGGCAGGCAAAGACATCAACATCAGAATGAATAAGACAAGAACAGCCTTTTTTAGCCTAAACAACATCTGGAAGTCCTCCCAATACAGCACAAGCACAAAATTAAGATTATATCAGAGCTGTGTGCTTTCTGTGCTTCTCTGTGGTGCGGAATGCTGGAGAGTTACAGAGAAGGAAATGTCGAAATTGTCCTCTTTTCACAAAACATGCCTAAGAAAAATTCACCGGATCTTTTGGCCGAATACCATCACCAACCAAGATTTGCTTACTCGGAGCAAGCAAGAGGACATGCACACCATCATAGCTGGCAGACGCTGGAGCTGGGTTGGCCATGTCCTCAGAAGAGACCCCGATGCCATCACAAGAACGGTTATGCTTTGGACCCCTGAAGGAAAATGAAAGAGAGGCCGACCAAAAACAACCTGGCGAAGGACTATGGAGGCTGAGATGCAAAGAATGAACCAGAGTTGGGGCACTGTACGAAGAATGGCCGCCGACCGAGCAAAGTGGAATCAATTTGTTGTTGCCCTACAAGACGCCACTAGGCGTGATGGCCACTGACTGCTTTGACGGTCGGCGGCTAAGGATCAAAGAAGAGGATGTGTTGAAGAAAATCACAAAAATCTAATGCATTAAAACCAAAACACTGCTGATGAAGAAAATCCACAAAACTGTGACGAAAAAACCTCATAAAAACATGACGAAGAAAACCCATAACTGTACAATGAAGTTAATGAAAAACCACAACAGTGCCATGAAGGAAAAAGAAAACTCATAAAAACATGACCAAAACATTAAAAAAAAACTATAACTGTACAATGGAGTAAATGACAAAAAACATCAACAATGTGACAGCTGTAAAATTATGGAAAATCATAATTGTAGCGGACAGTAAATATTTGTTTTACCCAGGCAATGAGGGAGATAAAATTTACAACGATTGTAACTGCCGTTACAGTTTCTTAGGTTCGGTTACATTATTAACGCATCATATTCTTCATTATAAGTATTAATGATATCAATGACATCATACATGACCGAAGAAGGGTGCAGCGATGACAGTACGCAGGCTGTGTCAGATAAACGACAGTATTTAAGCCAGTGGTTCTCAAACGTTTTTCTCTGGGTCACACTCTCGGAATGAAAATTTGCTCGCGCCACACCGAATTTTTTATTGGTAAGGAATACCTTCAAAAACCAAAAATTAACTCTTAGCAGTGCTTTATTAAAATTATAGGGTAAAACGGACTTTATAAAATGATCATCAGACATCCAGAAAGTATAAAACAATACAGCTACTTAAAAACATTATTCATTCACAAAATATACAAATTGAATGAGAGGTGTGAGCTTGATTTTGTTGTGTAACCTCATTTATATTAGGTCTTATTTGAGACAAACAAACGCTGATCTCCTCGTCAATACAAAGAAGCATTTCTCTTTGCTGGTCTTTGATAATTGTCAGAGTTGAAAATCCCTGTTCACAACAATATGTCGTGGAGAACTGTATCTATCTGTGACAATTCGGCTCTCTTGCTTGTTCGTTATTTTCTCTCATCGCCTTTGTTATCTATTATTTCGACATATTTAACGCACATAATTTCGTGCATATCCTCTACCCTTTTTTAAACTGCCATTGTTCCCATTTCACGCTTCGATGCATGGCAGGCCAGACAATCGCCTATCCCTGAGAGATTAATTGAATCACTAAACGTGATAATACCACACTGACTCCAGGTAAATGCAAGCATGAAGTGTTTGCTTAAGATTGCCCAATCACTTCCGACTCGACAGCAGAATATGCTGGCAATATGGGTTTAATTGTATAAACCACGATGTGTCTAGACAGGCAGTCGGATTTGCGACAAGTCCTGTGATACAAGAGATCAGCAGAGTCTGATAAACTAATTAATCAGCCTTCCGAATTACTTGTGATAGGTGATTATAGATACACGAAATCTTGGAAGATATTTGGAAGAATGAGCAGGAAGTGTGATAAAAAAAACTTTGACAATATTTTACGGATATCACAACTCCATATATGTACGATGACTGTTTGACTTTCCAAATGCATGAGTCATGGTAAATATTACATGCGGAAAAGTTGTCATAACATGAACTTTTGAAAGTATTGGCTGGCATTTGAGGCGCGAATAAACCTTCGCGTTGATTGGGAGTTTATCGAAAAAAGGCAGGTGGAAGCGTGGGATGGGAACCTACGATATAACGTAGAAAAAGTTTGACATACGGCACTGCATTCCAGAAAGCGTCAACGTAGACAGCTCGGACCTTGCCACAGATAAGAACAGAGTTGGATTTTGAACTTATAGGACCGGACAAAACGTATTAAGAGCATTTCTTACTCGCCAATATTAATAAGGAAACCCGGAATTCTGCAGGACCACTCACAAGTCACAGAGGGCTTCTGAAATAGAAATAATACGCCAGACGTGTGTTCGAAGCATCTGCGTTAAGTTGCCAAGACTATTCTACTGAGCAAGATATCTATCTTCGCTATTGGGGTAAGTTGTACACGTCAATTTTATGCTGTGAATATGACATGTTTATACGTGCTAGTGGTGTTAAAGATTCATACTAGGCTGGCTATCTCAGCATGTGAAAAGGCCACTTTCATGAACCACCACAGCAAGCGCTGGTGATTGCTTCATGCTAGTTCTCAAGAAAGAAGCAAAAGCAGAGGTAACCCCAGACTCCGAATGATTACACCAACCAGTGCATAATTGTATATTATCATTTTGTGAATGTATGTAAACTTATTATGTTCCTTTAGGCACAAGCCACTGCAGCTGTCCAGTCCCAAATCTTTCCTTAAATTAACTGACATACTGGTGATTTTTCATCTCATGCCCTGAGTGATATGATATACGCTTACGGAGAGTAAAAAATCTGAGAAAACAAACAGTTGACAAACAGAGGGAAAGGGTGCCTGATTAACATCAGGAAAAAAAAATATGTAGCAGAGGAATTTGTTCTTTTATTCCCTGTAAAGTTTGTGGTAGCAGTACGAGGCGACCCGACTATTTGCGGCACGACCCGGAGAGACCATTTGCTGTACTATTATACTGTGAATTCGAAGCTTGATATCGACACTTGAAGATTCTTGCCTAGACCCGGAGAGGCTACTTCCTGAACTGATCTGGATACGTGCCCTCACCACAGAGACGAATCTACGGAAAAGCAGCATCGGCACTTCAGCATTTTGCCAAGTCCCATTTTTAACAGGCCAAACACAACCGAACTCTATTTTGCTAGATTCATCGGTGAAGAAGTCTAATTATTTTTCATAATCACCTGTCGTATTTATTTACATGTGTTATAGTTATTGATCATTAAATTTGTATATGTTGATTTTGACAAATTCATATTTGAATTAATCATTACAGAGAGAAGGGCATTCGTATGACTCAGAACCTCTAGTATATATATATATATATATATATATATATATATATATATATATATATATATATATATATATATATATATATATATATATATATATATATATATATATATATATATATATATATATATATATATATAGAGAGAGAGAGAGAGAGAGAGAGAGAGAGAGAGAGCTAATAAGAGGAATTTCGCTGAGTTAAATCAGCTGTGGCTTGAACGAGCTAAATCATACAATATACATCTTCACAACAGGCGGCGGGTCAGATAAAATGTTAACGTGCTCAGCAGTGTTCTTAACTTCAGAAATATCTTGTGAACACTCGCTCGAGGTAGATGCATCACTATCCTTCTATCTACAACTCTACCAAGAATAATCTTGTGCGAAGGTCGACACATTTGAAGACCCACATTAGCTATTACATTTTGGACACTGTTGGACGACTACTGCAGAGAAAAGGTGAGGCAACCCGTGACACTATATGATATAAAATAAATTATGTTACTGAATACAATCTGAAAACTTATGGTATATTCTATAGGTTTCTATATTGTACATTTATCTCCCTTATTATACCACAGGTAAATAAGAAAATGACCTTCATATTTGTTTTTGGCATATGCATTTTTTGAAAATCTCTTAATCATTGATTACCCTTGAATCTCCCGGCCACACCCGCCATCCTCACGCGCCACACAGCCAATGACCTACAATGACATCGTTTATCTTATTAGTTCTTGTCATGTGTCGCTAAGCTTCGCCGTTGTTGACAAACTGCATGAGTCCAATGGCTAGCGATAGGGCCTCTGAACCCTTATTCTATTTTTCTGTTACCCAGGCCCCTCCACATGATTGCGGGCCCAGGAATACTCGTATTGAGCTTTCCTGCCCATCTCTCGACGTTATCTTCCAACATGAACGTCCGACTGGCTGAGGGATTACAGCACTGGCTTCTCGCAGCAAAGGTACCTGGTTCAAAGACCGGTGGCACCACGCCGCAGCCTACCTAGCTGTAAATGGGTACCCGACTCTGCTGTTTAGTTAGGGAAGGCAAAGGCGGTGAAGAAGGGAACTGGTCACCCCACCTCTCGAAGCTGGACTAGGGTTAGAGTTAGTGAAGTCTCTAACACTTCACTCACCTACGGCAGTATTTGCATTGTGACTACCTTTGCCTTTTCATCTTCCCACTTATAGGCGCTGTCTTCCTCTTGCACGTTGTCCTTCTTCAGCTCATCCCACTATTATTGTATTCAGCAAAGCACGGTGTTATATCTCGTCATATCACCAAAATATTTTAGCTGTCTATCTTGGATGTCATTCATTATTTCTTTTCAATCCTAATCTTTTAAGGTCTCTTTATTTGTTTTCTTCTCCTTCAGTGAGATACAAAGCATGTCATACATGGCGACTTATATGACGCTGTGCATGAGGACAGCAAAACAAATAGCTACATAAGCCACCATTTGAATCAAGCATCCTATAAAGAGGGGCCAACTGTAGTGGTGGTTTCATGCTCCGGGGTTGACAGGGAAAATGATGGCGATATACCCTAAATATCACTGATTAAGGTTAAGCATTCTATATTTCCTTCCTTCATGGGAGAAAAAACCCGCGCGCATACACACAAATTGGAATCTCTTTCAATCTCCAGTTTATGTGTAAAAATAAACTCACAATTGTTTAGCAACGAGCCAAAACATTTTGATAAATTTCCACACAATTTTAAAATTATTATCACATGACGTCACAGTGAGATCTCGATGATAGTCAAAAGCCTTCCTTCGTACACTTGTAACACAAACAAACAAAAAAAACGACAACTTTCTGTCCCCCGCCTCCTTTCCATTATCGTCAGGCCCGCTTAGGTCGAAAATAACACACTTCAGTTATCAACTGGAGTCTATTTACCATTTGTTTGTGAACTCTCACACGCGAAACAGACACAAAGATACTAGTGAGTTGGGTATCGCAAGTTCATCGCAGTTTTGAGAGTTATCCTTCTTTTTTTCCCATTTACTCTGTTGTTACAGTCTCCGGCTTCTCTGACAGTGCTGGGTTATATCAAAAGAGAGAAGGGGCCCTCGTTAACAGCCATCAGTTGGCGCTATAGGCTCATTAACCTTGTTAACTGTTGTGCTATGAAGTAATATCATCATCATTACTCTAGTTCCCCGAGGAGCATAAGGTTTTTAACAAATTCATGCCAAGCATTTCTGTCTTGTGCCATCGGCCCAAGGTCTTTACATCCTTCTTCACATCTTTCATATCTGTTTCCAGTTGCTTGCTCCATGCGTCTTTTGGTCTTCCTCCATCTCTCTTCCTTAGGCATTCCAGATCAAGGACTACCTTGTAATCATCATCATTCTCTTTTGCGCGCCTCACGGAGCATAGAATCACCACTGTAACTGGTCCCTTTTCAGGAAGCCTACATCCAGCATCTACATGTTCTTGCAGCATTGGTTTCTGTATCCGTTTGTTTAACATGACGAGGCTGCCAGTCCTATGTACAAGCTCACATTAGTTGCCTCGCACGACATGGCAGAAGATGCAATAGTTATTTTCTTTCTTTGTCTCTCCAGAGACCCCTGGGGATTACAAGGACTGTCTTGTGGTGCTATCAACAAATTTCTTCAATTTGTATCCTATCCATCGCCAGCGTCTTCTCCTCACCTCTTTATCCACTTGCATGTGTCTAGTTCTTGTCACCAGTTCCACACTGCTGACCTTGTGATACTATTTCAATCCTTATATTCTAAACAAGCATTCAATACCATAATTCCCGCCGTAAGTACTTCGGTCGGTCAGTCGGTCAGTCACATTTTGCACCGTCATTTGCGCACTTTTTCTATTTTCGAGAGAGTACATTAACTTTCAACCACAGCTAAGGGGGTGCAACTGTGGTTGAAAGTTAGACAATAATTGTATTGTTTCCCCTTGTATGTACTGTCGCGAAAATAGAAAAGTGTGACGGTCTGCATTAAATGAACAGACAATCAAGATACTTTTCTGTCCAGTTTCATTCGGGAAACGGATTTAACTCATCATTATCTTAAAAATAACCTTAAAATGTAAGTTTCTGATTGTTTCTTCAAGACACAATTTTAATTTAAAGTATTGCAGACTTATTATTATGGATCAAAATGATAAGATGGCTAAAAAGGAAGAGACGATCGCGTCATTTACAGCCAGCAAACAGTTTGATTATGGAAAGAAGCCAACAACTTAAACTGGAGACAGGAAGGTGCGGAGATGCAGATTAAATCAACAAACAACCAAGATACTCTTCTGTCCAGTTTCATTCGGGAAACGAATTTAACTCATCATTTTTCTTTAAAATGTAAGTTTTTTTATTGTTTCTTGAAGACACAATTTTAATTTAAAGTATTGCAGACTTATTATTATTATGGATCAAAATGATAAGATGGCTAAAAGGAAGAGACAGTCGCGTCATTTACAGCGAGCAAGCGAGACTATAGAAGAAGCAGCAATGTAATACGTGTAACAGAAACAACACACTATAATTAAAAACCTGCCAATTTTGTTTTATAAAAGCTTGTAACTTTTTGGTTATCGGTATTGCTGTTCTCCATGTTTCACGACCATACAATAGTATTGACTGGCTGTATTTTGGTATTTTTAATCAGCTTTTATTTTCTTTTCTCAATAATCTTCCCTGAAGAGTTTGTTGTTATGTGCTTAAAAACAATTGCACAATAAATGTCCTGCAAAATGTTCTCAGAATAGTTGTTGAATTCTATCTGACATTTTTATAGTGCATCTTCTTCTCCTCCTCCTCCTCAGCATCATCATCATCATCATTATCACCGTAACCATCATCGCCATCATCACCATCACACTCATCATCATCATCACCATCACTATCACACTCATCATCGCCATCATCTTCACCATATCACAATCATCTTCACCATCACACTCATCATCACCATCATCATCACCATCACACTCATCATCATCACCATCACACTCATCATCACTATCATCATCATCGACATCGCCATCATCATCATCATCGACATCACCATCATCCTCATCATCGACATCATCATCATCATGATCACTGGCCTTCAGCTCCCCAAAGAGCAAATGCCTTTAGAAAACTCATGCCGTCCTCCTGTCTTGTGCCATCTGCTCACTGTCTTTTCAAGTCTTCCAAATCTCCTTTCATTTCTTTCTCCAATTCTCTTTTGTCGTTTGACCTGAAGCATCTGACTCCGACATGTGATGACCGGGTCAACAGATTTTGGCCTAGATTCTCGTGCTATCCACCTCCTCTCCTCTTATACGCTCAAAGAGTACTCGCCGTTGAGTATACATAACTAACAAGACCCTTTGTAAACACACTGCTAAGCCTGGCAAATATCTACAACACTCATCAGTATAGGTTTTTTTTAAAAGGGTTTAATAGAGAGGCCAGATGTTTTTCCTTGGATTACATTCAGTACGTGGCGTGTAGGAGTTTATGTCTGTGTGTTCAACGTGTTGGTATGTTATATAATAATGGGCCGAAACACTTGTTCGACGGTGGGACCCCTTCAATGATCAGATTGCCTCCTGTTGTATCGCTCTGTATAGAGTTTCCTATCATATATATATATATATATATATATATATATATATATATATATATATATATATATATATATATATATATATATATATATATATATATATATATACATAATGCCCCCTGTATTTCCCGGGACCTGTGTAGAAACAAATAAAGAATATGCCTACTGCCCCATCATGCATGTCGTACAAGGCGACTACTATGAAGTTGTGTGTGAGTCTGGCAACCTCATCATATAAAACAAAAGGCAACAGAAACCACTGCTGCAAGAGCATGTAACTGCTTGGAGTAAGCTTCCTGCTGGAACAGATGCAGCTGTGACTCCATGCTCTGTAGGGAGCGTAAAGAAAAATTATATATATATATATATGTGTGTGCGCGCGTGTGTATGTGCGCTTGCATGTGTATTGTACGTCCAAAGATACGTAAGTATGTTTATTAAAAGGAATAAGTATGTTTGAAAATGTATGCCAAATTATACATTCCTATCTCGTATAATATTTACGTATGTGCGATTGTCTGCATGTGTTTATGCATGTAAGCATTTGTGTATGTATTTAAATGCGCGTGCACGCAAGTATGTGTACATATATATATATATGTTTTATGCGTGTAGCGTACTTAACCTTGACTTCCCAGAAATACCTGCATGTCTGTATAGGGCCACTTTAGTTATATGTTTATATGCTTTCATATAGATGTAACCATGTATAAATAACTAAATACATATAGTTTATTTATTGTTTATATGTTGCATATTCCCATGTACTCATTTTTAAAGTAAACGTCTATAATGAACAATGAGAAATCACACCAGTTTTTCGGTAAAATTCGGAAAACGCACTCATTGCGCCATGAAAGCTAAATTGAACACTGAGTAAATTTACACGCGTTGTTCAGTGTGTAAGAAACATTCTCATAAATCTGTTCATGGTGCATTGGCTATTGACTTATTGACTTTAAGTCATGATAAGTTTGACTTCAAAGATGTAATGAAGATGAAGTAGAACGGTCAAGAACAAAATGGCCACAAGGGAATTAGTGCCGACATCAGGACATGCTGCAGAAAGTGTAAAGCATAATTATTCCCTTCCCCTCCCCCTTTGCGCGTCATAATATGGCAGGTTACTAGGCTGGGTTGTCGCACGGAAGGTCCAGTGTTCAAATCCTGGGTAAGCCACTCATGTCTGTTGTTTTTCTGTTGTCTGGTGTTCTACTTCTTTATTTCCTGCGAGTGCCTGATAACATACCTTTATATTTGTTTCATATTAATTTACAGGTTACTTGGTCGCGTATGCATATTTATGTGTAAGCGTGTGTGTTTATGTGTACATATATATATATATATATATATATATATATATATATATATATATATATATATATATATATATATATATATATATATATATATATATATATATATATATACTGAAGCACATTAAAAACGCACCACTATTATATATACTGATGCCGAGAAGCTGGCAAAATAAAGTGTGGGAATGGATTTTCCCCGTGTTTGCCATGAGGTAGAGAGCGAATGGCTGCTGGAATGGAAAGTGCAAGATTCAACCCATGGGGGTGTGTACAGACTACATGAAAACGATGAAAGTTACACGTGCAACACGATTCTCAACAGCTATGACCCTGAAAATGTGTACGCGTTGTGGCAGTATACTCGGTATAAAAAGGCCGTTGAGACAAAACACCCAGTACATGTGCTTGAAATGCCACGACTATCTGAAAACGACCGCCAACGAGCCATTGGTATGTTGGAGACCGGAATGAGCTCGCGGGCCATTGCCAGAAGGATGAAGTGCCACCACAGCACTATTGTACGTCTCAATGAACGTTACGGAACCACTGGCAGTGCCCGGGATAGACTTCGGAGTGGCCAACCACGAGTTACTACCCCTGCGCAAGATCGTCATATTGTGCCGAGTCACCTAAGGAATCGTTCTCTCCCGGCAAGTCAAACAGCAAGAGCAATAGTGGGTAGACGTGGGCAAGTCTCTCGAATGACAGTCATACGACGACTCAGAGATACAGGCCTTACTGCACAAGACGACCTTATGTTGGGCCAAACTTGACTCACAGACATCGTCAGCAGCGCCTGCAATGGGCAGAGCAACATATCAGATGGACTAGACTGCAGTGGAATGCTGTCCTATTCACAGACGAGAACAGATTCAACATATCCTTTGCAGATGGACGTATGCGGATTTGGCAACGGTGTGAAGAGCGCTTTGCAGATTGCTGTGTCAACCGATTTCGAGGTGGCAGTATTCACATTTGGGGAGGATTCAGTTTTCACCATCGCTTGCCTCTTCACGTCTTCCGTGGAAATGTTAATGCTGTGACATATCGAGATGAGGTTCTGGATGCACTGATTGCTCCTGCGTTCACAATTTATCCAGACTTGCAGCTTCTCCAGCAGGATAACTGTTAAACTCTTTCTTTGTGTAGTTGTTAACTCATACTGGCTACTAGTTGTTGAATCATGCTTTATTTGCTAAATGATGTGAATGTCCACCAGTGGATAAATGTAGATGTTGGGACTGGTGTAGTAAAGTGTAACGATTGTCAACTCATCAAACCCAGCACAGTTTTGGTCATACAGGTCATCTTGTCCTGGAACGTGATGAGGCTCCGACAAGAATGTGAGTGTAAACAATGAGTGTGTATCTGAATGTCAGTACGCGAATGGTAGAATGATTCGATAGAGTTGACAGGTTGGTAGTACATCACTCATACTCACACTGTTCGAATTCAAGAAGTACTGGAACTACGGTGGTCTTTTTATAACATTTAATGGGACGCACACTTGGACAGTACGTGTATGGTTACAGGAACAAATGTCGACATAGACAGTATAATGTTGATCACAGGAATATCATCTTAAGTTAGCATTCATGCTTGGCAAATATCATAATGGAGCATTCGTAAATAAGCATTCAGCGTTCCATCATGTAAATCATCTGGCTTTACTGACTGGGCACGTCAGACCATAACCAATACATAGGAAGGCTCCTAGACCTAACCTCGTCTAGCGAATATTCCTTCACGTAAAGTTCAATATATATATATTTCATAATATGGGAATCCCAGACATGGGTTCTCACATGTAGCAGTGATCTCTTGGTTCATCGAGCGATAGTACAGGCATCCCTTTTTCTCACTCGATAAATACAAAGTATATGAATTTCAACATGGCTGTTCTCTCTCTCGTGAGCTTCACTCACTATAGAATATAGACCAAAATTAGTCATTCATTAAATGTCCTCATTTCTTCATAGGTTCTCTCATAGAGGTAATTGAATAATATCATACAATCCAGTGCTGATACATAGGAATGTCTCTTCCTTTGAATGGATATTCTTTTTAAAAGTACCACTGTGCATCTGCTTATCAACAACGATGGCGAAGCCCAAGTTCATAATAAATTGTGGTTTTACCTTTTTATGCGAAATATAACTTTGCCATTCCTTGGCAAAAGAGAATAAACACTGGGGTAAAGTACATACAACATGTCTAAATGATTATCACTTTTCCCCATCCATATATAGATCACTATTTCGGCAAAAAGCCTGCTACAACAAAACTCGGCATCCTCACAGGATGACAGCCATGGATCACACCCCTTGCTAGCGATACTTCCGCTGCATAGCCTTTGACCTTTTCTAGCGACAACCAAATTAGTTCGACTTAGAAATGCAAAGATATCCATATATAAGACAGACTCGTCCTACTCATACAAACACTACGTATAAATTCAGGCCATAGATATACTGAAGCAAGAACAATCTATTCCTACCCAGCCACAGAATAAATCGCAGTAGGCCTAGAGTCGTCTGCGGAGTCCGATCGAAGATGACAGAACTATTTTCAAGGGAAGCAACCCAAAAATGACTTCTCCTTAAGCACTTAAAAAAGGAAATACTTTGCTTACAAAATATTTGCGAACATAATAAGAATATAAATGTATTATATTGCAAGATAGTAAAAATTGCCCTTTACAGTCTTACCACACCTCCCGGGAAAAAAAAAAAAAATTTTTTTTTTTAAATACATCTAGGAGCACCGTAGAATAGGCTCACAACGCAAGAATACTGCGCAGATGAAAATATCAGGAATAACTATAATTCCTAATATGACTGGTGAGAATATATATCTCAAAATCTGAGAGAAATTGTTTCCCTACGAATAAATGTTTCCAGGAAGGTGTGATGTACGTATAATACAATTCTGGTAATTATACAATGCATACCAAAAATTCACACTACAATCTTAAATTTATGATTTATGAAGAAACAATCATCAAAGAACAGCGGTGAATTAACATCAATAAACCGCTAAGTAGCGATACCATCATTCTATTATTAAATTACAAATGTGTATCTTAGTAAAGAAACAAAAAATAACTGTTGTAAAGTTATACATAATAAAAAGATCCAATATTTAACAGTTAAGTGGCATCATGTGGGCATCTGGACAGAATGTCCGCCATCACATTTTCTGAACCACGGATAGCTCGTACCGAAAAATGAAAAGGTTGAAGAGCGATTGCGTATCGAGTTGATCTCGAGCTCTTCAAGTTTTTACTTTGGATAGCCGTAAGAGCTTTTTGGTCAGTTTCCACTACGAAATGCGCGCCCAGAAGGAATCTTTGGAGTTTGAGAATTGACCAAACCATTGCCAATAATTCACGGTCTAAAACCGAGTAATTCCTTTCTGCAGCATTAAGTTTTCTGGATATGTACATTACAGGATGCAGAGTTCCAGAGTACTCTTGCATTAGTGCCGCTCCAATCCCAGTGGATGAAGCGTCACTACGAAGAACAAATGTCTTATCTGTTGTAGGTAACACTAAAATAGGTGGTGATGAAAACATAGTTTTGATCTTCTCTAGTGAAGATTGGCATTCATGAGACCAGTGAACCATGTTAGGCGACCCTTTCTTTAATAGTGTAGAGAGAGGTGCCATGATAGAGGACAGATTCGGAATGAAACGTCCATAAAATTGTATGAGACCTAAAAGACTTCGCACTTGCTTTTTAGTCCTAGGGATAGAGATGATTAAGTATCTTAGTGATATTATGGTCTTCTGTCTTCAAGAAACCGTGACCTACTCGATGGCCTAAGAAAGCAATTTCGCTAAAGCCAATACAAGCTTTAGATGGTTTTGCTGTCAGGTTATACTCACGCAGAGTTGATAATAATTCAACTAATCCTGAATAGTGATCTTCCCAAGTATCGCTGAAAAGACAGATGTCGTCTAGATAAGCAATGACATCTGACCGATACGATAGGATTCGACGCATCATGCGTACAAATGTAGCTGGTGCGTTCATAAGGCCGAAAGGCATAAAATTCCATTGGAAAAGGCCTCTGGGAGTAGAGAAAGCGGTAAGAGGTTTGGCGCGTTCGGATAATGGAACTTGCCAATATCCTTTAGACAAATCAAGTTTAGTGAAAAAATGCGATTTAGAAAGACGCGTAAGTAGTTCTTCTAGTAAAGGCATAGGTTCAGCATCGAACTTCGTAACTTGATTCAATTTGCGATAGTCAACGCAAAGACGTATGTTATTGTCTTTTTTTCGAACAATAACCATCGGCGAAGAATATGCAGAAGTGGATGGTTCGATTATTTGTAAATCTATCATTTCATCCAACTCCTTTTCAACCTGTGTTTGGAAATGTATAGGGATAGGATAAGGCCTAACCCTAATTGGAGTATGTTCAGTTAGAACAATGTCATGCTCAATGACATGAGTTTGTCCAGGGATGTCAGTGAGGACATCCTGAAATGTTTGTAACATAGACGAAACTTGTCGCCGTTCTCCTAGAGACAAATCAGGAGAAACAGTAACGTCTTTCCATGATTCACTAGAATGAAGTGGGATCATTGGAAGCGGGAGATTAACATCCGAAAAACTTGTTTCCTCATCCTGTATTACAGACAGTGATGAGTAATGACCATGTTTGACATGAGAATCGTCCGTTGCCTGGAAAATAGGCTGTAGATAGTCAGGACGTTCATGGAACTCCGTAAGCATATTGATGTGGAAGGTTTTATGCTTCCCGTTAATATCGACGATGTAGTCAACATCTGAAATTTTCGATATTATATCGTACGGACCTTTCCAACTAATAAGGAGTCTATTTTCACGACAAGGTAGCAAAACAAATGCTTTGTCACCAGGACAAAGTTGTCGTAAAGTTCTCTTCTTATTAGCAAATTGTCTTGCCTTCTGCTTAGCAAACTCAGAAGAGGACGTTGCCAATTTGCATGCTTCGATAATCTTTTGTCTCAGCGCGATGACATACTCGTAAGAAGATTTTGTGTCATCGTCAATATTGTCAGCTGTTATAAGATCATGCAGCAAAGACATTGGGCCGCGCGGTCGCGCGCCAAAGACAAGTTCAAAGGGCGAAAACCCTGTATGTTCATTGGGGACCTCTCTGTACGCGAAGAGGGCCGCGGGTAAAACCCTATCCCAATCCTGAGGATGATCCTCAGTTATCTTCCCTAATAAGTTCTTAAGTGTTCTATTTAGTCGCTCGACCATCCCATTGGACATAGGATGATAGATGCTACTCAAAGATCTCTCTATCTGTAGAGTAGACATTACTTGAGACATGGTATCCGATATCAGTTGGGTGCCATGATCTGATAATATTTCTCCGGGGAATCCCAGCCGAGAAAATATAAGCCAAAGAGCATCTGCAATGTCAGCGGTAGTAATGCTCTTTAGAGGGATAGCCTCTGGCCAACGTGTGCACATGTCTACACACGTTAAGATAAACTGATGTCCTCTAGCAGATTTGATCTTGAATGGACCAATGATGTCTATCGCCATTTTCTGGAATGGACGAATAGGAATATCTGCAGCCTGAATAGGCGCAGCATGACGAGGACCTTTGGATTTGACTTCTTGACATACTTTACAGGATCGACAATAGATCCGTATGTCCTTGTTCACAAAAGGCCAAAAGAAAGCCGCAAGAACTCTTGACTTAGTACGGGAAAAACCCATGTGACCAGCACACTGAGAGTCGTGTGCATGTTGTAAGATCTTAACTCTCAAATTCTTGGGTACAAGAATCTGAGAATGACTTGACTTAGTGGAGTCTTGCACCATACGTACAAGTACGCCATTCTTCATTGTAATCCAAGATTTACAATTTGAATCTTTATTCGGATCACCTTTTGTTACAAGAGTGAAGAATTTCTTAAGAGTCGGATCTTCTTCTTGTTGTTTTATAACGAGTCACGAGAAATTACCAAGGGATCATCTTGGTTATGCACTTCATTATCTTCAACAGATGAAGTTTCAGGCATATTGAGAGCTTGAGCTCTAGTGACTACTGCATTAGCAGATTGCATATTTTGATTTTCCCAAACGGAAATTTGCTCCGGAGTGCATTCTTTGACTCCGTGAATGCGACCGATGATAAGATCAGCGATCGGATCCGGCAAAAGACATGCGTGTACATCTCCTGTGAAGAAAGGAGTAGCAATCCTAATGATAGCGGTAGAGTATTTCTCTATGGTGCCGCCAAATGTTACGCATTTGACTACTTTGCCTGTAGAATGAGAAGGATCTATGAGTGACTGCCTAACCCCAATAGTTGTGCATCCAGAATCAAAAAGTACTGAGACTGGATTGTCATTTACTAAACCTTTGTGTAAGACAAGAGAACCTCTCCCATCATGCGCGATTGACGCAGGAAGAGCGGGAAGAGGATGGCCACAGCTTAAAGTAGACACTGTGGTTGGCTCAAATAATGTTTTGCATTGGGGGCACTGAGATGCTCTCCCAAAATCAAAAGCGGCACATGCCATATTATTAGAGTCATCATTATCTTTATTTTGTTTATAGGCTTCGTGGGACTCTTGCTGTGCAGAGTTCGCCTGGTAATGAGCTTTATGTTTTTTGAATTGTGCTCTACCTCTGTTATTATTGCCTCTGTACTTATCATTGTTTCCACTATTATAACCTCTACTCGGGTTTGAATCATAGCTCCTTTGGTTACTATCATCATATTCATTATAATGAGTATCTCGGTAATTATGATCCTGTTGTCTCCATGAAGGAAAACTTGGATAGTTTCTAGAATGACTTCCTTTGCGAAAGTTCCTGTAATTATGACCACCCCTGAATCGAGGGCTGTCAGCTCTTCTCCAGGTATTCGAAGAAGAACCCTGAAATGATTGGTTACCTTGGTTCTGATAACTGTAATAGTTACCTTTTTTATTAAACCTATTTTGAGGTCCTTGGAATTTGTGAGAGTGATTAGGGTTGTATGGTGTTGCAGAAGCAACTGGCATACCTTCTTTAACCTTACTGTTGCTAATAGCTACGTCCGGATGTGCAGTGACGTATTGGGTACAATACTGTTCCATTTCTTTTAGAGACTTAGGTTTACGCTCATGTAAGAATTCGAGGAAAGGTTTATTTATACTTGACATAATCTTGTCTCTGAGTATCAAGTCCATAAGGGCTTCATAAGTCTTTTCTGTTTTGGATAGCTCAATCCAACGATCAAATGTAAGTCGTGTCCTTGCAATGAATTCTGAGAATTCTACACCTGCCTCAGGCACCATTGCCTTAAACAACTTCCGATAACCCTCTTCAGACAACTGATACTTCTTTAACAAGGCTGCCCTAATAACATCATAGTTATCTTTGTCAGCCTCTTCAACCAAACTTAAACTAGTCAGAGAATCACCTTTCAGATTTTCTGATAACTGGTTAGCATATTGTGATTTGTCCACATTATGTGCTCGACACGAGCGTTCAAATCTGTTTAGCCAGAATGTTATGTCATCACTGGAAGGGTTGAACGCTGGTACCTTGACCTTGTAAGTAAAGGGTTTACCATTACCACTAGATGCTTGATTAACATTACTTATGTTTGTTAACTTTAACTTTTCTAACTCAAATGCTAAAAGTTCTTTTTGGTGTTCATGTTCTCTTATTGCTTTTTTTTCTTGAGCTTCAGCTTGTAATTTTCTCTCTTCTGCAGCAGCCTGTAATTTTTTCTCTTCAGCAGCAGCCTGTAATTTTTTTCTCTTCAGCAGCAGCTTCATCTTTTCTTTTCTCTTTTTCCATTTCCATCTGGAATCTTTTTTCATCAGTCTGTATCTGCAATTTCTTTTGTTCATCCTCTCTTTGTAATTTTCTTTCCTCAGCTTCTAATTTCTTTTCTTCAATCAATGCTTTTCTTTCTTCAGCAGCCAATGCTTTGTCATATTGAGCAACTGCCCATTCTTCTAACTGCTGACCAGTCTTATCAAGAGCCCTGCCTTGTGTGATAAAATAATCCAAGGTAGACATCTTGTCTAATAAGATCAGTAATTTGCAAAAGTAAATAAATTTACTTTCTTAGTCTTAATCAAAGACTTTGTATGATAACTTTGTAACCTGTGAAAAATAGTACTTAACTATCCCAATCACTGTGGGAAACAAGCCTTACAAAGGTCTTGTATAAATCCTTATATAATAACAGCTATAAGTTGCTGGTTCACTCTATAATATAAGTGCAGTGCACCAGAAATAGTGTTTTATATCATCAACTGTGTACCTTTAGTAATAGCAATTAACTATCAGTTGATTCTTGTACATCAATTTATATGATCAACTATATTTTAAATAGTGTATGTCGATCAGGCACAAAACAAAACAGTTATACAGAAAAACATGAAAACATTTGCGGAAATGAAATAAATAAAATTGGAAAAACAATAAAAGATAAACCGCAAGAGGATAACAAATACAAATAACGCCCCAGTATATAAATATAAATTGAGAATAGAACTGAAAGATAGAATAGGGTAGACCAACAAATTACAAACAAATCAAAACAAACTAAAGAACAGAGGAATATTACAAAAACAACAATGAGTACAGACTTCACAGCTAACACTAATAGCAACAGCTGTCGCAGCAAATTTTCAATGAAGAAAATTGCACCTATAGAAACGCACACATCAGACCCTCTATTACGTGGGATACTCTGCTGTGTGACACCGCCCAACCGAAACAACAACCCGCTGGATACAAACAAATATCACATATAAATAGTTAAACATAAATACATAAATGCATAAATAGTATGGCAATATGATGTAAATAGAGTGTTGCAGAAAGAATGTGTTGGAATGAAGGCTCAGTTACACTGCCTAATAGTACAGTACTGTGGTACTTTATTAAACAAATACTTCTGGTCTAATTATTTTAAATTCAACACAGAAATAGAAGCTCCATCGTTGATTTGAATGATAACAATCAATGTAGGACTTCTCAGTTCAATAACATTTTCTTTCGCAAACACTGTCAAATATTCTCCAGTCCTGATGTGTAATGTTCTATGTTTCAACCAAGCTCGCTGTGTAACACTGTCAGTTGTATGGCAAATGTCCAATGAACCAAATGTCAACAAACCCTGACCTAGTTACTGCATACTCTCGACAGGACAGGTCACGCTGACATCACTGTAGAGTTGTACTGTTGATGTATTTGTGTGTCGTAATAGACCCCAAGGAACGTCTGGTCTCAGTAGTTTACTTCTCAATATGGTCACTGTGCAGGTTGACCCAGGAAGCTGGCACACCAGTTGTTAAACTCTTTCTTTGTGTAGTTGTTAACTCATACTGGCTACTAGTTGTTGAATCATGCTTTATTTGCTAAATGATGTGAATGTCCACCAGTGGATAAATGTAGATGTTGGGACTGGTGTAGTAAAGTGTAACGATTGTCAACTCATCAAACCCAGCACAGTTTTGGTCATACAGGTCATCTTGTCCTGGAACGTGATGAGGCTCCGACAAGAATGTGAGTGTAAACAATGAGTGTGTATCTGAATGTCAGTACGCGAATGGTAGAATGATTCGATAGAGTTGACAGGTTGGTAGTACATCACTCATACTCACACTGTTCGAATTCAAGAAGTACTGGAACTACGGTGGTCTTTTTATAACATTTAATGGGACGCACACTTGGACAGTACGTGTATGGTTACAGGAACAAATGTCGACATAGACAGTATAATGTTGATCACAGGAATATCATCTTAAGTTAGCATTCATGCTTGGCAAATATCATAATGGAGCATTCGTAAATAAGCATTCAGCGTTCCATCATGTAAATCATCTGGCTTTACTGACTGGGCACGTCAGACCATAACCAATACATAGGAAGGCTCCTAGACCTAACCTCGTCTAGCGAATATTCCTTCACGTAAAGTTCAATATATATATATATTTCATAATATGGGAATCCCAGACATGGGTTCTCACATGTAGCAGTGATCTCTTGGTTCATCGAGCGATAGTACAGGCATCCCTTTTTCTCACTCGATAAATACAAAGTATATGAATTTCAACATGGCTGTTCTCTCTCTCGTGAGCTTCACTCACTATAGAATATAGACCAAAATTAGTCATTCATTAAATGTCCTCATTTCTTCATAGGTTCTCTCATAGAGGTAATTGAATAATATCATACAATCCAGTGCTGATACATAGGAATGTCTTCTTCCTTTGAATGGATATTCTTTTTAAAAGTACCACTGTGCATCTGCTTATCAACAACGATGGCGAAGCCCAAGTTCATAATAAATTGTGGTTTTACCTTTTTATGCGAAATATAACTTTGCCATTCCTTGGCAAAAGAGAATAAACACTGGGGTAAAGTACATACAACATGTCTAAATGATTATCACTTTTCCCCATCCATATATAGATCACTATTTCGGCAAAAAGCCTGCTACAACAAAACTCGGCATCCTCACAGGATGACAGCCATGGATCACACCCCTTGCTAGCGATACTTCCGCTGCATAGCCTTTGACCTTTTCTAGCGACAACCAAATTAGTTCGACTTAGAAATGCAAAGATATCCATATATAAGACAGACTCGTCCTACTCATACAAACACTACGTATAAATTCAGGCCATAGATATACTGAAGCAAGAACAATCTATTCCTACCCAGCCACAGAATAAATCGCAGTAGGCCTAGAGTCGTCTGCGGAGTCCGATCGAAGATGACAGAACTATTTTCAAGGGAAGCAACCCAAAAATGACTTCTCCTTAAGCACTTAAAAAGGAAATACTTTGCTTACAAAATATTTGCGAACATAATAAGAATATAAATGTATTATATTGCAAGATAGTAAAAATTGCCCTTTACAATAACGCACGTGCATTTTTTTGTATTTTTGGTTTTCTCCCTTGCCTGCACAGAATGCAATGAATTTCATAACAATCAAATGTACAAATTAATGACCAGCATGGATTCATAGGCAAATGAATAAAGATTCCAAATATGTAAACTTGTACACACTTATATTTACATTTCACACTCTGTTCCTGGATTATACAGGTGGTGCGTTTTTAATGTGCTTCAGTATATATATATATATATATATATATATATATATATATATATATATATATATATATATATATATATATATATATATATATATATATATATATATATATATATATATATATATATATATGTGTGTGTGTGTGTGTGTGTGTGTGTGTGTGTGTGTGTGTGTGTGTGTGCGCGCGCGTGTATATATGTACACTTAAACTATGTACACAAGGGAAGGTTTTTAAACGTGCATGTCTGTGTGTGAAAATCTGTAAGTGTGGATGTATATATAAATCTATACACGCACTGAATCATGTAATTTTGTTGAGTACTGAAAGTTGCTTTTCATATAATATATAAAAAAATTATACGGGCATCAATTTCAAGTTGTTTATTTCAGCGTTTGAATATTCGTCACTGTAGTGAATTATTTTCTCAGGGGTTCTCACATAGGGGAACAAAGAGCTTGTCAGGGGGTTACGAGTAATATTTGGCATATAACTATAGTATCATAGTGAAACGTTTAGAAAACATAATTTCCGTTTACAACTTGCATCAAAATAAAGCGGTTTGGCAATCTTATAAGACTAGAGCGCGATAAAATCATCGGAAATGAAGAGGCTGATAGGTTGGCAAAGGAAGGTGGAAATCTACCTCAGCCTGATGGAAACATAACTTTCGAGAAGGCAAAGAGTTTTATTAGAATAAGATACAGATACAAATGGGATGTAGAGCATCCAGGTCACACACAAAATGATGCATACTACCAGCTCAACAGAAGAGAACAAGTGGTAATCGTCAGATTTCGCATTGGTGTGACGGTATTGCCTCCCCTGTTTTGCAGTAGTGGTCCAACAGTGGCCAAAACTCAAGAGTATGTATTATAGGCTTCAATGGAGTCTATCTTCACACAAGATTACTCTTGGCAGAAATGTAGATAGAAGAGTAGTAAAGCTTCTATCACATGGGAGTCTTCACAAGATATTCAGATAAGCGAAAACAATGCTGGCTGTTGCTAAGCACGTTAATTCTGTAATCTGCCGACGCCTTTTATGGAGAATTTAAGCAATGGTTTATTCTAGCTTGTTAAGCTCCCGCCCCTAATTTAATCAGTGGAATTATTATTATAATGTGTATATAGCTCTGTTTATAGTGTGTGTTTAGTAACTTTGACTGAGAAAAACATGTAGTACATTTAAAAGGATTGAATCGAAGTTAAATTTGTAACATGACAAATAACACAATTTAATAATCACTTTAAGTTTAACAGTTTACAAGAAATAATTTGAATAGTTATGAAAAGGCTTTCATCACTTTGTGACCGTGTGGGGTGTGTAAATACTTATGGTATCATTCAAGTCATGAATTACAGAATACTGCCAGAGATGTTTGTTTCTTGATGAATATTGTAACTCAGGTTTGTTCCAGAAATTCCTCTGTGATGTTATTTGTGGTGTGTTAATTATAGCATAAACTGTATAACTTGCAACATGAGTTAGGCAAGAAAGTCTTCAATATCCATTAAAACTGTTTATTCATATTTACAATTGTGGCGTGAGGTTTTATTTGGCTCTAGGATCAGTATAGTACTGACAATTACAGAAATAGAATTTCTGCAGAAAATGGTGAAGTCCCAGTGTCTGAGAGAACTACTGGTATCACAAATTAGTTACGGCTGTGAATGTTCTGATCTCGAAAAATTAGTAGAGAGGAGACCGACATAAATTGCCACCTCCGCTGTGTAACTAACTGTGATATTAAGACAAGGAAACAGATTTTACTTAACAATGATAAAATTGACAAGTCTTCAAATACAATTTCCTTATTATTTATTTAGTATATACACTATCTACTCTTGTGCTGAAGGGTGAATGTTGAAAAATGGAATGTAATGGATTTGTAAGTTTACATATGATTTACAAATATTTAGATAGATATATAAATATATTACAACAAGTTTTCCAATTATAGGAACAAAAATTATATCAGCTGTGCTGTTATTCAATTATAGTACAGGTATCAGCTGTGCTGTTAATTACGTCTATAACAATTATTAGCTATGCTGTTAATCTTGTCTCTTTCTACGCTAAATCACTTTCTCGTCACTGACACTAACTTTTGCTCACAATGCTGACAGAAATGGTACTAATGTGTACTCATCTCTCTAAGGTCTGTTCTTCTTTGTTTGGTTCACACAACAACAGCTGAGGATCGTTCCTTTAGCCCACCCAAGACTGAGGGGGACCAAAGATGTAGACTCTGTGCAATCTCTATGCTCCTGCGGAGTTCCAGGCAGCTGGATTGACGACCCACGATCTCAGTTTTGATGACACGAATAAAACCTGTAACAAGTAAAAATAGGGGCTAATTTCTGTCCTCAAGCCCACCTATTTCTATTGTATATGATATGAGCATGTCTCAGGTGTATGCATGTAGTATGAATGACAACATGGCTCAGTATGATTTAGCAATAGCGAGACAAGACAGGTGTCTACTTGCAAAACATTCTTTCTGATAAACTAATACATGGATACATTCAATAATATAAAGTCAATACATGAATACATCCAATAATATAAATTCAATACATGAATACATTCAATACATGAATACATCCCATAATATAAATTCAATACATGAATACATCCAATAATATGTACACCTAGGTGTGATACAACCATTTCCTTCCCCCTATAATATACCAGGCCCTCTCTGACAAGTGCTATACTAGCTGGTAACATATATCCTAACAATATTGTTATGTTCTTATGATAGGAGTATATGAGACGAGGACTGTTAGGTTATATTTCGGGTGGGAGTAATCTGAATAGACTGAAGTATGTGAGACAATAGATTGAGTTATATGAGACAATAGATTGAGTCCTAACAAGGACTGTTTTGGTTATATTTCAGTTGGTTTTATCTGAGATAATAGATTGAAGTTATAGGAGACAATAGGTTGAGTCCTAACAAGGACTGTTTTGGTTATATTTCAGTTGGTTTGAGATAATAGATTGAAGTTATAGGAGACAATAGGTTGAGTCCTAAGAAGGACTGTTTTGGTTATATTTCAGTTGGTCTGAGATAATAGATTGAAGTTATAGGAGACAATAGGTTGAGTCCTAACAAGGACTGTTTTGGTTATATTTCAGTTGGTCTGAGATAATAGATTGAAGTTATAGGAGACAATAGGTTGAAGCATGAGTCCTATTAGTCTTCGTCTTCATCAATCATATCAGGAAATACAATCATTATATCTAATGCCCCAAGATACAATCAGTAACCTGATACATTCATAGTGAACCAAAATATATTAAATATATACAGGTGTAGGTAGTATAAATGACACACAACAAATACCAACATTATATTATCTGCTGAAGGCCTATTTTCCTACCAGTTTATAGTAAAAATATATTTACCCTCTAAGATTTTTAAACCGGCCAGGTTTTGACTCGACTTAGTGAAGCAGGCTGCAGGTCAATGCACTCAGGTAAGCTATAAATCAAGGTGACAGCTTCTCCTCTTCAGTTGGTCGGTATCTCTGGCGTCGTGTCGGTGATGTGTGCTTATGCATAAAATCTCGCCCGATTATATAGGCAGGTGAGGTAACTTCTACTGTGTAAGGAAGATGTTTGGTTGGTTCCTGGCGGGGCAAGCTGATTGGTTGTCTGCAGTTTAGTCCCAAGCGTCGTACAGCCTAATTTTATTCTGTTTTTTCCGCCATCTTGCGTGAACAAGATGGCCGCGACCCACATCCGAAAAAAACAGGGCTTAAGTTTTTTTTCCTGGCGTAACTTCTTGTAATTTATTCCGGCTCAGCAACTGTGCGTTGATTGGCTGGGGCAAATTTGTATCCCGACATAATGATTTAACAAAGTAGTGGGGTTACACACACTCGTTTCACGACAACAATCCAGACAATGTCTCATGAATGCATTTTCTTTATAATTCCTCAATCAACACATAGTTAATTTTAAAGGCTATTTTCTCCTTGTAGCCTATCCATGTTGGGGTGAGTATTTCTGCTAGAGTTTCTATTTTCTTTATGAGTTTTGCTTAGGATGCCTTTGTAGGGTTCCGTTTCATAACCTTATAAAAATTCAGTTCGTGATCTGTACATTTAGGCATTTCTGGCCTAACGATATATTAATTCTGAAATATAAACAAGGTCTCACTCGGAGCTGTAACAATTTCCAACATTATAAAATAAAGCTATCTGCTTCTTAGAGTTTATATCTTGAAAACTTCAAGACCAGCAGAGTACGTCCATACAGACTGGCTTTTCGGGATCAACTGCTTTGTGACCTCGAAGCTTGCCTTTGCAAAAATGCTCTGGGCTTTTTCCAGCCTCTTGGTTGGACAGTCTCTTAATTCTTTCTTGGATCGTCACCGGTTGCCGAGCAACTCCCGTCAAAGATCAGCGGTTAGTCGCTATTTACCCTAATTCCAGTTTCCATCTGATAACCGCGTATCTCAATAAAACCTCGTAACTATTCTTCCTAATGTACTTGATAACTAATAGCACGAATGATGCTATGGTATCAGTAGTGGGCCATCCGGCGAGAACTTGAATGGGATTTAACTGAATAAAGGAGGTCACTTTTGGCAGCGGCTATTTTCACTTAGCTGCCAATGTTAGTTTTTTTCTCCCGCTGGGTTAGTTCCTTTCACTCTGCTCTCGCTCGTCTCTGGTCAAAGTTCAGGCACCGCACGTTCCAAGAATGTCACGGAGTAACGGCCAAGTGGGTTCTGCGTCTGTCTATAAGACCCTCTTCTGGTGGCGTCTCTCACAACGTCAGTCCACTTCTACCTTCACTTGGTTCCAGAGATAGTACTTTCTGCCGGTACCATCAATAACTGGTAATAGAAATAGAAACGGAACGCTCTTCTGAGTATTGCGTTTTCCAACCCATAGTTATGGGTTCCTATCTTCCCATTCCACCATCCCATGTCAGAATTTACCCTCGATGAGAATTACATTTAATCCCTCGGGATAAAACTTCCTTTATATTTAAATTGAATAGCTTTAGCTTTACATTACATTTAAATGAAAAGGTTAAATGTGCAGATAGAGTCTTGCATACACTCTAACAAACACCTTTGAAGACTCATATTGTCTAGACCAAGTGACCGGAAGCGATTATATCACACTTGTCTGCCCACAGGTGTCACACAGACAGTAATCTCGTTATCTGTCGTATGAGAATGCAAACTCCTGTCTTATCGGTGATTAAGCCGAAGCGCTGACCGATGAACGTGTTAATCTGCCGCGCCTATAACCAACAAATCTAGGTAGCGCCAAGCAAATGTGATGTATCATATCAGCCGCTTCTTGCAAATGTTATATCTTTCAAAAAGTCCAAATTACGACAGTTTATCTCAGTGAATCAGGCATTATAGCTGGTGGCACTGGAACATATGTTCCAGTCTAGACTTATGGATGCGAGTCATGGACAATGACTATAACCCACAGAAGCCAGCTCCAAGCTTCAAAAATAACGTATCTGGGGAAGGTGGTTGAAGAAACAAGAAGAGACATGGTCCGCAATCAGACGAGACGCCATGGCCTCAAAACCCAGCTCCTGCAGACCTGAGTGGAACAGTCCAAATTACGATGATTTGGCAATGTCTGCAGAATGGGAGAAGGTAGGTTACCACGACAAATATTGGAAACCAACAGCAAGAAATCCAGGCCTCTAGGCGGACCAAGAGTTCGCTGGGAAGACAACATTAGACAATCTCTGAAGGACCGAGGACTAGAATGGAATCATGCCAGGAAGAAGACACCCCATAGGATAGTATGGTGCTGTCTCTGGCAAACCTCTATACCCGAGGATAGAAGAGGAACGACTAAGTAAGTAAGAATCAGGCATCCCAGTTCTGTTCTCAATCAAATCCAAAACATGAAACAAACTAACGGCTGAACCAAACATCCGGGTATATCTTTTAAAAAGTGCACCAAGAATAAAACTATTGGTTAACAAGAAGCTCAGTCAAGGATCTTAACCAATCTACCTGTCTGCCTTCTGATAAATATCTAACAACTTTTAAGGTAGTCACAAAGTTGATACTGTCGTAGGGGAGTAAAGTGTTAGAGGCGCCACGATACTAGGTCCAGCGTCGTGAAGTGGGATAACCAGTTTCCTTCCTCGCCGCCTTTTCCATCCCTAACTCAAAAGCAGTCAGGTACCCCTTTACAGATGGGTAGACTGGAGTGTGAATCCACCGTGTTTCGAACACAGCATCTTTGCCGTGAGAAGCCAGTTCTCTAACCAGTCTGTTAATCGGACGAACCTAACAGCTTTATGACAATAAAAATGCTATGTATAACACAAAGTATTAGTTAAAAAAAATATATATAGCCTGTTTACTTATTAAGTTCATACGCATGATAAATTATAGAATTTATTTTCTTTCATATTGGATAGGGGGTACGGGATAGTCTCATAGATTGAGAACCCTTGAATTATTGTTTCAAGGGTTCGCTCAACTTTGGGATTATGTTCCTTATTTTATATGCACATACGAATACTCGTAGCGAACTCTAGCAACAAATATGAACAACAATTAAAGATCAAAAGCAAAGACGCACAACAAAATTTCATCTCCATCCAACCACAATCAACTCTCGCCATTTTTTTTACCGCGGCCATTAGCCGACACATGTGGCCTACTGTAGTGTGATTACCAGAACTCAAAAACGTGGCAAGGAGGCCAGTTAAACGAGTAGAACCGGAAAAGCTCGACAAAGTTAGCGAACACTAGCAGCTTTGCTACACGTGGCTGAATTTGTCCCCCATTTGTGAAGTCACGCAATTTTTTAACCCCCTCCCTCTTGTCACAATTCGTCACAAAACCTCTTATGTGACGTCATTTATCTCTTAACACCCCCCTCCCCCCACCCCTCCCCCCACCCATTTGTTTAAATACTGAAAATAAAAAATTTAATCGAGTGTGAAGTAGTTAACTAGTGTAGAGAAAATAAAAATATTATCAATAAAATAGTGTTTAATTAAACAGGTTTTTTTTAAAACACAGACTACTAAGCTGGTTAAATGTTGCAAAATGTGTTTAATATATCGCTTATTTTGGTTTCATTTAATGTGAAAACAATAAAACGTAATTAAATGTTAAGTAATTACATCCATAACTTCAATTATTATTTTTGTTAACGTTGCATAAAATAATATTAAACGCGAGAACCAATCCAGGCAAATTCAAGGGTTTCGAAACTGAAGTCATTATTAATGAATAATTCCTTTTCGGTATCATTATCCCACGCAAAAGTAATATGCTCCTTCATTGACCGAACTAGAAATCCATTCACTCGCGGATCTAGGAATTGTCCAATGGAGGGGCGAGACACGTCGAATTACAGTACTTGCAAACTACGTTCATAACATTTAGGGTGCTTATCATTGTCCAGTACTAGACATGTTTTAATTCGTCCGTCGTCCGACCTAATGATTACTTACATTTAAGTCCCTAATGGAGGAAGGGAGTGGGGGGAGGGGGGGGGGAAGGGGGGGGGGAGGGAGGGAGAATACTGGTTGATATGAAATAAAGGTTTTCAAAGTCCCAAGAAAGGGGCGATCACCCGTCGCGTCACCACTCCCTTGGATCCGCCAATCATTTGCTTTCAGATCAACATTGTTTATTGGAATAGTACGTATTACATTGTATTTAAACAAAAGAAATATATCTTTAAAACAATTTAAAACAGTTAAAGGTTATAACAGTTATCCGATATTTGAGTTGAGATTATAATATTAATAGAAGTTGTCCACGAGGAAGCTGTTAACGATTGCAGATAAGCGATGATTATTAAGTGGATGTTACAAAATCTATTTTTGTTCCGACAACATTTGTGAAAGAAGCAATCATCACTCCTACTTTTTGTGTGACGTCACATTTCTACAATCTCCCTCCCCCTATCGTGAAACTTCGTCACAAAAATTTGGACCCCCTCCCTCCTGATTGCGTGACGTCATGTGGACGACCCCGATGTGCTTAAGAATGCACAAGCTCCTTTTAATTTTTTTCTTCTATCTACCGATTTTCTCGGTCTTAATTTTATCTTCCATTCTGCAAGTTATCTATTACATCAGCAGACCACCATACCCACTTACGTACATGGCAACAGCATCAAGCTTAAACAGGTTCCAGAGTTTAAATACCTAGGAAGCATTTTTCACAGAAAATTGAAGATTCAAAGTTAAAACAAAATGTCAAAATGCAGGTGCAGTGACTAAACAACTGTCATCAATACTCAGACATTCGAATTTCGCAATGGAAACTAAACGATCGCTGAAAAATAGTACATTAGTACCGCTTCTTTTCCATCAGTGTCAAACAAGGTCCCGTACCTGAACACATGACAGGAAAATCACATGCCGTGAGATGAGATGCTTAATAAAGAACATAATAAATATTTTAAACACACGCTTTTAATGCACTAAAAACCCAAAAATAATTTTTCAAGGAGTCTATAGCTTGCAGTAAAGAATGTAACATCAAATTGAAAAAAAAGCGTGGGGCGCTTAAGCGCTTATCATATATTTTATCCATAAGTGTCTAATGAAGTATAAAGCAGCAGTTCATTTCATGCAGAATCAGCGCTCCACGCTTTTTTTTTCTTTTCAATTTGATGTTACATTTTTAGACTGCAAGCTATAAACTCCTTGAATAATTATTGTTGGGTTTTTAGTGCATTAAAATCGTGTGTTTAAAATATATTTTTTATATTTTCTTCTCTTTCGTGTTAGAAAAATTATGACATACTAAAACATAAACAATATTTTTACTTATTGTAAATCTGGTCTAAAATTTCTTAAGCGATCCATTTCTTTTAGAGAGTCAATATTACATGGCTTTGTGTCTGTTAATTTGGGTGCAATCAATATCCTTAATTTGAAGGAGGCCATTTAGAGATCGAACTTTCCCTTGATTCATAATTTTATAATTTGGATTGTTTCTCTTGATTTATCTAGACACTTGTTTGAGTACTGCCCTGTTTTACGCATAGAAAAAAATAAAGAACACCACGTACTCTTGAATTTTTAATTAACTTGATTATGACCCCTGATTTGTTTACATTTTTTTAAACGAAAAACTGTAATTACCCATTATGTCATAATAACAATATTAAATTTTTAAATAATTGACTGATTATTGTATTGTCATCGGGAATGCACAACTATGCCAAGTTTCAGAGCTATTGCTCATCTAGAATTGATTGAAAAATCGATAGCAAGATTTGACAGTGACATGAAAGTGACATACAATTGAAGTTGAATAAAAGCGTGTAAAAAAAGAGCTATTCATGTTGCCAGGAGAGGCAGAATGAGAAATGATCAGATCAGAAAAATTGTAAGAACTACATCGAGCATCAAATATAAAGGGAGAAATAAAATAAAGTGGTTTAACTATCTCATGAAAATGAAGCCCTGTCAAATATCACGACGCACCTACCGATCCGTTATCTCTACGCACCTGCCGATCAGTTATCACTACGCCCCTACCGATTTGTTAGCACTACGCTCCTACCGATTTGTTATCACTACGCACCTACAACAGTAAAAGAACAGGTTTTATTACATATGAAAGACCAAGGCATAGATGGATAAACAGTTTGACACAAATTCTACAATAACACTGGCTTACAGTAGCCAGTGCGACACACTTGATTCACCAACAAAAACTTCAGCTCCCTACTACGCCGCTTCACGACACACACACACACACACACGCACGCACGCACGCACGCACTCACGCACGCACGCACGCACGCACGCACGCACGCACGCACACACACACACACACACACACACACACACACACACACACAGAGTAAAAGTATCTACCACATGCCGGTGATGAGTGCCCAACGTATAGTTTACTTCTGCTGGAAGTTTGGTGGGTTCGATGCTTTGCATTTGTGGATACATTTGCACAGTAAATAAATATAAGTTATTCTCTCCTAAGCTCTAGTAGAATATTATCCAGTGCCCGCTCTAATGCTTCTATTGACGCTCATGCTCCTGTGATTCAAATTAGCGCCTAATTTTGAATTTTATTCTATTTACATTTTGAAGCCGAAGGCGCCGAGTCATAGAAATACGGGCATTTTTTCTCACATGAGCGATATATAAAAAGGGGATCAATGACTGTAGAGGCGCCCCATTAGTTTCATGTTATGCACCGTAACACACTGACTAATCGTCAGCTGCTTACCGTCAGTTTTTTTTTTTAGTTTGAAAATTTCGTAAATAAACGAGTAAGTCACCCGCCAATATATAGCAGGGAATAATTATATTGTGTTCTTTAAGTGCATGCCCTGATGACTGCACTAAATACCCAGCCGGAAACGCATCATGAAAAGATTGCAACTTTGGAGGGAAAAGATGGACAAAAGTAACGGATCGATAAGACTATTCTTTATATGGGGAAGGTACATACTTAAACATCAGAATATCGCAATGGAAACTAAACGATAGCTGAAAAACAGAATATTATTACCACTTCTTTTCTATAAGTGTCAAACATGGTCCGTGACCTGAACACATGAGAGGAAAGTAACACTCTGTGAAATGAGATGCTTAAAAAGAGCTTTTAATTTTGCCAGGACAGCCATGTAGTATATTGGGAACAAATTGCGCGTTGTTTCAACAGGGGCGCAATGGAGTTCCCTGCCGGAAACGCACCATGATTTTTTTAGGCCGCAAACGGCTCCTGGGTCGACCCAGCCCCAAATGGGTACCAGAGTAACTCTGGGAAGGTTAAGGCGGCCGGCGTGATGCTGACCACATCACCCCTAGTGTGCCGAGGTCAAGAAAATATGGGCCTAACACCATATTCCCAATATGCCTCAATGGGCGTGTAACGGGATCCTCCTTCCTTATTTACTTAGTTTGTTGTATAAAGTTCGGTGTATAAAGATGTAATCATATTATAATTGGTGTTCACTACCTTTTATATGTAAATGGGTATCTGACTCTACTCGAGTTGCGGAAAGCACTAGCAGCTAGGAAGGAAACTAGTCACCTGACCACATAACAAAATTGGACCTAAAATGGTGAAGTTTCTAATACAGTCACCTCACCTCATAACAAAATTGGACCTATAATGGTGAAGTTTCTAATACTTCACTCTTCACGGCAGTTTCTCTATGGGACGTCCCTTTCCTTGTTCATATGTTGTACGAATATCACAGAAATTCTTAGCAATTATATTATTGTTTAGTTGATGCATCTCTGCACGCAGTTGGATTTTAATTATTGCAATTTACATTTTGTAGCAATGTCCTCATGTTATTGCTTTTAAATTTCTCCACACTTCAAACATTCTTTGATATGATTTAAGTTTCTGGCAGACTATATCCGTTTGCTTTTCTGTAACTTTTAATATCATGTTAGTAATTTCATGTCTGATTTTCCAACAGTTCGATACACTTTTTTCCAATTCCTATATCTATGTAGAGTTTTTTTTTTTCTCTTCAAAGTTTGAAGTGTTCTCAACTTTTATCTGTACACCAAGACACTGGGTTTATACTTTTGTTGTTCTGAATATTTATATGTACACCAAGATACTGAGTTTATATTCCTGTTGTTCGGAACATTTATATGTGCACGAAGACACTGGATTTATATTCCTGTTGTTCTGTGCACCAAGACACTGGGTTTACACTTTTGTTGTTCTGAACATTTATCTGTGCACCAAGATACTGAGTTTATACTCCTGTTGTTCAGAACATTTAGCTGTGCACCAAGTCACTGGGTTTATACTTCCGTCGTTCAGAGCCTTTATATGTGCACCAAGACACTGGGTTTATACTCCTGTTGTTCTGAACATTTTTCTGTGCACCAAGACACTGGGTTTATACTCCTGTTGTTCTGAACATTTTTCTGTGCACCAAGACACTGGGTTTATACTCCTGTTTTTCTCAACATGTATCTGTCCACAAAGACAATGGGTTTATATTCCTGTGTTTTACAAATTGTCTTTGTTTTTGGGTTGATTGCACGTGCTGCAGCATATTCACTTTGGGTATCTGATTAACGGCGGCGCCTGGCTCCCGGGGATTGTGGTGGGGGTCTCGGAGGAGGCAAGGAAAGAATAGAACTGCTGTTTCCCTATGCATGTCGTAACAAGCTACCGATGAATTTTCGCGTAATAATCTCCCACATATTATCACAGAAGTACTTTGGTGCATACTTCAGCAGAAGACCAGCTACAATGGTGGCTACATCTACACTTACTTACTTACTTAGTCGTTCCCCTTCTACCGTGAGGTGTAGAGGTTTGGAAGAGAGAGCGCCAGAGGCTACATCTATACATGAAGTGAAAAAGGAAACAACGATGATGATGATATGCTTGTAAGAGTTTTATTAGTGAATCAATCTGTATATGGGACCTAAGACGTGTCAACAGTGAGAAATGCAGTTAGCGACCCATAGCCAGACTGCTTGCGTCAGGGTCAGCGAACACCAGAGCATCACTGCAGTCTGGCTGAGTGAGTAGGGATCGAAGTGGGAAGGCTAACCCGGTCCCAAAAATGCCGTGCTCAAGTTGGATGTGTCGGCCGAAAGGCGCAAATATCGCAGCTTCGCTGTAAACGGACACAACGCAACCACTGTCCTTTTCAGGACGAACGAAGAAGAAGAAGAAGAATCTGCATATACACCTACGCAGTCATAATCAGTTATTTTTCTGCGCACATTATTAATTTATTAAAATCATTATTATTATTTTTTAGGTATCACCTTATGGTTAATTGTAACTGAAAGTAATTGAAAGAGGTTAAGTATGGTACTTTATTAAAGTTTGTGTCTTTTAGTATCTGTCATTTCGCAGTGGTTAAGGTTGGCACTTCATTAAAGTTTGTCTTTTAGTATCTGTCATTTACCTGCGGTCAAGTTGGTACTTTATTAAAGTTTGTCTTTTAGTATCTGTCATTTACCTGCGATCAAGTTGGTACTTTATTAAAGTTTGTCTTTTAGTATCTGTCATTTACCTGCGGTTAAGTTTGGTACTTTATTAAAGTTTTGGTACTTTATTAAAGTTTGTGTCTTTTAGCATCTGTCATTTAGCAGCGGTTAAGTTTGGTAATTTCTATATTAGTATTTGCATGTTTTAGGGTTCGTTATTTAGCTACGACTAAGTTTGGTCCTTTCTTTACAAAGTTTATGTCTTTCAGTACAATTTTTTGTACGTGCTACGGCTGAATTTGATACTTTCTTATTAGAGTTTGTATCTTTCAATATCCGTCATTCAGCTGCTGTTAAGTTTATTACTTTCTTTATTAGCATATGTATCTTTTAGTATACGTTATTTAGCTGCGGCTAAATTTAGTACTTTATTTATTAGGATTTCTCAGTTCTATCTGTTTTGTAAACGCAGCCAACCATGAACAAAAGATATTAAGTACATCGAGCTTCTCAAAAGAAGAAACAAATGGAAACAGTTTTACTAATCCGAAATACCAGGTATGCATTATAAATCCCAAAGAAACTATTAGGACAACCTGTCTCGCCATTGTCACACCTGATATAACTAAAGGACTTTCGTCTATAGTTGAGGCACGCCCGAAGACAGGAAAGGAACAGTTACGTAAGTGTTACAAAACAGCTGCCGATGAGGTGAAGGAGCGTGGTAAAGGTTATCACACCGATCCGCTACAATAGCTATTAAAGCTGGCACGAGTCACCCTGAAAAGGCACAGGTAGACGAGGATGGATTATGTTAGGCCTAGTTTTTTTTTTTTTTTTTTTCCTTAACCAGCAGCACTTGGGCTTTCAGCCCTTCGGCCCAATGACATATCATTGCGAGGCTGGGGAACCTGAGGACTTTCCTTCCAACCCGGTCAGGAGCTTCGCTCCTTCCCATCCACAGAGGGTTTATCACAGGAGCCGTTCAGGCTATTCAGTCAAATTTCCGGCCGTAAACATTTCTTCAAACGCCGACGCCCGGGTTTGAACCATGAACACCTGGTCGCCAGTACAACGCCGAAGCCATTACACCAGCGCGGCTCCCAAGTTAGGCCTAGTAAGCCAGGGTATTTCGTCAGCTGCTCAAGTACAGAACACGAATAACATGAACTGAATAAACAGTGAGGGTGCTGGGAACGTTGCCTGCAAGCTAACTACCGAAGACATACCATTAAAATAGCTAACTGACACTTTTGATGATTCTAAAATGAGCATAATATACGAGCAAATACGCACTGCGAGCGCACATTCACACATATCACTCCTTTTGGAGTGTGGAGTCACGCCCCCCTGTAGCTGACCCCTTACAGAAAGCATTGACATGCTCGTGCAGTGGCGGTTTCTTCAGCTGTTTCTCTTACTTTAATGAGGTTGCCAGTCCTATAGTATACAACCTCATATAGTCAGTCGACTTGTACGAGAGGCAGCACTAGTCCACATCTTTCTTTGTCTGACAAGACCCCCGGGAACTACAATGGGGCACATGCATATAAAACCATACACAAAGTCTACACCTATCTTAGATTTTGCACACATACATACAGGGCCGGTGCTACCATTAGGCCAACTAGGCGGCCGCCTAGGGCGCAGACCTCAGAGGGGCGTTAGATGTAGAGTGTCAGTATGTTAAGAGAGCGAGAAATCAGAATAATGAGTAGAAATATGAGAACAAATCCAGTTGATTGTTTTCAACACTAACAATTTCTGTTAAACTTAATTCAATTTGTTTTCAACACTAACAATTTCTGTTAAACTTAATTCAATTTGTTTTCAACACTAACAATACTGTTAAACTTAATTCAATTTGTATCACAGTGATCTCATATATTTTTATTTCATTGTTCTAGTGAGCTATGGCCGATAGAAACGACCTTCTGGAGCTTAGTACCGAAAACGAAAGGCAGAAAAAGCTAAGGAGCAAGCAAAGAAAGAAGGGTTCTTCCTGAAATACCTTCGTACACAGAAAGCAAATCAAGAACAAGAACATGACTGTTCTCTTGTTGAAACTAGCACTGGGGGAGCTGAATGGGGTGCCCCTACTACACATGATATAAACTCTCAGACACAAGTTTCACAAATTGGAGATTTTTCTGAAAAACACACAGCGGATAAAAAGGATGTCAAGAAAAGTGAGAGTACTGCAAAGTCTGCAAAACACTTTTGTTTAAAAAAAAAAAGGGGGGGGGGTGCAAGTGCTTAGCCTTGCCTAGGGCGCAAAATAGTCTGGCACCGGCCCTGCATACAATCGTACAAAAACAAATAAAAACATATTTTGAAAGCGTCTTTGATGTGGTTGTAATATAGGGATAAAAGTAGTCCTATAGCAGATACTGCAGTAGTGGAGTGAGGTGTTAGAGACTTCACTAGACTAGGTCCAACATCGAGAGATGGGGCGACAAGTTCCCTTCCTCGCTGCCTATTTGTTTCCCTAACTCAAGAACATCCGCGAGAAATGCAGAGAATACAATGTAGATCTTCATGCCTGTTTTGTAGATTACACCAAGGCCTTCGACTGCGTACAACATCAGAAATTGTGGAACATCATGAGAGACATGGGGTTTCCGGCGCATTTGATCCATCTAATTGAAACACTATACCATGAACAACAAGTAGCTGTCAGAGTAGCGGGGGAAACATCAGGATGGTTTTAGGTGAAAAGGGGAGTAAGACAGGGTTGCATCCTCTCTCCATACTTGTTTAACATCTATGCAGAAAATATAATGAGAAATGTTCGGAGTGACCTAGAATGTGAACGTTGCGATTGGTGGAAATGCGATCCCAGAACTCAGGTACGCAGATGACACAGTTATTCTTTCAAACAGTGCCAAGGGACTAGAACAGTTAATCCTGTCTGTCAAAAGACACAGTGAGGATCAGAACCTTTTTCTGAACACACCAAAAAAAAAAAAAAAAAAAAAAAACAAAGATAATGTCCACAGACAAAACAAGATGCCAACCAAAAATTACTATCAGTGATAGAGGAAATTGAAAATGTCACAAATTGTGAATATCTTGGCTCCATAATTAACAACAATGGAGACTGCTCAAAAGAGGTCAGAAGGAGACTGGCCATAGCAATGCAGAGGATAAATAAAATGAAGAACCTATGGCATAACAACAGCAAATTAATAAAAGTAAAACTTCTGAGAACGTGCATCTTTCCGGTAGCAACGTATGGATGTGAATCATGGACCATTACTCAAACATTAAAGAAAAAATCGAATCTTTCGAAGCAAAGTGTTACAGAAAAATTCTCAGAATATCTTGGACCAAGAAGAAGAAACATATAGACATCCTACACGACCTGAACATCGAGGAAAACTGGCTCATAAACAATATCATGTCCCGGAAACTGAAATATTTTGACCACATTAAACGTCATAGTGGCTTAGAGAGAGCAGTGATGGAGGGTATGGTACCTGGAAGGCGAGGCAGGAGCCGACCAAGACGACGGTGGACACAGGACATTGAAGACACCTTGAACATGACAATGGAGGAGGCAGGAGGGCTGGCTAGAGATCGAGAGTCTTTCAGGCGGGCTGTGATGAGAGCGACGTTCTGCAAAGGACATGCTACATGATGAACTCAAGAGAAAAATCAGGTACCCGTTTACAGCTGCGTAGACTGGAGCGTGTCGATATCGTGAATCGAACCTGGCACCTTTGCTACGAGAGACCTGTGCTCTAACACTCTGTCAAGTGAACGCTCTAATCACTCTGTCAAGTGAACGCTCTAATCACTCTGTCAAGTGAACGCTCTAATCACTCTGTCAAGTGAACGCTCTAATCACTCTGTCAAGTGAACGCTCTAATCACCCTGTCAAGTGAATGCTCTAATCACTCTGTCAAGTGAACGCTCTAATCACTCTGTCAAGTGAACGCTCTAATCACTCTGTCAAGTGAACGCTCTAATCACTCTGTCAAGTGAACGCTCTAATCACTCTGTCAAGTGAACGCTCTAATCACCCTGTCAAGTGAACGCTCTAATCACTCTGTCAAGTGAACGCTCTAATCACTCTGTCAAGTGAACGCTCTAATCACTCTGTCAAGTGAACGCTCTAATCACTCTGTCAAGTGAACGCTCTAATCACTCTGTCAAGTGAACGCTCTAATCACTCTGTCAAGTGAACGCTCTAATCACTCTGTCAAGTGAACGCTCTAATCACTCTGTCAAGTGAACGCTCTAATCACTCTGTCAAATGAACGCTCTATGATCGGGGTATCCGGGAATATTCTAAAACTCGATCACAGGAGTAAAAAAAAGCACAAGGAAAAAGAAGAGATGTGGAATCATACACATATCTTGGCAGTAATATAGACAAAGTTGGTGGAATAGATAGGGATTTCAAGATAAGGATACAAAAGACAAGAGACTCTTTCATTGCACTTGAGAAGTATATCGAAATTCACAGAAATCAAGTCCAACACAAAAATGAGAATTTTGGACTGAAATATGAAGTCAGCTCTATTGTATTGGTTTCTGAAACATGGAGAACAGCAACTATGGCCAGTGGCGTCACTATGGTTGGTGTCACCCAGTGCGGTAACTCATGGTGTCACCCCGTGGACCTCTTCCCGTATCAGACCATATAGAATCCTTAGTACTGTTTTTTGTACTAATGTTAGTCGTAAATCGTAACCATGTAAATTATAACCATAAATTGTGGTTATAACTGACTGCAGGGATATTTTTCTAAACAAAAATAAATTTCTGCTGAAACACTGCACGCACATTTTATAGACAGTCATTTTGGTGTCACCCCCTCTGATGGTGTCACCCAGTGCGGTCCGCACCCCCCTAGTGACGCCACTGACTATGGCTACTAGAAAGATACCAACTTTCACAAATGAGTGATTGCATAGAATAGGATGGAAGTGGTATGATAAGGTCACTAATGCGGAATATTTGGTAACACCAGATAAGTGCTGGTAGCACAATATGTGAGGAGAAGACGATGGTGTTCCATATGACACACATTGAGAAAAACCAAATAATAGCATTACAAGGCAGTTTTATTATGAAATACCCAGGATAAAAGAAATAGAGGGGAAAAGACACACGTGGAATAAAATTAGACATAGACATGACGTTGACAATGAAGACACGGAAAGACACACGTGGAATAAAATTAGACATAGACATGACGTTGACAATGAAGACACGGAAAGGCACACGTAGAATAAAATTAGACATAGACATGACGTTGACAATGAAGACACGGAAAGACACACGTGGAATAAAATTAGACATAGACATGACGTTGACAATGAAGACACGGAAAGACACTGAACGTATATCATTAGGCAGGAAGACTTACCGTGTATTTGTTGAAGACACCTGTAGGTGAAAGGTAATGAAGATAATGACCCACTATCACTGTTTAATACAGACAACTTAGTTCTTGTACTCTATGGCTCTGAAATATATATAAAGTATAGTAACAATAATAACCAGGAACTTTAAGACGTTCATATATATATATATATATATATATATATATAAAAAGTATAGTAACAATAATAACCAGGAACTTTAAGACGTTCATATATATATATATAGTATAGTAACAATAATAACCAGGAACTTTAAGACGTTCATATATATTTATATATGTATATCTGGAGAGAGAGAGAGAGAGAGAGAGAGAGAGAGAGAGAGAGAGAGAGAGAGAGAGAGAGAGAGAGAGAGAGGGGTATGTTGCAGGCACGCGTCAGAAACAATAAAAAGTAGAAAACTAGGCAGCAGAAAAACAACAGAATTGACAGGCTTACTCGGGACACGAACCTTGAACCATCCGAACGGCACCATCGCCTCGCTACGGAAGTAAATCCGCCCTAACCTCAATGCGAGCTAGGCACCACAAAAAAATAGTGCGTTGTGAGCAGCGGAAACGTTGCCTATTAGAGTTAACTATTAGCAAAATAAAAGAAAGAACATCACAATTATACAAACATATGCGCCAACAGCAGCTGCTGAAGAACAGGAAATTGAAGATTTTTACAATGAACTGCAAAATGCATTAGAGAAAGCAAATAAGCAAGATATTAGGATAATAATGGGAGATTTTAATGCCAAAGTTGGAAACGAAAGATTAGAACATGAAAAAAGAGTGAAAGGAAGTTATGGATTGGGCCAGAGAAATGAGAGAGGAGAACGCTTGACAACATTCTGCCTAGAAAACAACCTAGTCATCACGAATACTTTTTTTATGCAACACCCTAGAAGACTATATACATGGACGTCACCGGACGGAAAAAGCAAGAACCAAATAGATTATATCTTAATACAACAAAGGTGGCGATCTTGTATCTCATCCATCAAGACGTTCCCAGGAGCAGACTGTGACTCCGACCATGAACTTCTTGCTGCAAACTTCAAGATCAAATTGAAAAAAGTCGTTACAAGCGACAAAGTAATACGTTATGACACAAGCGCCATACCAGAAGAGTACAGTGTCGATATTCAGAACAAATTTGACATTCTTATGGCAGTACAGGAGGAAATGACACCAGATGAACTTGCTAATAACATCAGAGATGTATATATTACAAATGCACAGAGGTTAATTCCTAAAAGAAGCATAAAGAGACGAGAATACATCTCAGACGAAACACTGAAGTTGGTGGTAGAGAGAAGAAAAATGAAGTCCAAAAAAGATACAGAAAATCAGGAGTTGTACAAGGAATACACAAAGCAGATTAAAAAACGAGTCAGACAAGACAAACAACAATACATAAACGACACCTGCAGGAAAATAGAGGAAATGCGCGAACAGGGATTGAGTAAGAATATGTTTTCTGAAGTAAGAACATTGAAAAACAGCAACTTTAAATCATCACCTCGAGCAATAAACGACAAGAAAGGCGACACTCTAACAGAACGTAAAGATATTCTGAACAGATGGAAGGAGTACTGTCAAGAAATGTATACGGAAATAAACAAAGCGGCAGATAACAACGTCATGAATGAAGCGGAACGTGAACCAGAACCTACCATAGAGGAAGTCCGGAATGCAATCAAACACTTAAAAAGTGGAAAATCTCCTGGTTGTGATGAAATAACAGCTGAAATGATACAGGCAGGAAGAGAAGGCAGCGCTCGTATATGCCATGCATTATGCTGCAAGATCTGGCAAAGCGGAATTTGGCCCAAGGAATGGAAAAGATCAATTTACATACCCTTGCCAAAAAAGGGCAACCTGAAACTGTGCACAAACTACAGAACTATAGCTCTTATAAGCCATGCCAGCAAAATACTTTTACAAATCATAATGAAAAGGATGCAACAAAAGCTAGAAACAGAGATAAATGAAGTACAGGCGGGTTTTCGACCAGGTAGAGGCACTAGGGATCATATATTCAACATGAGGATCATCATAGAAAAGTGTAGAGAATTCAACGTTGACCTACATACTTGTTTCATTGATTACACAAAGGCTTTCGATTGTGTACAACATCAGCAGTTATGGGCTATTATGAAAAATATGGGATTTCCAAACCACCTTATACAACTCATCGCACTGCTGTACCAAGAACAACAGGCAGCCGTAAGAATAGAGGGGGAAACATCAGAATGGTTTGAAGTACAGAAAGGAGTAAGACAAGGCTGTACCCTTTCCCCTTACCTGTTTAACATTTATGCCGAGAATATCATGAGAAACGTAAGAGATGACCAAGAACACACAGAGTTTGACTCATTTAACATCGGCGGGTACCAGATCCCGGAAATCAGATATGCTGACGACACAGTCCTCCTATCGACCAACCCAGAAGGACTTGAACAATTACTTCTGTCCACCAAAAAACACAGCGAGGCCCAGAATCTATACCTAAACACCAAGAAGACCAAAGTATTGACAACAGACAAAGTAAAGACCAAACCAGAAATTGAAATTGATAACGAAGAACTGGAAAGTGTCAATGAATTCGAATACTTAGGATCAATCATTAACAGCTCTGGCGACTGTGCAGTAGAAATTAAAAGAAGACTTGCAATTGCTTCACATAAGCTAATACAGATGAAAACCCTATGGCAAGGCACAAGCAAAGAAACAAAGTTACAACTGATCAGAGCATGTATATTCCCAGTAGCAACATACGGCTGCGAGACTTGGACACTCAATAAAACAGTTGCAAAAAAGATTACATCATTCGAAATGAAATGCTACAGAAGGATGTTGAGAATACCCTGGACAGAAAAAAAGACCAACAGAGAAGTACTGCACTCACTAAATGTACAGGAACATTGGCTCCTAAATACCATCGCAATAAGGAAGCTGAAATTTTTCGGTCATATAAAAAGACATAATAGTCTGGAAAAAACAGTGATGGAAGGCATGGTCCCTGGAAAAAGGGGAAGGGGTCGACCTAGACGACGGTTGACCCAGGACAACACAGAGAGTCTGAACTTGTCTTTGGCTGATGCAGGTCGACTTGCCCAGAATCGTGATGCGTTCAGAGCAGCTGTAATGGAGACAACGTTCTGGAAAGAATACGTCACATGATGATGATTAGCAAAATAAGGCAGAACTTGTTCTGTATCATTAGAGTGTAAAAAACCTAACTGACCTAAACACACAAATGGACAAGAACTGTTGAAAAGCTATTGTGGATACAGAAAACAAGAAGCAATTGAAACATCTTTTCGAGAAGTGTTTGGCGAAAGATCATTATATATCTGTACTCCAAAGGGAGTTCAAAAGGCAATAAATAAAATAAAAAAATAATTAGTTCATAATAGCTATTACTACTAATACTACTATTATTGGATACCAGCGACTACTATTACGATCACTACAGATTACTAGTAAACATACTACGATCATTGACTTCCACTATGGACAGGGAAGTGTTAACAACCACTAAAGACAAATATTTACCACTATTACAGATATTGCTACTACTACCACTACTGTTGCTACTTGTGACAGTAGTCCTATTCGTTAGATTCATTTTTCTGTCAATCATATGCTTCACAAAGTTCCGATAAACATTTTATTTTCGTAAAACACCCACCTTTTAGGGCTTGACCGATCTTCGCATGTTTATCATTTTAATTATGAAAAGCGTGCTCAACAAGACGACAATAGAATCAACTATTTGTTCACAGGGCGTCTTGTTTACACAAGACGGGCAATTGTTGTTGAGTTTCGTAGACACGATGGTTTAAGACAACATATGTTTAATTTTGTTGGCACGACTTGCAAAAATCGCCAATCCTTATGTCAGTCTTGATTATGCGAATACGGACATCGGAACATATGCCATAATGATTTCCGACGAGGTCTCGTATCCTAATTTACAGAGATATAAATATGGAAGAATTAGGGTAGGCCATATGACATTATTGCTTCCGGCGAGATTAATAATTAGTTGTACTACCCATATACGGCGATGTCAATAATTATAAAGATGCATTGGTTAAACTATGCTAAAATAAAACGCTCTACACGGTGATTGGTTTCAGCAAAAAATAAACTGACAAAATAAGTAAATTTCTTGTTGGAGAATTTTTAAGTATAAAACTTGAGTAGCTTAATATTCCTCACTTATTTTTTAATCTCGTCACGGAGAACAGACATCAGGGAGAGATAGTAAAAGGATTATATTATAGGACGTGCCAAAGTTATTAAGCAGTAACTTGGAAAATTGAAAGTATAAAACTTCTTCTTTAATACATAGAGTCACAAGTCCGAGAAATCTTTCTCATGTGTTAAAGCTAGGAGGTGTGAATTAGCAATTATTCTTAACTCACATAAGAAGACTGCCCCTACGGCTGCAGTAAAGTGCTATCGGCCATACTCTGCAAAAGCGTCTGCATAACCATTCATATAGAAATGTATCGTTTTTAACATTCTTACGTGTTTATTTACGTGTATAGAAATGTATAGTTTTTAACATTCTTACGTGTTTATTTACGTGTATAGAAATGTATAGTTTTTAACATTCTTACGTGTTTATTTACGTGTATAGAAATGCTTATTTATATAAACGTGTGAACGAGGCTGGCAACCTCATCATGTAAAATAAATTGTCACATAAACCACAACTGCTCGAGCTGGCGACTGCTTTGTGCGCATCGCACCTCAAGGAACCAATAGCAAATTAGCCCGATGCTTCATAGGGAGCAGAAAGAGGATCATGATGACATCATGGGAGATAAGTTTATGTTAGCACTTCTTTTTTAGACTGATGTATGTTATACTAGGATTCAGTTGCACTCCCTCTCTCTCCAAACACACTTTCATCTGCCTTGAGGGTCTGAGATTTCATTCTCATGTGCATCGGGAAAGTTCAGAGGAAAATGGAATGGTGAAGGAAAGCAGAAGTCGCCTGATGATTACATCAGGAAACAAAAGATTTACGGGAGATTATATATTATATTTTTGTTTAAAAGCAAGAGAAAATGAAAATTCTCGATGAGAGGTCACAACAAGTGAGCCTAAAAATACACAGGGAAAAGACAAAGATTATGAGAATAAATGGAAGAAATGATAACAAGGTTGAACTTGAAGAAACACCACTAAAAGATGTAGAATCTTACACATATCTTCGAAGTAATATTGACAAAGTTGGAGGGACAGACAGTGATTTCAAAATAAGAATACAAAAAGCAAGAGGAGCTTTCATTGCATTGGGAAACAGATGGAGAACAGGAGAAATCAAGTCCAACACGAAAATAAGAATCTTCAACTCAAATATGAAGTCAGTCCTATTGTATGGCTCTGAGACATAAAGAACAACAAAAACAACAACCAAAAAGCTACAGACTTTTATAAACGGGTGCTTGCGTAGAATAGAAGTACTGAAATGGTATGACAAAGTCACAAATGTGGAATTGATGACAAGAACCAGACAAGTGCCAGTGGAACAAGAGTTGAGAAGAAGACGCTGGCGATGGATAGGACACACATTGAGGAAACCTGTTGATAGCATTACAAGGAAGTCCTTGTTCTGGAATCCACAGAGAAAGAGAAGCAAAGGTAGACCAAAAAACACATGGAGAAGAGAACTGGAAACAGAGCTGAAAATGATGAGGAAAACATGGAAAAAACTTGAGCGGATGGCACCGGACAGGAAGACTTGGCATGTGTTTGTTGAAGGCCTATGCTTCTTGGGGAGCTAAAGGGTATTGAGTGATTGATTGATACATTATATTTCTCTCAGTTCCTGGCACTAGTTACTGGTACACAGCTGTGGGTGCCACCGATAAGAGACGAGTCTAGAGGACAGTAGAGGCGGCGACATTTACGCAAGCAGCGCACGTGATCCCATAAGCCATTCAACTCATGACTTGAGAAGGAACAGTCAAGACTTCACTAAGAACCAGCATTGACTACACCAGACTTCAACGACAAACCATTGTAGCCACCTGCAAAGCTAATTCAAATCAATGACTCAGTGAGTGGACTAATTGTATCCCACTAAATTTCATATTCTCCAATGAAGAAAATAAAAATTTGTCTAAAAGAGCCAAAACAATTATTTAACTGTTTCTATTGTTGTCCTTTTCCAAATTTAACTTTGTTTCAACTATATTTCATAATTAAATATACTGTTAATATCTATGTAAATATAAATCCTTCGTTGGAGTTGCTAACTTGGTTGATTGAAAGTGATAGTTGCACCCGTATTTCATTTGTTTGTAAAATATTCACTGAACTAAACAAATTAATACTTTGCTGGGTTACCTTCGGCTGGGGGCTCAATAAATATGAGTCAAGTGTTACATCGTGACACAATTACTTACCTCACAGAAGTTGGCGTGGGATACAAATTTTACAATAAACTTAGAAAACGCAGTTGTTGTACCTGCCACCCTAAAAAAAAACCTTGAAGTAGGAGCATAATCCTCCTATTTACATCACTGCCAAAAGTAATCTTGAGCGAAAGTTGTTACCTTTGAAAAAAATCATCCTTTTACTCCAACTGCCGGGTCATTCGTGAACCACTACGGCAGATCAAAGGAGATAACCCACAACATACTTTTTACTACTACTGCTACTGCCGACAACTGCTATTATTATTACTGCTACTACTACTACTTCTGCTACTATTGCTACTACTACTTCTGCTACTATTGCTACTACTACTTCTGTACTACTACTGCTATTACTACTAGCTGGGCCCAATTAGGTCGTGACGCCCAAGTCCTATTCTCCTTTTTTAGCGCTAATTACAAAATTGGCTTTCACTCATGGTTTTATCTATTGTGCTAACCTGACGTAGTAATTAATTACTAGATACTACTAATAATTGATTAGTATGACTATACTACTTCTAACTAATCAGTTCTAACTAACAGTGATTACTAGATGAAGTAATAATAGACTAATATTAATATACAACTAAATTCTATCAATAACTAATACTTACAACTACCTACACAAATACAATTGACTAGTATTACTACAGTGCTTTAAGTTGTGACTATCGGTGACCACTAGTTACAACAATCTACTTACAAACAGTTGATGAGTATTACTACATTACTATAAGTTCTAACTATCAATGACTACTACTTAGAACTACCTACAACAAACAGTTGACGAGTATTACTACATTACTATAAGTTGTAACTATCTGTGACTACAACAATCTACTACAAACAGTTTACGAGTATTACTACATTACTATAAGTTCTAACTATCAGTTACTACTAGCTACTACTAAATACTACTAGCTATTTCAAACCATGGACTTGTATTAGTAAAGTACAATAAGTTCTAATTAACTATCAATGACTTCCAACTACAACTACCTAATACAAGTAACAACCAACAACTGACCATTATTACAACAGTACTACTAAATTCTATCATTGACTACTAGCTACTACACAGTGGCTACTAGCTACTACACAGTGGCGACTAGCTACTACTTTCAACCATCTATTATTACTACAAGTATTTATTTTTGAATGTTGCGATGATGGGTTGTAAGTGCACTCAAACGAGTATGATGGTTAAACCCAGCAAACAATTACTACAGAACACTTCCAGTGTCTAATAAAATAAAGTAGCATTACACATTTATAAATCAAAGAAGGGGCTACAAAACCGCAGGAACAAGCTTAGTGTCAATAAAATAGAGACCCTAGTGTGATGGTTAAACCAAACAAGGGGTTAGTACCGAGCAAAAACAAATTTAGCGGTACAAAAAAATATAATACCTTATGTCATGGATAAACCAAAGAAATGATTACTACAGTTCAGCAGCTCATATAAATAGAGAACTTTCATACGATGATTAAATCAAGCAGGTGGTTACAATAGTTCAAGAACGAATTCAGGGGTCAATAAAATACAACTAAAAAACCAACCTGAATAAATTTCACCGACCACAAGGCGACAGCTGTAGGCATATAATCCGGCAAATAGTGGTTGCCTTCACAGTCATAACACACAATAACCACCTCTTTGACTCGCGGTGTCGCGAATGATAAGAACAGCATATAACGCGTTTTGTCTATACCATCTACAGCTGAGCTGCCGTAACCGAGACCAGCGAGTGTTATTTATATTAAAGCAACAGCGACAGAACTGCCATCCATCGGATCACGTAGTCCGTCGTTAATGGGGCCATTTCCTGAATGGTGGTTTTTTGTGTGCGCTGGCTGCAAAAAGTGTATGTATGAATGGTTTTAACAGCCTTATGAGTTCTGAGTCTGACGTAAGTTGGTAGGAATTGAAAACAAAATTTGTGAAACTGTCGCAAGAAGATTTGACTCGTTGCTAAACAATTATGCGTTTATTTTTACACAGATTAAACACTGGGGAGATTACAACAGTTACAGTGTGCGATTCTGTGTGTGTATGTGCACGCTTAGTTATTGAGGAAGGAAACATAATCCGCTCAACCCTAAGTCAGTGATAATTAGGGTACATTGTGTCTCCTAAAAAGCTACAGACTTTCTTAAATGAGCGCTTGCGCAGAAAAGAAGGATTGAAACGGAGCCACCAGGCCACCAAGCGGGAACTAATGACAAAAATCAGGCAAGTGTCAGTGGAACATGAGATAAGATGAAGACTCTGGCGACTGTTATGACACACACTGAGGCAACCTACTTATAGCAGTACAAGGCAGTTAACATGGCCACCAAGCGGGAACTAATGACAAGAATCAGACAAGTGTCAGTGGAACAAGAGATGTGATGAAGACTCTGGCGACTGTTATGACACACACTGAAGACACTGACGACTAATATGACACACACTGAGGACTGATATGACACACACTGACGACTGATATGACACATACTGACGACTGAAATGACACACACTGACGACTGATATGACACACGTTGATGAAGACATTGACGACTGATATGACACACACTGACGACTGATATGACACACACTGAAGACACTGACGACTGATATGACACACACTGAAGACTCTGACGACTGATATGACACACACTGAGGACTGATATGACACACACTGAAGACACTGACGACTGATATGACACACACTGAAGACACTGACGACTGATGTGACACACACTGAGGACTTATATGACACACACTGACGACTGATATGACACACACTGAAGACACTGACGACTGATATGACACACACTGACGACTGATATGACACACACTGAGGACACTGACGACTGATATGACACACACTGAGGACACTGACGACTGATATGACACACACTGACGACTGATATGACACACACTGAGGACACTGACGACTGATATGACACACACTGACGACTGATATGACACACACTTACGACTGATATGACACACACTGAAGACACTGACAACTGATATGACACACACTGAGGACACTGACGACTGATATGACACACACTGACGACTGATATTACACACACTGAAGACACTGACGACTGATATGACACACACTGAGGACACTGACGACTGATATGGCACACACTGAGGACACTGACTATTGATATGACACACACTGAGGACTGATATGACAGACACTGACGACTGATATGACACACACTGAAGACACTGACGACTGATATGACACACACTGAAGACACTGACGACTGATATGACACACACTGACGACTGATATGACACACACTGAAGAAGCGGACGACTGATATGACACACACTGAAGACACTGACGACTGATATGACACACACTGACGACTGATATGACACACACTGAAGACACTGACGACTGATATGACACACACTGACGACTGATATGACACACACTGAAGACACTGACGACTGATACGACACACACTGAAGACACTGACGACTGATATAACACACACTGAAGACACTGACGACTGATATGACACACACTGGGGACACTGACGACTGATATGACACACACTGACGACTGATATGACACACACTGACGACTGGCATGACACACACTGAAGACACTGACGACTGATATGACACACACTGGGGACACTGACGACTGATATGACACACACTGACGACTGACATGACACACACTGACGACTGACATGACACACACTGACGACTGACATGACACACACTGAGGCTACCTACTGAAAGCAGTACAAGGCAGTTCTTCTCTGGAATCCCCAGGGTGAGAGAGGCAAGAAAAGTAAAGGTAGTCCCATAGCAGATACTGTCGTAGGGAAGTGAAGCGTTAAAGACTTCACTATACTAGGGACAGCGTCTAGAGGTGGGGTGATCAGTTCTCTTCTTCACTGCCTTTGCCTTCCCTAACCCAAGAGAATTATCATGTACCCATTTTCAGCCGGGTAGACTGGAGCGTATATATATATATATATATATATATATATATATATATATATATATATATATATATATATATATATATATATATATATATATATATATATATATATATATATATATATATATATATATGGGGATGAAGAAGAAGAGCTGCCTGGTAATGCTGCTATCAACAGGTGTCCTTGACCTGGTGTACAAACTATCGCCATTACCTTCTTCTCATCTCTAGTTCTGGTGGCACGTGTCTGATTCTTGTCACCAGTTCCATATTGAACAAATTTGGAGGGACAGACAATGGCATCAACATAAGGTCATAGGAGGCACGAGGAGCTTTCATAGTATTGAGAAATTTCAAATAAATAGTTATCAAAAGTCCAACATAAAAATACGAACCTTGAACTGTCAAGCCAGTAATATTTTATGGCTTTGGTGCACGATTAGCACCAAAAAACAACAACCAAAAAGCTACAGACTTTCATAAATGGTGCTTGCGTAGAATAGAAGGATTGAAATGGTATGCCAATATTGTCCATATCTGCTGATTTTCCTTCTTTTTAAAAAAAAAATCATATTAATTTCTTTCTCTACATGTGATCTGAGAATGTTTATGCCTTCTTTAATATGTGGTGGTTTGTTGCTTGTATTGTTCTCGAATAGTTCTCTTATATATTCTATTCACCTTTCTGATATATTTTAAGCAAGATTTCCACCATTCTTGTTCTACATACAGCCTTCTCCCGTCGCTAGCTTTGTCTTCGTTGAACATTTCTTTTTATTTCTTCATGCATATCTCCTGTACTGTATTTTTTCCAGGTCTTCTATTTCCTTACATTTTGTTTCCAAGCACTGTTACTTTGCTTGTCTTCGTTTAGTACGCTTTATACTGTCTGTTGTTTTATATTCTCCAGTGTTTTTTTTTTGGCTGTCTGCCAATTAGCTATGATATCGTCTGTCACTTACATGTTATAAAAAAAAACAAAAACTAATTGTTTTGGTAAATTCTAATCAGCTGATAGTGTACTTATGTTTAAAATACCAATTTTTTTGTTTGCTTTCTCTTCAGGGGTTTCAAACTTCTATATTGTTACACGCTTTCTGTCAGTAATTCGTCATATTTATTTTTGACCCCAGTACGATATTTCCGCATTATGTCTAGCTGTTGAATGCTGATATTTATGTCTGGCTTGTTTCACTCGCTTGTTTTCTGTAATTGTCAGCTTTATAATTGTTTTGCTCACCACCGACGTGTGGTATGAATTTATGTCAGCATCAGGATGTCTTTGCACTTGTGATACTATTTTTAAATACGTTTTTAATCACAATGAAGTCAATCTGATTCCTATTTATATCTCATGGGTTTTTCCATGTGTAAAGTTTCCTCGAATATTGTTTTGACATGTTTGATATATAATCTGTTGATTGTTGTCACAGACTTGGATAATTCAGTCTCGTATCTTGTCATTAATCAATATTGTCATACTATTTTCTTGTATCTTCGTTTGCCTAGTTTCTCATTCATGTCTCCAGTAACTATCAGCACACCTGTAGATTTTCATCTCATCTCATCTCATAATCGGAACCTCTTCTACCCCGTGAAACGAGGTGTAGAGGGGACCCAAGGAGCACAAAGCCCCTGGGCAAAACGTGTAATCGAGATGACTGGCAAACAGGTGATTAGCCCATTGTGACTGGCAAACAGGTGATTAGCCCATTGTGCCCGAACTTGCCCTCATGTGTAATCATAATCGCTATAAAACCCACCGAACACTCGAGACGTCATTCCAGCCAAAATAGACAGAGCCTCATATACCCGAAGGTTTCGAGGAATGTCCCTTCCTCATCTACACAAAGGCATTTATAGAGGAACACTCAGGACCCGGAGGTCTGAGGAAAAGAGCAGAATCTGAAACGGACACAGCAGTCTGTCTGTTTTGTCGTTACTGGGAGGTCCCCACCCAAAGTGGTGTACCACACACAGTCAGTCAAGACAGAAGGTCGCCTGCAGCCTCCTGTAGATTTTACTGGTTTAAGTCTGTGCTTTAACTCTTTATTGTATTCCTATATTTTCTCTATTCTGCGCTCTTTGGTTGGTGCATGCGTTTGTGAAATTTCTTTGTCGAACGGTTTTGCTAAAATTTTCAATAACTTCATTCTAGTATCTAAATGCTTATTTTTAAGTTTAAAAAAATATTTATTATATATCAATATACAAATTCTTTTTTTTAAATGTTTGTGGTCCTGATTAGTTGATAAGTGCTCATGTTCCACTTTATGTACACAGCTGGATGATTCTAAGATTAAGAAATAATTAAGGGTGGGTGGGGGAGGGAGGGTCCGCTTTTTTAAAACATTTTTTTAAAATCTGGGGCGACACGGAAGAAACAGTGGGGGAAAATAAATGAAGAACTAATCTAAATGCATACAAAGGTAGTCCCATTGTATATAGAGCCATAGGGGAGCCAAGTATTAGAAACTTCACCATATTAGGTCAAGCGTTATGGGGTGGTGTGACTAGTTCTCTCCCTTGCTACCTTCGCCTTCCCCAAATCAAGAGCTGAGTCAGGTACCCATTTATAGCTGGGTGAGCCTGAATCGACACCTGGAATGGGTCACCACTCCAGTCTACCCAGCTGTAAATGGGTACACGACTCTGTTCTTGAGTTTAGGAAAGAAAGAACGAACTTTATTGTCAAAGGGTTAAGAATTGGGCGCGCAGGCCCGTCTAACATTGTGCCCTTCCGTTCTCACTTATCTTGTATACTATACTCTTTCATTCCCACATGTTACTTTAAGCATTAAATTAAAGGCATAAAACAGGGAAAGTAGTGAGGAAGTGAACTGATCACCTCACCTCACAAAAAAACTGGACCTAGAATGAGGAAGTCTTTCACACGTCGCTCCACTACGGCAGTTTATGCTAATAGACTAGGTTGATTGTTACGTAGACTTGAGCGTGACTCTACGAGACATTCAACCACCTTGCCAATCAGACACTTCACAATGAATAAAGGTTTAAATAAAGATTTGAATCTCTGTAAATAATGGCTTGAGTAAATTACTGCCTGAGATTAACCCACACATGTGGATATTGGATAATGGAACGCATTTGATGGAATTAAAAGAACACAGATGAATACTTACTAGATAATTAAATAATGAAAAACAAGAAGGAATAAAAGATATAAGAATAATACAAATAAAGTATTTCTGACGTATAATAAGACATAACAAAGAAATACAAATTATTAGCTGTAATTTCCCCAAACACGATCGTAAACATGACTTAAACGTGACTTTTAAAATCCTACAGGACTATCGTAGTTGACCTAAAAGTCCTAACTGAACGCTGTTCACTAATCCTCACATAATTTTATAGGTACACAAAACATCAAGTTTCGCTTAGTGCCGACATCTAACGATCCTGTCTGCGAATTAATATCTCCCTTAAGAATACTAAATCTCACAATACGTATCTGGTCAGTATTTCTAACGGTCATATGGGTTTGGAGTGGGTAACTGCCACACGACTGTATAATAATGGAATCAAACTTCACAATTCTCGCCGTTTGTACGTCGGTCACATCTAAGGGATGCAACTGTGGTTCTTCTTCTTCTTCTTCCTCGTTCGTCCTGAAAAGGACGTTGGTGGCGTTGTGTCTGTTTACGCCGGAGCTGTGATATCTGCACCTTTCGGTCGACACATCCGACTTCAGCACGGTATTTTTTGGGACCGGGTTTGCCTTCCCTCTGCGATCCCTACTCTCTCAGCCAGACTGCAGTGATGCAGCCTGTTTCCAGGACCACCACGTGGAGGTGGAGTAGGGTCTTGGTCAACTCTGGTTCGCTGACCCTGACGCAAGCAGTCAAGCTATGGGTCGCTGACTGCATTCTCTGTTGCTGCGTCTTTGGGTCCCCAACTGTGGTTGAAAGTTAGACGTTAATTGTATTGTTTCCCTTATATGTACTCTCCTGAAAATAGTATCACTCAACGAAGTAAAGTCGGTGAATTGTACAACACAAAGTGAGTGACAGTGATAAATGAATAAAATGTAAGTTTTTGATTGTAGAACTCAGTTTCATTCCGGAAACGGATTTAACTCATCATTTTGTAAAAAATAACCTTAAAATGTAAGTTGTTGATTGTTTCTTCAAGACAAAATTTTAATTTACAGTATTGCAGACTTATTATTGGAGCTACTCGCTGGAAATGAAACGGTTTTTTGGAGCATAGATACCATGATTTCCGATGATCCTAACTTCGCAGTTAATTTCCCAACCGAGATCCTTAACGAGCAGTGCGCACCAGGAATGCCACCGCATTTGCTGAAATTAAAGCTTGCTGCATGTATCATGCTATTGCGAAATCTCAACACAAAAAATGGACTATTGAATGGCACGCTTTTGGTCATAAAAGTCTTGCATCGGAATTCCATTGATGCAGAAATTATCACTGGCAGTAATAAGGGACCTCGCATTGACTTAGAACCGAGCGAGCGCAGTTTGCCCTTTAGGATGCGACGTCGTCAATTCCCAGTGATTTTAGCATTTGCAATGACGATCAATAAGGCGCAAGGACAATCTTTTGATCACGTAGGAGTTTTCCTTCCTGAACCTGTTTTCGGACATGGCCAGCTGTATGTCGCCGTCACCCGATGAACAAATCATGAAAACTTGAAAGTTTTTGTTAAAAACACATTTTATCAGGGAACATTCTTTGAAACAAATCCACGCACTTTCACAAAAAATGTTGTCATCAAATAACTTTAATATTGAATTAAAAAATATTTTAAAAATATATTACAGTTTTTGATTTACTTCCGTCATTATTGACGGGCTATTGCTAGTAATACAGAGATTCCCAAACAGTTTCTGCTCCTGTACCCCATTGGCCTTTAGTCAACTTTCACGCAGAGGAGTGAAGTGTTAGAGACTTCACTATACTAGTTCCAGAATCGAGAATTGGGGTGACCAGTTCCCTTCCTCGCTGCCTTTTCCTTCCTTAACTCAAGAGCAAAGTCAGGGTATCCATTTACAGCTGGGTAGACTGGAGAGTGTCGATACCGTGAACTAAGCCTGGCACATTCGCTGCGAGATACCAGCCATCTAACCACTCTGTAAATCGGACACAGCCCTATTCACTATGAGAGGAAATAAATTCTAGGGCTCACTACTCATATACGCACGAGAAAATAAATACTTACTTACTTACTTAGTCGTTCCCCTTCTACCGTGAAGTGTAGAGGTCTGGAAGAGAGAGCGCCAGACCATTCTATCAGCTGTCCTCCTCCTGGCCCGGTTCCACTCCAGTCCTCGGTCCTTCAAAGATTGTCTAATGTTGTCCTCCCAGCGAACTCTGGGTCGTCCTGGAGGTCTGGATCCCTGGCTCTTTGTTTCCCATGCTTGTCGTGGTAGCCGATCTTCTCCCATTCTGCAGACATGGCCAAACCATCTTAGTTGGGACTGTTCTATTTGGGTCTGCAGCGGATGGGATTTCAGGCCTTGACGTATCGTCTGGTTGCGGACCATGTCTCTTCTTGTTACTTCAACCACTTTCCTCAGATACCTCATTTCTGAGGTTTGGATCTGGCTTTTGTGGGTTGTAGTCATTGCCCACGACTCGCATCCATATGTCAAAACTGGGACATAGGTGGAGCGGTATACAGCCATCTTCGTTTTCTTACCAACCTCTTTCTTGCTGAGGAATCCACGATTTATGGCCTGAAAAAGTCTCCCAGCCGCTGCTTTTCGAGTGGCCAACTCTTCTTTGATGCCTCCCTTTCGGTCTATAATAGCTCCGAGATATTTAAAGTGGTCGACCTGCTCCAGGACCTGTTCTCCCAACTTAATCTGATGTTTTCTTTCTTCTCGTGATATCACCATGGATTTTGTTTTAGAGCTGCTTATGACCATCCCTCTCTTCTCCAGCTCTTCCTTCCAGACTTGCAGGTTGGATTGGAGATGTGCCTCTGATTTAGCAATCAGGGCAACATCATCAGCAAATGCCAGCTCCGAAATATAGACCTGTCTCATCTTCCAGTACCCCACTGAATACTTTCTTGTTCTCTCCTTACATGCCTTGATGACATCGTCCATGAGGAGTATGAAAAGATAAGGTGACAGGATATCACCTTGTCTTACACCAGTGGTGGTGAGAAAATAAATGAATAGATAAACTAATTTTTCATAAAGAAAACTTTATGTGGTAGATTTTATCATATTTTAATATTACAAGTTAAACTCTTATCAGAAGCAAGTCGTTCTGTTTGTTCTCAACGAAAAGTTTCATTCTTGGTCCAGTTTATGAAAGAGATATCCGTTTACCTTGTTCAACCTCCAGTTTGTTTCTTACCTTGGTGTCACGGGTTGCCTCCCCTTGCTCTCCAGTGATGGTCCAACAATGGCCAAAACCTAGAGTATCGATTGTGGGTCTTCAAATGTATCTACCTTCGCACAAGATTACTCTTGGCAGAGATGCAGATGTGACATAATTTGTGCGCTCTCTTCTCCTTTCAAGCAGTATTGAACTACGTTTGTTGTGCGTACTGAATTAGGTGCATTATTCAATTGTTAGCACACTCTTTTTCCCTACTGTCATTGGTCACGTTTCACGCTTCCATGCATGACAGGGCAAGACAAGCGTATCGTCCATCCCTGAGAGATCAATTGAGTCTCTAAAATGCGATAATACCACATTGACTCCAGGTAAATGCGAGCATGAAGCGTTTGCTTAAAATTGCATACAGTAGAACTCCATTTATCCGAACCCCATGGGACCGAGCATCGTTCGGATAATCAAATGTTCGGATAATTGGATTACATGATGTATCGAGTACATGTACACATATTTCTAAAAATAATTAACAATCACAAGGAAAATACACTATAAAACATATTTACTTGTACTGTAATAATAATACCCACACTGTATTAGATTACTGTATCACCAAAATCTTTCATTACACTGCAGTGCATGTACTACTTGTATTAATTATTTTTGTTAAGAAAGAGAAATGTTTTCAAAATAACATTACAAACGATTCAAAACCAGGCGCAACTTACGTAAACATGTACTTGCACAGATGTAGCCCACTATTTAAAATAATGAGGAATCCTCTTTTGCACCAAACTGGATAGTCTCCTTTTGGCTGCTAAGTCCCGCATTCTCTTCAACAGCAGAAGCTGTGTAGGACAGCTGTCATCTTCTTGCTCGTACCAAGCCATCGTTGTTTCTAATGCTATAAAGGCCTCTTCAGGACTTGGTCTACGTTTTGGGTTTTCTTCATAATCTACAAGTACATCATGTACTTCTGAGGAGTCTTCATCATCGGTCACTACATGTATTTGGTTTTCTTCTTGCACAAAAGACAAAATTTCTTCGTCATTCAAAAACTGAAAACCAGAATCATTATCATCTTCTAGCCACATGTGTGCATCATCTTTGTCACAGTCCGAAAATCCGGGCATTGCTTGAAACTGTTCCACAACTTCATTTATACAATCATCATTTGTGTCCACTGCAGTAGTTTCATTTCCTCCTTTTTTCCCAAGCAATCTATTCCAAGCCTTGTTGAGATTATCTTGTGACAGGGTGGTCCAAGCATCAGCTAACATATAGCAGCAGTCTTTGAGATTAAGCTTTTTGGAAAACGCCACCACACTTTCTTCATCTTCAGCCAACAATAAACGACGCATGACTTCCTTCTTGTACATCTTTTTAAGCTTTGCTATAACACCCTGATCCATTGGTTGAATCAGTGCTGTTACATTGGGTGGCAGAAAAATTACTTTAAATTTGCATCAACTGCATTCAATGTATCCGTCTCTGGATGAGATGATGCATTGTCCAGTAGAAGAATTACTTTTCCAGTTTTCTTTTCTTGTTCTTTCAACCTCTTCACATTTGGGATGAACTGATTTGTATACCAATCAAGAAATATTTCACTATTCATCCAAGCACTCTTCTGTGCTTTGTAGCACAATGGGAGACATGTCACATTCTTTAAACAACGTGGTTTTTTGGCTTTGCCGATCATTAGCACCGGTAAACGATGACTTCCATTGGCATTCGCGGCTACCAAAATTGTTACTCTCTCTTTGCACTTTTTAAACCCAGGGGCAGCTGCTTCGCGCTGAGATGCAAGTGATTTTTGAGGCACTGATTTCCAGTATAAGCCAGTCTCATCGGCATTATACACATCATCGAGTAAACAACCTTCTTCTTCCAAAAAAAATAAGAATGTTTCTTTAAAATTTTCAGCGGCAGTTGCATCGCTAGATAAAGATTCCCCTTGAATCTCCAATTCTCGTATGCCATGACGAGATTTAAAGTTTCTTAACCATCCCTGGCTAGCCTTAAAGTCAGGAGGACCGTCAAGTTGATTGTTGAGCTGAAGTGCCTTTTCACACAATAGAGAGCCAGAGATAGGTTCCCCTTTGCTTCTTCTTTGCACAAACCATATATACAAAGCCTCTTCCAATTTCAAATCTTTCGCATTTCTCATGGTTTTATGTTTCTTCCACCCATTTTCACTATCCAATTTCGATGCAAAACTCATAATTTTATCCTTGTTACTTTTGATGTCAGAGACGGTAGCTTTCTCAACATTGAAAATCCTCGCAAATGAAGACACAGTTTCACCTTTTCCTAGTCTCTTGATAATTTCTGTTTTCGTTTCAATTGACAAAACATTGCGGTTCCTTTTATATGCTTTAGGCCTACTGGAAGATGCCAGATCGCACAGAGAAATACGTGTGCACCAAAATTATTCTGCTGTAGTAGCAGACACAATTATTTTAAGTTGAACTGACTGTTTAGCCAGTGTTCTGCCTAGAACGCACACGTACATTGGATTGGTAAACCAGATATTAACTGACTTTATGATCTAACTGACTTCCTGTACGTAAGCGACCGTCCATTAGCCCATCTCATTGTCTACAAATTGTTCGCACACATTTAAAGCTTACCGCATCAAAAGATTCAGAACTGTAGTCTTGTAGTGAAATCTGTGTGAACAAACGCTAAATTCCACAGCACGTTCAATTTGCATACCGAAGTAAGGGCCTAAACGATTGGCCGCGGTTTAACATTATACACTTTTGCTAGCGTTGGCTTTGAGATTTAAATATTTTCTTGTGCCAGAAATGCGATACCATGAATGGCGTTTGAATTTTTCTCGACCCGCGTTCTGGACATATATTCACACGCTGGTTTTAGCAGACGATATATATACACACACGCAATGTGACGTGGCGCCGTAAGGTTAACGTCCGATAAGGTAGTTTAAAATAAAAGGAAAAAATTAAGGTTAACGACCGATCTTTTTTGAAAATGCCGTACGAAAGGGAATAGGAGAGAAAATGTTTTAATTGAAGCGTTGTAGGAAATAAAAACGATACCAGGCCTTAGAAAGACATAAAAGAATAAATATGTACTGACTGTGAATAGATAACAGCAGGATTAATAAGTATGTATGAGTATTTATCAGTACCTGGAAAATTATTATGTTGCATGATGTTAGAAAGACTTAAATTGCATGCTGACGAAAAGATCAGAGAAGAACAAGCGGGTTTCAGGCCGAAACGATCATGTATTGATCAAATATTCACACTAAGAACAATTATAGAAGAATCAGTGGAAAGGCAATCGCCACTTATTATCACCTTCGTCGATTTTCAAAAAGCCTTTGATAGTCTACACCGCCCATCATTGTGGAAGATACTTACAATCTATGGTTTTCCAACAAAATATATGTGAATATAATCAAAGCGCTATATGACAATGCAAGATGTTGTGTTAGAACAAATAAAGGGAATACAGAATGGTTTACAGTAGAAACAGGGGTGAAACAAGGCTGTATTATGTCACCACTACTTTTTGGAATAGCTATTGATTGGGTTATGAGAAACTATACCCACAATGAACAATTGGGGTATAAAAATGGACAAATGGAAAATTCCTGGGGGACCTGGATTTCGCAGATGATGTAGCATTCTTAAGTTCAACACCAAAGACAATCCCAAGAAGCAATAAATAAATTGTATCCCCTCTCGGTTAAAATTGGTCTCCAAATAAATGCCTCTAAAACTAAAGCTATGAACTTTTCTAACGAGACCTTTGATATCATCTTGAACGGGGAAAAAACTACAGAAAGTTGAAAGTTTCAATTATTTAGGCAGTAAAATGACTCAGGATGGTGACACAACAAGAGAAATCCATACTAGAATTGCTTTGGCAGCTAGCGCCTTCAATAGATTATCTAACATTTGGAAATTACGATCATTGAATATACATACCAAGCTTCGTCTGTTTAATTCAAATGTTATCTCAGTGTTAACATACGGCTGTGAGAGTTGGAAAATAACAAAATCATTGGAGAACAAGCTGAATACATTCGAGAACAAATGTCTTAGAAAACTCATGAACATCAGTTGGAAAGAATTCAAGACTAATCGACAAATAAGAGAAGACTCTAGGCAGAAATATGTCTCCGACTATATAAGGAAAAGACGATGGTCATATATCGGTCATGTCCTACGAATGCAAAACAACAGAATACCACTACAGGCGCTCACTTGGGTTCCTGAGGGTAAGCGGAAAAAAGGAAGACCAAAAGAAACACTCAGAAGAACAATAATAAGAGAAGGAAGAACGTTGGGCCTAAATAATGTGCAAGAGCTAAGAGGAGTGGCGTCACAACGAACAACCTGGAGAGCACTGGTTTCTGCCTTATGCGCCGTGTTTGGCGCTTAAAGAATTTATTATTATTATGAGTATTTAAAACTATTAAGTAATAAAGAAGTTGGACAGAAGACAGATAGACAGATGGACTTGCTCAGTTTCGCCCTTAGGTGGGGTAAAAGGGGAAGGAGTCCTTAATTTGAATATTTGAGGTCAGTTTTATTTGAAAAGGAACGCTATTCACTAAACAGCCTCTGGTTGGCTGTAGTGTAATAGACTAAGGGTTGTATAAAACCAATTAGTATTGGGTATAGGGGGCCACTAGATGAAAAATTTCTTACACTAAAGACGTTGTTGTTAGAGACAAGGCAAGAGTACTGTCTTGGTTGCTAATTCTGCATAGCAGCTATCTGTATCGCCCTATTCAACAACCTAGTGTATAAAGTTTCTTTGATTGCGGTAAATATGAAAATCTTTATATTAACATTTATATTGTCATTAGTATCATGTATGCATTATCGACTCTGTATGAACCTAAAAGGGGAAACATTTATCTGGAGGGAAGCTAACATTAAACTCTGTGTTGTGTCACAGCGTTGTTAGGAACTGTATTAACCTGGTATAGAAAAGCCAGACAGGCTTTCGGCCATATAGGGAGAAAAGAAAATTAAATATTTATGATGAAAAGAAAAAGTTGTGTTATGACATAAGACCAGGAAGATCACTGGCCGCCTTCTTCAGCAAGTCACCGTGATTGTACATGACTTGATAGTATTAATGTAAAATGTTTCCTTTATCAAGGAAAATGTCAAACGGGGTTTGAAAGTTATTTATCCAGAAGGGGGTACCAACCAAATTGAGAACGTTAACTAATTGTTTAGTTACCATACTGATGTCTGATGATATTGCCATGTTAGAATAATGAAAGAGAGAGATTATTAGATGCTGAGTGGGACACATTTGTATTGTTCCAGAGTTTCATCTACGAGTGAAAGTGAGCCCAGGTGACCTAACACCTGTCCTTAAGTTCTGCAGTGAGGCCTAAATACTGAGTGTCTACACAGTGATTTACCTATAGAAGCAGAATCGTGTCTTGGCAGTGGAGACTGGCGTTTTATACATACTTCAAACAGCCTGGTTCCAGAGACCTCAGATAAGAATTGTCTGGGAAATTGATATCACAAACAATCCACTCTCTCAATTTCACAAAAGTTAGGATATCAGACAGTGAGGAACAAAAACGTTCAATAAACTTGTACCCTTTTCTAGGAGCAAGAAATACTTGACATTTTCCCAGTTTGAGACATATAAATAATTGTGGGCTAACACCGACTCAATGACAGTTGTAAAATAATTGGTTGTAAATAATTTCATTATCATGTTGAGTTGATTATTCCTGTGTCAGAAGAATAACTAGATACAGGAAAATAAATTGAAAAAAAAATAAGTTACATTCCAAACTTTACCCAGTGACTTGTTTAATCATTGTTTATTAGTAATAGGTGTAGTTGTTGTCCTGTTCATATACTTCATCACATGGCATATACCCTAGACACTTGCTAGACAACATACACACACCAATACACTTCAGTAGGGGAAGATATATAATCGGGTGAGGTCGTGGTGGAAGCAGACAAGTACCCTGTAAACTTATTTGTATTTAGTAAACCTCAGGGACTTGCATAGCTGACCTCACACCAGATACCATTAATATAATATTGAAACCAATAAATACAATTAATTCACCACATTAATTGGGGGCTCGTCCGGGATTTTATAGTTTCTTAGTACCCTACATTAAGTGATCACTAGTCCCAGTATTTGTAAAATCTAATAGTAAAAATAATCTGAAAGTGGTTTGAGATATCATTGCCCTTTGTCTTGTGTTTAGAGTTGGTTAATTAGTTAAGGTAGTGGATAGTATTTCATATTGTTAACTATAAAATGGCAGATATGGCCAAATACAGATCTGCTGCTGTGCAGACTGCAAAGGAAATGAATTTAGATGGGCAAGCTCTGATTCAGTATGTGACATCAGAGTGCGATAAGTATATGGAAAGGGAAGATAAGAGATTAGCTGAGGAGAAGAGAATTATGTTAGAGGATGCTAGGGAGCTTAAGAAATTAGAGGCTGATAGGGAGGCTGAGATCAAGAGGCTGCAGTTAGAGGAGAGGAAACTTGAGGCTGAGGCCAAGAAAGAAGAAAGGAGACTTGAGGCTGAGAGAGAAGATAAAAGACTCCAAAGGGAACATGAACTACGACTAAGGGAGTTGGAGTTACAAGGCCATGCTCCTGATAATGGAAGTAGCTCATCCACCTCCGACTCTGCTGCAAGCCAGGTCGCCTCAACATCAGCCATGGGGTTTCATTTGGACCCCTTTGTAGAAAAAGAGGATGATATTGAATCATTCCTCTCTAGATTTGAGGCATTAGCTACTATGTATGGACTAGAGAAAGAGAGATGGAGTATGAAGGTATCTCAGGGGCTTAGGGGAACCTCTTATGAGGTCTTCGCCAAACTGAGCAAGGATGATCAAGATGACTACGACATTCTTAAGCAAGCTCTTCTAGTTAGATATGAGAAAAACAGTGAATTTTACAGAAAGAAATTTAGGGATGCAAAACTGTTGACTGGAGAGAATTACCACCAGTTCTCTGCACGCCTGGAGACATACCTGGAGAAATGGACTGATCTGGGGAAAACCCAAGATTTAAAGGAAATGATTATGACTGAGCAGTTAAGAGAGTCCATGGCTCCAGACCTGAGAAAATTTCTCACGGAACAGGGTGCTGAGAGGCTGGGGGAGATCTTAAATGTGGCTGAGAGATATCAGGCAGCCCAGTCTGAGATAGCAAGTTTAAAGAAGAAGCCTATAGACCATGATAAAGCTCCACCAAACCAAAATCAACCTACCTATGAACACAGAGATAAGTTTAATAAGGGTAAAGCCTATTATGATAAAGCCAAGTTTGACCAACGAGATAGAAACTCGCATTTCAGAGAAAGGAGACCCTACAAACCAGAAGGGAAATATTGTAAAGTTTGTAGGATGAATAATCATAATACTATTGACTGTGGTAAGAAAGTTCCTCCATATCACGCGGCCTGCATGATAACAGTGGACAAGGGGAAGAAGAAACTGACAGAGAATCATATTAATCTTCAACATCCCCCCATCTGTGAAGAAGTGACCTGTAATGGAGCCAAGGTTAGGTGCCTTTACGATTCAGGTTTAGAATATGACTCAGTTGTGAGTGCAACCCTAGTGCACCCTGAACAGTACACCACAGAGAAAGTGGAGCTTTAAGGGGCCGTAAAGGGAATAGACACCATGACACTTCCAGTAGCCGAGATCAATGTAGAGACAAGGTACGTGGAAGGAGTGATCAGAGCAGCCGTGTGTGACGACCCTAATTACCCGCTGGTGTTAGGAAGTAAATATGTTTTTCTAGGAAGCCCGGTAAAACCTGTGGTAATGGCCACGCTTCAGGATAGGTCGACCCCTAGTAGAACGGAGGAGGAACCACCACTAGTTTATTCTCATAAGCAGATGAGAAAGGCCCAGGCAAAGGATAAAACATTAAAACCTTGCTTTGACAAATTGCCAACAAGCCATGCACACCCTAAGAAAGGACAATTTTATTTGAAGGAGGGACTGCTCTTCAGGAAGGCTAGAGCAGGATCCAAAGAACAGGGACAGTTGGTATTGCCAATTCCCTACAGGGAAAAAGTGATGGCACAAGCTCATGTTGTACCCGACGGTGGACACCAGAGGAATGGAACCACACGTCAAAGGACATCGGAAAAATATTACTGGCCCCAAGTAGCTGCTGATATTGCACAATTTGTGGGGGCCTGTGAAAAATGTAGCAAGGTACATTCCCCAAGTTGGGAAAATTATAATCAGATGCCAGCCAAGCATTCTGAAACATATGGGCCTAAACATAACAAGGAAAATAAAAATAATAAGGTTGACATAGAGGATAGGTATCCACCTTCCCACCAACAGTTTTCACCGAAAATATTTAGATTAGCAACTCTGAGAAGGGCATCCAGAGAAAATAGAAACTCAGACCAGTCAACCCCAGCTCAGTTTGAAGCCGCAGTTAAGGAACTGGCTGAAATCAATATTGAAGATAATCCGCCAGATTTGAACCCGAAACAAAATGTTAGAAGAAAAGTGGGGAGTGGACGAGTGAGCAATCCGGAAAATGCTCACAGCGCTTCACAATATGGCTATTAATTTAGCATGAAAAGGGCACTGGTGACATTGGTAGTCACCCGACCCTACACCGTCCAAGGGGAAGTATTGATCGGACCCTGGATGGAGATCACCCACACATATTATAGCAAAGATAAGGGAGAATTGATTTCTGATGCAGAAACTCATTTCCCCACATATTATCTTATTTCACCAAATTGTCGGTAGGCGGAGAATATAGTTGGTGAATATGGCCTCCATTTGAGTGGCACAATATAGAATATTATTAGAAGGGTGTTTCCACATTCAATCAAGCCTGAGATCAGACCAATTGTTGGTTGTGAACATTTCGGAGGAGCAGAGTGCCTCCATTGTTGCCTTTTTGAATTGAGGATAGTCCGAGTGTTTATTAAGGCTGATCAGGAAATTATTGGATCCCCTACACAACTCAGATATCACCATATAGATCAACTCCTCATAACGTACAATTTGAGGAACATCTAATATTCTCGAGACATGTCGTTGAGCAGACTCAGAGAAGAGAAATGGTGAATACTGATTGCTAAGCAGCATTAACACAAGCAGTAACACTTGCAGCTGTTCAGTAACCTAACTGAAATAGATTCTTGGATTGCAGAGATCTGAGGCAGCTTTCTTAAGTTGTGCTTACTTTGAATGACCCCACTGCAGAAATCCATGAAAACACAAGGGCAGGAAAAGCCTAGGGAATAGTACTTTGGTTACGCTAATTGTCTCACAGATAATAACTTGCAGTGAATGCATGTTTTAGGAAAGGAGGTGTGTAGTGAAATCTGTGTGAACAAACGCTAAATTCCACAGCACGTTCAATTTGCATACCGAAGTAAGGGCCTAAACGATTTGCCGCGGTTTAACATTATACACTTTTGCTAGCGTTGGCTTTGAGATTTAAATATTTTCTTGTGCCAGAAATGCGATACCATGAATGGCGTTTGAATTTTTCTCGACCCGCGTTCTGGACATATATTCACACGCTGGTTTTAGCAGACGATATATATACACACACGCAATGTGACGTGGCGCCGTAAGGTTAACGTCCGATAAGGTAGTTTAAAATAAAAGGAAAAAATTAAGGTTAACGACCGATCTTTTTTGAAAATGCCGTACGAAAGGGAATAGGAGAGAAAATGTTTTAATTGAAGCGTTGTAGGAAATAAAAACGATACCAGGCCTTAGAAAGACATAAAAGAATAAATATGTACTGACTGTGAATAGATAACAGCAGGATTAATAAGTATGTATGAGTATTTAAAACTATTAAGTAATAAAGAAGTTGGACAGAAGACAGATAGACAGATGGACTTGCTCAGTTTCGCCCTTAGGTGGGGTAAAAGGGGAAGGAGTCCTTAATTTGAATATTTGAGGTCAGTTTTATTTGAAAAGGAACGCTATTCACTAAACAGCCTCTGGTTGGCTGTAGTGTAATAGACTAAGGGTTGTATAAAACCAATTAGTATTGGGTATAGGGGGCCACTAGATGAAAAATTTCTTACACTAAAGACGTTGTTGTTAGAGACAAGGCAAGAGTACTGTCTTGGTTGCTAATTCTGCATAGCAGCTATCTGTATCGCCCTATTCAACAACCTAGTGTATAAAGTTTCTTTGATTGCGGTAAATATGAAAATCTTTATATTAACATTTATATTGTCATTTGTATCATGTATGCATTATCGACTCTGTATGAACCTAAAAGGGGAAACATTTATCTGGAGGGAAGCTAACATTAAACTCTGTGTTGTGTCACAGCGTTGTTAGGAACTGTATTAACCTGGTATAGAAAAGCCAGACAGGCTTTCGGCCATATGGGGAGAAAAGAAAATTAAATATTTATGATGAAAAGAAAAAGTTGTGTTATGACATAAGACCAGGAAGATCACTGGCCGCCTTCTTCAGCAAGTCACCGTGATTGTACATGACTTGATAGTATTAATGTAAAATGTTTCCTTTATCAAGGAAAATGTCAAACGGGGTTTGAAAGTTATTTATCCAGAAGGGGGTACCAACCAAATTGAGAACGTTAACTAATTGTTTAGTTACCATACTGATGTCTGATGATATTGCCATGTTAGAATAATGAAAGAGAGAGATTATTAGATGCTGAGTGGGACACATTTGTATTGTTCCAGAGTTTCATCTACGAGTGAAAGTGAGCCCAGGTGACCTAACACCTGTCCTTAAGTTCTGCAGTGAGGCCTAAATACTGAGTGTCTACACAGTGATTTACCTATAGAAGCAGAATCGTGTCTTGGCAGTGGAGACTGGCGTTTTATACATACTTCAAACAGCCTGGTTCCAGAGACCTCAGATAAGAATTGTCTGGGAAATTGATATCACAAACAATCCACTCTCTCAATTTCACAAAAGTTAGGATATCAGACAGTGAGGAACAAAAACGTTCAATAAACTTGTACCCTTTTCTAGGAGCAAGAAATACTTGACATTTTCCCAGTTTGAGACATATAAATAATTGTGGGATAACACCGACTCAATGACAGTTGTAAAATAATTGGTTGTAAATAATTTCATTATCATGTTGAGTTGATTATTCCTGTGTCAGAAGAATAACTAGATACAGGAAAATAAATTGAAAAAAAAATAAGTTACATTCCAAACTTTACCCAGTGACTTGTTTAATCATTGTTTATTAGTAATAGGTGTAGTTGTTGTCCTGTTCATATACTTCATCACATGGCATATACCCTAGACACTTGCTAGACAACATACACACACCAATACACTTCAGTAGGGGAAGATATATAATCGGGTGAGGTCGTGGTGGAAGCAGACAAGTACCCTGTAAACTTATTTGTATTTAGTAAACCTCAGGGACTTGCATAGCTGACCTCACACCAGATACCATTAATATAATATTGAAACCAATAAATACAATTAATTCACCACAAGTCTAACGTGACTGGTGGCGCCTGATTTTTTTTCTTTTCTGGAAAAAGTGTTCGGATAATTGGATGTTCGGATAATTGGGGTTCGGATAAATGGAGTTCTACTGTAATTACTTCCGACTCGACAGCAGGTTTAGGTGATTATAAATAAACGCAATCTTGGAAGACATCTGGAAGAGCCAGCAGGACGAATGATGTAAGGAAACTTCCAGACAACCTGGTTATGATGAGGGAAAATGTAAGAAGTTGTAACGTAAACATTACCAAGAATTGTCGGATGTAGCAATTCCATATACGGAGGATGACTTTTTGAAATTTTCAAACGCATGAATCATACAGAATACTGCATGAGGAAAAGTTTTCATAATATGAACTTTGAATGTATTAGCTGGAATTTGAGGCGCCAATAAACAACCGAGCTGATTGGGAGTTTGCCAGAAAACGCCAGGTGGAAGCGTGGGCCGGGAACTTACGATATAACGTAGGAAACGTTTGACATACGGTACTGCATTCCTGAAAACATCAACGTTGACAGCTCGGACGTTGCCACAGACAAAAATAGCGTTGGATTCAGAATTTATAGGACCGGACAAAACGTATTAAGAGTATCTCTGTACGTCGGTAGAAAACTCGCCAACGTTAATACGGAACCCGGAATTCTACAAAACCCCTCACAAGTCACAGAGGGATTCTGAAATAGAAATAATACCGCAGACGTAGGAAAAGTTTGACATACGGTACTACATTCCTGAAAACATCAACATTGACAGCTCGGACGTTGCCACAGAAAAGAATAGCATTGGATTCTGAATTTATAGGACCGGACAAAAAAAGTATTAAGAGTATCTCTGTACGTCGGTAGAAAACTCGCCAACGTTAATACGGAACCCGGAATTCTACAAAACCCCTCACAAGTCACAGAGGGATTCTGAAATAGAAATAATACCGCAGACTTGCGTTCGAGGCATCTGTGTTAAGTTGCCAGGACTATTCTACTGAGCAAGAAGTCTAAGATTTCTCAATTACTGAGTTGGTGATACGGATTGGAGAGACCATTTGAGGTTCTACTCACGTTAGCAGCTGTACTAGTCTGTGATTCGAAGCTTGAGATCGACACCTGAAACCTGCATTGCACGGGTGGTGAAGATCCCTGCCTTGACCAGAAGCGGTTATCTCCAGAATCCTTTGGAGACGTGCCCTTGCTACAGAGACGAAGTGACGGAACCAGCAGCACCCACATATTAGAAATTTGGAAGCTAAGTTATTTTAGCAGGCCAAATCAAAAGACTATATTTTCATCTCCCAAATCGAGATCTATGATGAACCATAATTTCTTATAATTACCATTTCATATTTATTTGCATTTGTTGCAAAATAATTTATCATTAAATGTGTTAAATGTTGTCTTAATAAATTCATAGTTGAATTAATTATTACAGAGCGAAAGGCACACGTGTGAATCTTGATTTTAATATATGTAGTTATATCTGCATCTGAGGAGCCAAAAATAATAATAATATTATCAAGCTAATAACATGAATTTCGCTGAGTTAAATGAGCTGGGCGCTTGAAGGAGCTAAATCATTTATATCCATCTTCACAAAAGGCGACGGGTCAGATACAAAGGTAACGTGCCAAGACTCATTCAGCATTGTTCTCGACTTCTGAAATATCTTGTGGAAACACCCTCGAGGTTGAAGCATCATTATTGTTGCACACATATTCTTTTGTATGGACGCACGGATTACTTCAGTGAGGCATACAATTCATCCTGTATGTCTATTTAATATGGAAAAATATATATTTGTATTTATTGAGTGTACGAAAATGCTTTCCTTTGGAAAGCTAGATAATCCATGATTGGTTTATACTTTTGATTATGTGGATGATCTCCCTTGAATATTGATTTAGCGTATGAATACCGAATTTATGTCATTTCTCATTTGTTAGGGCCAGAAAATAGATTGATTTTGTTTAGAATGTTTATGGCCTGAATTCATATGTATTACTTGTCTAGTGCAAGAAGATTCAGTCTTATATTGTATATCTTCGTATGTTTAGGTCGGACTATATTCTTTGTGCCGAACTCTGGGGCAGGTATTCGTTGTCCTACGGAGGCGTACTGAGTCTCGACAAAGCCGGCTGAGAATGGCCGTGTGTATTTTTTGGGCTCTCATGCACTTTATTATTAATTCGGACTCCAGGTAATACCAGACCCTTCTTTTTGATGATCTCTATTTGGATAGACCTAGATGGACATCGTGTTTCGAGCATCGTTGGTCGTTTATATATACAGTTGAAGATGACAGGTTTCCCAACAGAGCTTATGTCTACATGAAGCAACCTTATGAATGTGGAACTGTAGGGAAACTCTATGAAATTATTGATATTCAAATTGTGAATTAACTTTGGCTTATCATTATCCTTCTTCTGGGTGAGTGAGCGAAACTCAGGAAGGTAGCCATCTTGTATCCTTGTCATCGTTATGAGACCAGATATCAGGGGCTTATTGTTGCAGCGGTGAGCAACACAGAAGAACAACCTGATGACTTGGAAACCCTCTGGAATAAATTCAAGGATATCATAAAGACAGCTGCTGCAGAAGCATGCGGTGAAGTCCGACTTGGGAACCAGAGAAAGAGGACACCTTGGTGGACAGAGGAAGTCAAAGAGAAAATAACAGAGAAGAAAATGGCATGGAAACAATACTTAGGAGCTAAAAACACAACAGGACAAATGGAAAATATAGAGAATATGTGACACTCAGAACAGAAGCAAAGAACAAAGTGCTAGCAGCAAGACAGAAGTCCTGGGAAGAATTTGGAGAAAAGCTAGAAAAAGATGCACAAGAAAACCAGAAATTGTTCTATAAGACCCTAAAGAACATGAGGAAGGAAAAACAATGCCCTCTCAAATTTATAAAGGACAAGCAAGGCAAATTGCTTACTGCCCCGAAGGAAGTAATGGAAAGATGGAAAGAATATTTCTCAGAACTCCTGGATGGTGAGCATGGTGAAGCATCAGAAATGATAACCACTAGCACAGAAGAGAAAACCAATGATGGTGAAGATGACATAAAGATGGAAGAACTGAGGGCAGCACTAGAGAAAATCAAGATGGGCAAAGCAGCAGGGCATGATGGTATAACACCAGAAATGGTTAAGTACATGGAAGCATCAGGCGACCTATTACTCCTAAAGGTCCTACAGGCAGCATGGTGCAACAAGACCATACCAAAGGATTGGGAGATTGCCATCATAACACCAATTTTCAAAAAGGGTGACAATCGACAATGTGGAAACCATAGAGGCATATCCCTTCTCAGTGTCCCTGGTAAAATCTACTCTAGAATCCTAGAGCAGAGACTCCGACGCCTAGCTGAGCCACAATTGGATGACGTCCAGTGCGGATTCCGAGCAAACCGAAGTACTCAAGACCTAATCTTCACACTCAGACAGCTGAGTGAAAAGGCCCTTGAGTATAAGAGTGAGATCCATCTTTGTTTCATAGATCTGGAAAAGGCGTTTGACAGGGTCCCCTGGAGCAAACTTTGGGAATGTTTGGCAAGGAAGAATATTCCAGCACCTCTGATTCATGCTATACAGAGCGTCTACAAGTCTTGCAGAAATTATGTGAGGACAGCAAACCATAAGTCAGAAGAGTTCAGGACCACCACTGGTGTAAGACAAGGTGATATCCTATCACCTTACCTCTTCATACTTGTCGTGAGAAATTCTAATCCACATATATAAATTAAAAAGTAAATGTAAAGCCTAACAAATAAATTCTATAAAAGGAAGAAGAATGGTAAAGAACAGTGCTGTCACAATGACAGTACTCGAAATCCCCTTTGTTTTATGCTTCGTCTGCAAATTGTAACGTTTCCACGTTAAATATAAGCCACTGCATAAATACATGCGTTTCCACAACCCAATAAAACGTGTACTGCAGTTCTAAGAAAAACCTTGAGATACGCAAGTGATTAATGACCTAAATTAATCCTAACATTAATTATACTACGTTACCAAAACGAACGAACAGATGGACTAAGATGGAAAGAAGGGAGGGCTGAAGGCAGCAACGCAAGCAACACTAAACACGCGTCTCGCTATATTAATGCCACCCCTAACACGCGTGTAAGGCCACATGCACTAACTTTATTTCAGACGGACAGTGATAAAAACACTACCCTTCCCAGAGTTAGGTTTTAAAAAACCTGAAAAACGCTTATTAGGAAAGATGACATTAGATGGATTTACGTTTGAAAACATGACAGTACCCAGACACCACATGGGGATTGAAGTGAACAGGAGGTGGTAGAAAATGCACATTTTGAACGCAGCCACCTAGCTCCCTTAGATTGAGATATTTGGATTCCTTAGGGCTTGCTGACACAGAATATGTTAAGTGTTACGCAAATAGTCCAGGAATTAATAAATTATAGGCAAAAGAAAATAATGAGGGTGTCAGACAACCTAAAAAACTCGGAGTCGCTCAGTGGCAGAATTTTAGACCACCATTGTACGGAAATAGGCCACAAATTACATTTGAATTGATTGGAGGGAATGATATGTAAGGCTAAACACGATTAGTCGGACTATAAATGCTATCTTTTGTTGTCAAGGGAGACGGAAGTAAGAGTACTTTTTTTCAAACGATGGGGTAGAAATGGCCTGATTGGTTAGGTCTGTTAATATAGTTAATTGATAGCGTTAGTTCGAGACCACTAGTTCAAATAAGCTTGATAAAGCAACAGTGCGTTGAAGCCAGCTCATATTTTTGCTAAATAAAAGCCTGGAACATAAGCAGATGGGAATTTGTGCCAGTATTTGTGCCTACATTCATTGCTAGTCAACGTATCTGTGTTTATTTCCTTGAATTGTGGTAGGTTGAAATATTTGATCCCTTTTTAATGAAAATTGAATGTACATTGATAATTTATGTCTGTATATATGTGCAGTTCAGTAGCGAACATGAGACAAGGCCTATATCTATATATATATATATTGCTCCAACCTGAACAGAAGGTGTCGGAGAAAAGTCAAACTACATGGAATTACCACATAGTACACTGACACCTACCTTATGACATGGAAGGACTTATAGCTGAAAGTGCAGAGGCGTAGTAACCATTAGGGAGGTTAATACTGGAGTAAACTGCTTCAGAAGAAGATAGCAGTTAAACTAAAGCTCTGAGCTCTGTGTTTGTGATGTATTGTGCTCAGTCTAGCCAGATAGTATAAATTAGTTCTGAAGTAGGAGGTACATCCTTCTTGTTTCAGGGACTGTGGTCCTAGTTATTGAAGCCGCACCTGGTCTGAGCATTTGCTGAATCCAGAGGCTACAACATACTCTTTGGTCCCTGTAGTAACCAGTGAGGTGTCTTCAGAACCAGTGAGGTGTCTTCAGAACCAGTGAAGAAGTCTAGCAGAGGAGTCTTTGCCTGCCGCCATCACGAAAGTTAAGCCCTTCGTGGCCAACAGAGCTCAACAATTTGTACCACCTCCTCTTAAAATGAATTGTATTAATTAAAGAGGGGTAATTAATTGTTTTAATGACAGGAACTGAGAACATCTCCAATACTAGTTCCAACAGAAACAAACACATGCAGTCATGATGTCTAATAAGAATCTATTTTGAAGAACAAAACCAGTATTACCTCATATTACCACATCACAACTCACACACATAGATTACTAATATTGTATGTCAATGCAAAGACCACATTTATATCTGTGTACATAATATTTGTAATTACATGTTATAATATTGCCTGGTTCACTGTGTAGTTGAATCAGGATCACTATTGTAGAAAAAATCAATACATCTGTATATATATCTGAAATTTATCATTGAATCTTTTAAGATAGTCTTCTAGAGTGTTGACTGTTTGTGAGTGTCACAGTGTTGTCAAGTGTGGTGGAATAATTAAATTGTTTATCTGTTTGTTGTTGTGGTGACTTACACTTCATCATTTGCATAACCCTAGACATATAACGTTGCCAACACAATATTCCAGAATAATTCTGACTGAGATATAAATATGTGGCAGTAAGTAAGGTTATCTGTAAAACACTACACATATTAGATACAGATACCTTCACAGCTGATCTCAGTCAGTACACTAAGTCCCTATAAATATTTATATCATCCCACTTTACCACATATATTGGGGTCCGGTCCGGGATATTGAATCCTTTACTAGTATAAATATTGGGGGTAATTCACTTCAGGGAATATAAAAAGTTAAAAGGTATCCTTGGGTGGAATTAAATAAGGTTGAGCTCTTGGTGCCTGTTTTGTCTATTGGGTATATAATTACAGATTATATTGTTTAGTTAGATATTTTATTTAATTACCTGATATAAAATGGCGGACCTGGCCAAATTTCGATCTGCGGCTGTACAGACTGCAAAAGAGTTGGGATTAGATGGGCAAGTTATGATTACCTATGTCACTACTGAATGTGACAAATTTATTGAACGCGAAGAAAGAAGGTTTGAGGCCGAAAGAAGGTTAGAGGCTGAAAAAGAAATTAAGAGGTTGCAGATTGAGGCTGACAAAGAGGCTAAAGCATTGGAGGCTGATAGGGAGATTAAGAGGCTCCAATTAGAAGAACAAAAGGCAGAAAGGGAAGATAAGAGATTAGCTGCAGAGAGGGAAGCAGAAAAGGAGGAGAAGAGATTACAAAGGGAACATGAGCTACGACTAAGGGAGTTTGAGTTTCAGGGCCATGCTCCTGAAAATGGTGCCAGTCCCTTTGCCTCTGATGCTACTGCTACTCAGGGAGCCCCAACCTCAGCTATGAACTTTCATTTAGATCATTTTGTTGAGAAAGACGATGATATTGAGAGCTATATAAATAGATACGAATTATTAGCTACCACATATGGGTTAGAGAGAGAAAGGTGGAGCTTAAAGTTATCTCAAGGACTTCGTGGGGCAGCTTATGAAGTTTTTGCCAAAATGCATAGAGATGATCAGGAAAATTATGACATGCTAAAGCAGGCTCTTTTGTTAAGATATGAAAAGAACGCAGAATTTTACAGAAAAAAATTTAGGAATGCTAAACTATTGTCAGGTGAAACCTATCACCAGTTCTCTGCACGGATAGAGACATACTTGGAGAAATGGACTTCTCTGGGGAAAACCCAAGATCTTAAGGAAATGGTCCTTATAGAACTATTAAGAGAGTCCATGGCTCCAGACCTGAGAAAGTTTCTCATGGAACAAGGTGCAGAGAGACCGGGTGAGTTGCTAACTGTTGCAGAAAGGTATCAGGCGGCTCAAGCAGAAGTATCAGGTAATAAAAAGAAACAGGTGGAAAATTTTAGGGCACCACAGAACTTTAATAAATTTGATCCTAGGGATCATAACAAAGGTAAGCACCAATTTGATAGGCCACGGTATGACAATAAAAATAAAAACCCACAATTCGATGAAAGGAAATATGATGAAAGAAAATCTTTCAACCAAGGGAAAAGGTGGTGTAAAAATTGTAAGATGAACAATCATGACACTGACCGCTGCAGAAGGAACCCTATAGTTATGGCAACCCTTCAGGTCAGGTCGACCTCAAGAAAGGAGGAGGATATTCTGTTAAATACCACTCCAGAAGAGATGAGGAAGGCACAGGCTGGGGACAAGACCCTCAAGCCTTGTTTCAGGAAATTGTCAACTGGTCATACAACTCCAGGCAAGGGAGATTTTTACATGAAAAACAAGTTGATGTATAGGAAGACTGGAGCTAGATCCAAAGGTCAGGGACAGCTGGTACTTCCTAAAAGATATAGGGCAGACTTAATAAGGAGCCTACATGTGAAACAGGATGGGGACCATGAGAAAATAGGTACCATCATCCAAAAGGTGGCTCACAATTATTATTGGCCCAAGGCAAGATGGGACATTGAGAATTTTGTAGAAAGGTGTAGCATAGCACATGAGGGAACACCCACAAGTGGGAACATTGATCAGGACCTGGACACGCCAAGGGGCAAAAGTAGGCCTGAAAATAAGAAGAGAAATAAATTTGATAAAGTGGACCAAATGGAATGGGAAGCCCCTTTTCACGGACAAGCTTCACTTAACTGTTTTACAATGGCCACTATGCAGAGAGTGCAAAAAGATGTCTTACCCCAGGATAAGCCGACAATCCCTCAATCAGACTTAAACAAACTGGAGGAAGGAGATGTAGAGAGGAAATCTCTCATCAAGAATTCTAAGTGGGGAGACAACCCCAAGAAAAGAATTGGTAGCGGTCGATTTGTGCATGATAATTCTGGGAAGAAAAATCATCACTATAGCGCTTCGAGTGGAAGAGACCATACCTGTGCATGGACAAAGAGGTCCACAAAATAAAAGGTCCACTTGAAGCACTGTTAAGAACGTGGACGGATGAAAAAGCAGAGGAAAATATTACATCCTCATACCAATATGTAAATGAGCTGACCACTCGTTTAAAAACTGGCTGGAAACTTGCCAATGAAAATTTGAAACAAGCCAGGAAGAAACATGCTGCTTATTATAACAGGAAGGCAAAAGACAGAGATTTGGCTGTGGGAGAGAAGGTACTGCTTCTTTTGCCCGGAAATCAGAATAAGTTACAAATTGGATGGCAAGGTCCATATACAGTTCTAGAGAAGGTGTCTAGAACCAATTATAAGATAGATAAGAAGGGGAAAGAAAAAATCTATCATGTGAATCTCCTGAAGAAATATTTGGAAAGAGAACATCAGGAAGAGACACACTTGCTAACCTTGTCCATTGCAATGGAGATGAAGAAGGAACCACTTTCATCATTTGAATATCCATTACACCCCTGTGAGACAGCGGCACAGGTGAAAATCAGTACGCATTTAACGAAAAATCAGAAGGAGAGAGTGCAACAGGTTCTAGATAATCATACAGAGGTGTTAACAGATCGACCGGGCATACAAACTTATTGGAATATGATATGAAACTGATAGACCCCACACCTGTCTGTATGAAGCCTTATTCGATTCCTTTTGCTAAGGAAAAAGCTTTGAAGGAAGAGATAGACTATTTGTTGAAGGAAGGAATTATTTCACACAGTGAATCTTCGTATAGTTCCAGTGTTGTACTTTTAAGGAAACCCTCTGGAGAACATAGACTCTGTATAGATTACAGAAGACTGAATGCTATTGCAGAAGGACAAGTGGATCCATTGCCGGATACAAATCAGTTGTTTGCCAGACTAAATAAAGCTAAGTATTTCTCAAAAGTGGATTTGAGTAAAGGATACTATCAAATTCCAGTAAAGCCTGAGGTTAGACCATATCTAGCTTTTAGTACCTCAGAAGGACACTATGAGTTTAACAGATTGCCATTTGGATTGAAGAATGCACCTAGTGTCTTCTCTAGAATGATGAGAAAATTATTGGACCCTCTGAATAACCCATGCATTACAAATTTCATGGATGATATCCTTATAGCAACATAAACCTTTGAGGAACACATTGACTCTCTGAACATGCTGTTTAATCGACTTAGGGAAGCGAATTTAACAGCCCGACCAACCAAATGTTGCGTTGGATGTAAAGAATTGGAATTTTTGGGACACACAGTTTATCAGGGAAACATGACCCCTGACCCAAAAAATTTAGAAAAACTAAAGAAAGCCCCGAGACCACAAACCAAGAAAGACGTGAGATCCTTTGTCTCATTATGTGGTTTCTACCAAAAGTATATCAAAAACTTTAATTCCATATGTGCACCGTTAACGGATTTGACACGTAAAGGACACCCAGATCGAATTACATGGACACCACAATGTGAAATGGCTTACCAAGAATTGAAGGAAAAGCTCACAAGTAAACCTATTTTGAAACTACCTGACTTAAGTCAGGAATTTGTAGTAAGGACTGATGCCAGTAATATTGGGTTAGGTGCAACTCTGCTACAGAAATCAGATGCATTGGATGGGGAATTAAGCCCAGTGGCATATGCTAGCAGAAAGTTGAATAAAGCTGAAACCAACTACTCAACTAGCGAAAAAGAATGTCTTGCAGTAATATGGGCGATAAAGAAATTCAATATTTATCTGTATGGGAAGGCATTTAAGTTGCAAACGGATCACAAACCCTTGTCGTTTCTAGCACAAGCTAGGCATGAGAACACTAGATTACTCCGTTGGTCATTATTGCTACAGCCATTTGAGTTTAGCATAGAGTATATAAGTGGAAAAACAAATCTGGGAGCGGATTTTTTAAGCCGCCATCCGTGTGTGATGAGAATCACCGTAAGCCCCAGAAATAATAATAAATTTCTCTATGTGTATATAGAATTATAGACTGACATATAACGTCTGTTTTAAGAGGGGAGGATTTGTCGTGAGAAATTCTAATCCACATATATAAATTAAAAAGTAAATGTAAAGCCTAACAAATAAATTCTATAAAAGGAAGAAGAATGGTAAAGAACAGTGCTGTCACAATGACAGTACTCGAAATCCCCTTTGTTTTATGCTTCGTCTGCAAATTGTAACGTTTCCACGTTAAATATAAGCCACTGCATAAATACATGCGTTTCCACAACCCAATAAAACGTGTACTGCAGTTCTAAGAAAAACCTTGAGATACGCAAGTGATTAATGACCTAAATTAATCCTAACATTAATTATACTACGTTACCAAAACGAACGAACAGATGGACTAAGATGGAAAGAAGGGAGGGCTGAAGGCAGCAACGCAAGCAACACTAAACACGCGTCTCGCTATATTAATGCCACCCCTAACACGCGTGTAAGGCCACATGCACTAACTTTATTTCAGACGGACAGTGATAAAAACACTACCCTTCCCAGAGTTAGGTTTTAAAAAAACCTGAAAAACGCTTATTAGGAAAGATGACATTAGATGGATTTACGTTTGAAAACATGACAGTACCCAGACACCACATGGGGATTGAAGTGAACAGGAGGTGGTAGAAAATGCACATTTTGAACGCAGCCACCTAGCTCCCTTAGATTGAGATATTTGGATTCCTTAGGGCTTGCTGACACAGAATATGTTAAGTGTTACGCAAATAGTCCAGGAATTAATAAATTATAGGCAAAAGAAAATAATGAGGGTGTCAGACAACCTAAAAACTCGGAGTCGCTCAGTGGCAGAATTTTAGACCACCATTGTACGGAAATAGGCCACAAGTTACATTTGAATTGATTGGAGGGAATGATATGTAAGGCTAAACACGATTAGTCGGACTATAAATGCTATCTTTTGTTGTCAAGGGAGACGGAAGTAAGAGTACTTTTTTTCAAACGATGGGGTAGAAATGGCCTGATTGGTTAGGTCTGTTAATATAGTTAATTGATAGCGTTAGTTCGAGACCACTAGTTCAAATAAGCTTGATAAAGCAACAGTGCGTTGAAGCCAGCTCATATTTTTGCTAAATAAAAGCCTGGAACATAAGCAGATGGGAATTTGTGCCAGTATTTGTGCCTACATTCATTGCTAGTCAACGTATCTGTGTTTATTTCCTTGAATTGTGGTAGGTTGAAATATTTGATCTCTTTTTTAATGAAAATTGAATGTACATTGATAATTTATGTCTGTATATATGTGCAGTTCAGTAGCGAACATGAGACAAGGCCTATATCTATATATATATATTGCTCCAACCTGAACAGAAGGTGTCGGAGAAAAGTCAAACTACATGGAATTACCACATAGTACACTGACACCTACCTTATGACATGGAAGGACTTATAGCTGAAAGTGCAGAGGCGTAGTAACCATTAGGGAGGTTAATACTGGAGTAAACTGCTTCAGAAGAAGATAGCAGTTAAACTAAAGCTCTGAACTCTGTGTTTGTGATGTATTGTGCTCAGTCTAGCCAGATAGTATAAATTAGTTCTGAAGTAGGAGGTACATCCTTCTTGTTTCAGGGACTGTGGTCCTAGTTATTGAAGCCGCACCTGGTCTGAGCATTTGCTGAATCCAGAGGCTACAACATACTCTTTGGTCCCTGTAGTAACCAGTGAGGTGTCTTCAGAACCAGTGAGGTGTCTTCAGAACCAGTGAAGAAGTCTAGCAGAGGAGTCTTTGCCTGCCGCCATCACGAAAGTTAAGCCCTTCGTGGCCAACAGAGCTCAACAATTTGTACCACCTCCTCTTAAAATGAATTGTATTAATTAAAGAGGGGTAATTAATTGTTTTAATGACAGGAACTGAGAACATCTCCAATACTAGTTCCAACAGAAACAAACACATGCAGTCATGATGTCTAATAAGAATCTATTTTGAAGAACAAAACCAGTATTACCTCATATTACCACATCACAACTCACACACATAGATTACTAATATTGTATGTCAATGCAAAGACCACATTTATATCTGTGTACATAATATTTGTAATTACATGTTATAATATTGCCTGGTTCACTGTGTAGTTGAATCAGGATCACTATTGTAGAAAAAATCAATACATCTGTATATATATCTGAAATTTATCATTGAATCTTTTAAGATAGTCTTCTAGAGTGTTGACTGTTTGTGAGTGTCACAGTGTTGTCAAGTGTGGTGGAATAATTAAATTGTTTATCTGTTTGTTGTTGTGGTGACTTACACTTCATCATTTGCATAACCCTAGACATATAACGTTGCCAACACAATATTCCAGAATAATTCTGACTGAGATATAAATATGTGGCAGTAAGTAAGGTTATCTGTAAAACACTACACATATTAGATACAGATACCTTCACAGCTGATCTCAGTCAGTACACTAAGTCCCTATAAATATTTATATCATCCCACTTTACCACAATACTCCTTATGGACGATGTCATCAAGGCATGTAAGGAGAGAACAAGAAAGTATTCAGTGGGGTACTGGAAGATGAGACAGGTCTATATTTCGGAGCTGGCATTTGCTGATGATGTTGCCCTGATTGCTAAATCAGAGGCACATCTCCAATCCAACCTGCAAGTCTGGAAGGAAGAGCTGGAGAAGAGAGGGATGGTCATAAGCAGCTCTAAAACAAAATCCATGGTGATATCACGAGAAGAAAGAAAACATCAGATTAAGTTGGGAAAACAGGTCCTGGAGCAGGTCGACCACTTTAAATATCTCGGAGCTATTATAGACCGAAAGGGAGGCATCAAAGAAGAGTTGGCCACTCGAAAAGCAGCGGCTGGGAGACTTTTTCAGGCCATAAATCGTGGATTCCTCAGCAAGAAAGAGGTTGGTAAGAAAACGAAGATGGCTGTATACCGCTCCACCTATGTCCCCGTCTTGACATATGGATGCGAGTCGTGGGCAATGACTACAACAAACAAAAGCCAGATACAAACCTCAGAAATGAGGTATCTGAGGAAAGTGGTTGAAGTAACAAGAAGAGACATGGTCCGCAACCAGACGATCCGTCAAGGCCTAAAATCCCATCCGCTGCAGACCCAAATAGAACAGTCCCAACTAAGATGGTTTGGCCATGTCTGCAGAATGGGAGAAGATCGGCTACCACGACAAGCATGGGAAACAAAGAGCCAGGGATCCAGACCTCCAGGACGACCCAGAGTCCGCTGGGAAGACAACATTAGACAATCTTTGAAGGACCGAGGACTAGAATGGAACCAGGCCAGGAAGAAGACAGCTGATAGAATGGTCTGGCGCTCTCTCTTCCAAACCTCTACACCTCACGGTAGAAGGGGAACGACTAAGTAAATAAGTAAGTAAGTCATCGTTATGGATCACGGTCAAGAGAACAGTATATCAAACTTATTATCGGACAGTGATATGGAGATCTTATTAATATGAAAACCCCTATCGTGGTTTAACTTTGTTACATAAACATTTGATATATGCCGCTGGAGAACTTAGCCAAGGAATGGGTTCGTCCAGTGAACTCTTTATATGTTTACACACCCACACCCACTGATGCGTTCAGTCAGTTAGGGGATATGGCAATAGTCTGCCAGAACATTGAATGATTACCTTATATCGCCCATCATATTTGAATGCTGCATGAAATATGATCTACTATTCAAATGCCTAATGATGTACATGTCAACATGTTCCTATGACTATGTTCCGTGCTGTCCAGATGTGTGCGTCCTTATTAAACTGTGAAATGTCAGCTGTAGTTCCAGTCATCATTGACTTGCATAAGAGTGTGTGAGTGTAATATTATCAAGTGGTCAACTACACAGAACCATTCCACCATTCGCGTTACCTGACACTCCCACTCTGTGTCAACATGACCGGTTGATTCAATTATGCAGTGGTAACCCAAAGAAGACCTTCTTCAGTGATGACCAGTACACGACGTCGACCCCGATCGACACCCCTTTTCAATTATCCTTCTATCTACAACTCTGCCAAGAGTAATCTTGTGCGAAGGTGGACACCTTTGAAGACCCACATTAGATACTCCAGGTTTTAGCTGCTGTTGGACCACTACTGCAGACCAAGGGAAGGGAACCAGTGATAGCAGATAGAAGGATGATGATGCTTCTACCTCGAGCGAGTTTTCATAAGATATTCAGAAATCAAGAACAATGCTTAATGAGTCTTAGCAATGTTAACATTTTATCTACCCGCCCCCTTTTGTTAAGGATTTCTCTGTAATTTATTATTAGCTCGTACAAGCCCCCAACTGATGTAACAGTAAAATGCTACTTTATTAACTCGTTTATCTATGGAAAATACTCGTTCATACGTGTGCACTTCTCTCTGTAATAATTAAATCAACTATGAATTTGTAAAAAATATAACAAATTTAATGATCAATTATCTTTTAACAAAGGTAAAATAAATAAATGATTGATGAGTTAATATTGGTTTCTTCACTGAGAATGTATGATTAAAGTCTTCATTTGGTTCTGGCCATATAAGTTTAACTTAGCTGTCAGATTGATGAAGTGTTCCTGCTGGCTGCTGACTGCTCCGTCGATCTACGATGTCTGTGGCGGGGGCACGTCCCAAAAACGCGAGTGCTGGGGTAACCGCTCCTGGGGTCAATTGCGAGTATCTTCGCAGGCCACTGAAGGTGGGCAGGCGTCTCGTCTCGACTACAAGCTGTGAAATACAGATTTGTCTTCCAAACTGGTAACGTAGACGTAACACAAATGGTCTTGAATACGCGTACCTCGAACTTTAGAGGAAAACAAAGGCTTCTGCTAAGTTTTATGTTCTCTGATACAAATCAGGCGCCTTCCCGCTGTCTCTTGCAATGACGTATATTCTCAGCAATTTTATCCCCTCTGAGTATACAGTATAGCTCAATGGATATGATAAAAATTCACCATTACTTTCAGTTAGTCTGAGCGAAAAGTATGTCTGGACATTGGAGAATGCAATGGCTTGTGCCTGGGTGAACATGTTTAAGTATACACATAACTTATTACAAATGAAAATAAATATATACACATGATGTCATCATCATCCACTCATTGCTCTATACGGAGTCTGGGTTTACCTCTGCTTTGGTTTCCTGTGACAACTAGCACGAAGCAATCACCAGAGCATTGCTGTGGTGGTTCCTGAATATACCATTTTTCCAATGCTGAGGTTGCCAGCCTCGTAAGGACCTGTATAACCATCAGCAAGTTCAAACATGTCAAATTCAAAGTATAAAATATATATTATAACTCACAGCAATAACGTTTGGGAACTCTAGACTTCTTGTTCAGTCAATAGTCTTGGCAACTTGATGCAGATGCCCCGAACACGCGTCTGAGGTATTATTTCTATTTAGAATCCCTCTGTGACTTGTGAGTGTTCCTGTAGAATCCGGTTTCCGTATTAATATTGACGATTTTCTACTGATGTTTCAGCAGACGCTCAAATACGTTTTGTCCGGTCCTATAAGTTCAGAATCCTGATTCTATTCTTCCCTGGCTTTGTCTGGTTTGTCTAATCTGACGATCTTGGAATGCAGTGTCGTATGTCTAAAATGGACTATGTTATATCGCAGCTTTCGGCCCAAGCTTCCGCATGGCGTTTCCGACAAAACTTCCAATCAGAGGGAATGTATATTCGCATCCCAAACGTTAACCAATAGCATTTAAAGTGCGTATTATGATAACTCTCCTCATGGAATTTTCTGCGTGACTCATACGTTTGTGAAATTCAAACAGTTACTTTCCATATAAGGAGTTGTTTTTTCCGTTGAATATCGGTCATGTTCACTAATATCACATTTTAAAACTCACTTCTTTAAATGTCTCCCAGGATTGAGATTATCTGTACTTATTATCACAGGTAATTTCGGAGGTCTGAGTATCTAGCTTATCAGACACTCCCGATCGCTTGCCTTAACGCTGGAGCGATACAAATCCGTTTGCCCGTCTAGATAGACGTGGTTATGCAACTAAACCCGTATTTCAAGTTCATCTAATCTGGTTATTATCACGTTTAGTGATTCAATTGATCTTTTGGAATGGTCAACTACGCCTTGACCTGGCATGAATCGAAGTATGGAATGTTATACAGTGACCATAGTACGGATTTCTGGGCTCCGAAAATAATAAATAGTTAGAGAATGGGAGAGAGAGAAGATACGAAACAAAGAACGATCAAATTCTGTGACCCTTGGGTTTGATTGAGAACAGGACTCACCCTTCCCTCTCTGCAATAAACAACCTTTATTTATTTATTTTTACTAACACTATTACTTTTGAAATATTTCAATGGGATAATATAGTTATTTACAGAAAATCCCCTTGACGAACGTTTCGTATACCCGGGGCACGCATACATCAGGTTGGGGAAACTCATGGATAATGTATCTGAAAAGTGTAAGATGCAGTTTATTAAATACTTAGCGAAGATAGGTCAATGTTAGATACTTGTCAAAAAGGAAATTAGGACACAACGCAACAGAAAAGAAATAGAACTGACAATCACTACGGGATACTGATCAGGAATCATTTGAACGGAGCCATCATCTCGCTGCGTGAGTACACCGTAACAGGACAAATAGACAGCTGAGCACGGGCTGTGGCGATGAGAGTAGCATGAGAGGCACTGGTGTGCTTAGCCCAGTCATAATACAGTGAAAACAACAATCAGCAAAAGGTTTCAACATCAGAGAATTGCACCTGGGTACGAAGATGCCAGACAGGAAGACAGGGTTCAGAGAATCTTGAAGACACTAGATCTGGCGCTGGCCAAAGCAACACTGTAGAAGTAGACCGAAAAAAAAATCATGAAGAAGATGTCACGGGATTTACTCCCCATGCTCTGCAGTGATGGTCCAACAGTGGCCAAAATTCAGAGTATCTACTGAAGTTCTTCGAAGACGTCAACCTTTTGCACTGTGACGATGAAATGTAAATATAGCCTCAGAAATCCGATCACCTTTGCTGCCTCAGTTAGCGTTTATGTTTTGCGAAGGCTAGGCCACGCAATTCGCTGTCTGTTTACTCACTTTTGAAGCCACGCCTATTTTTCCTGTCTTTCTTGCGCTAACGAATTTGTTTATCTATGTTTGAAACATGCCAGATAACAGGGGAAATCGGGGTGTTTATCTGAGTTTCTCACGCGAGCTGATTTTCCAATTATCGGCAATTAGACAGACGCGCGTAGAAGAAACGGTTTGTTTGTTTGATCAATTCAAGGGCGATAATAATACGTCCCGATCACCTTTGATGTCCGACATTTTCAGGGGTGAATTTTCACATCTCTTAGAGATATTACCCTAAATCAGTATATATATTGCCTTCTCTCCTTGTCAGATTATCAAGTCTCTCAGGAAATTTTGGATAGTCTAAACGCGTATGCTAGAACCTATGTGAAATAGTCCGTTAATAGCTTCGTGGGGATTATTCTGATTTCTTTGGTAATAATATAAGTTGTGCTTAAGTATTAAATATGTTAAAAGTTTTACCATTTTATTCCCTGTCATTCCTTAGGCGTTAAGACTAGCGAAATAGCAAACGCGTAGATATTTTCTTACCAGGGGTTCAGTAATGTACAATCCATCAACAATTTTTTTACATCAGAAGATACGGTTTAGCTGACTAAATAATGCTAGGAGTGACGGATAAAGTGACAGAGTAGAATGCGCATTATATTTTCATTGTGTGTAACTATGTAGTGACTAGCATTTAATATCAGGTGTAAAAACGATAGACGCCGTCAATCAACTAGCTAGTAATCTCAGACGATATTTTTAAGGGCGCGTAGTCATAATTAAATTAAAACTGACATTTGTGCGCTGTGAGTTTTACCGGGTCGGGAGGGGAACGGCTGCATGCTTTTACCAAACCTGTACTCGTTAAAGCGTCGCGCGATAGTATAGGCTTAAGATACCATGTGCCTTTTAATTTAATTAGGTGATGGAGAGGATAAGAGATCATACCTTACGCTTGATAGGATAGGATATTATCATTTTTGTTAAATGTTCTGTTTCTTCCAATACAGTGCTTGGTCAAAACCCAGCGGCTAGCTGTTTTATATTGTGGTCTTTTCCTCAGTTACTGAAGGAATAATAGTTGTCGTTTTTTCCTTGGCGTTCTTCCCCGAACCGGTGTGAACAGGAATTGCCAGGGCGAGACACTAACATTTTTTAATTGTAAATTTGAGTAACGAGACATACAAATATACCCAGTTTTTTTCCATTCAATTTCATCAGCCCGCAGTGGCAATATACATAACATTTTTCCAGACTTCTGACAGTCGTTTACCCAAGTGAATTTTATCGAGGAGTATACACTGTTTCATAATCGGCACTCACCAAGAGAAAAGCCGATAGGATTTATCATCATCAGTTTTTTTTAACGTAACAGTTGTATTAGCTCGCAGAGGCTAGACCAGGGGTCGGCAAACTTTTAGTAGTGTCGTGCCGAAGTAATGTTGCAAAGTCACTCAGCGTGCCAACCTAAGTCCACCATATTTTTATATACAACAATTATTGAAACAATTTAAAAATGATCTTGTATTAACATGTTTCCGCTACATTAAATAACTATTCTATTCTTTGTAGATTATTCAATATTTTAATATAAATAGGAACAAATATCAATACAAATATTATGTTTTGCAAAATTTAAGTTCTGAACACATTAGTTTGAAATTTTATAATAAAATTGCCATATGTATATTTTGTTAAGACAGAAAGTCCAATAGTTTGAAGAACAAAACAATTAAATAAACCAAACATAAAACACGTTATTAAAATTTTAATATGAGTAATCATTGATTATTATTGATCTGAGTCATTAATCAATTAATGGGACCCATGTCCTTGCTTCTCCTTGGTTAATTGTTCAATATGAGGTGTGTATTTTGTCAATTTCAGCTTCACACAGGCTTCTGAATGCACAGGTGTTAGGCGACTTCTCTGTGGACTTAAAACAGCTTTCATGTGTGAGAAAATTTGTTCACATGTATAAGTTGACCCAAAAGCCGAAAGTAGAGCAAATGCAACTTTTTTCAAACAGGTGAACGCTTCAGGCAGGGATGTCCAGCAGTTGAGGATGGCAGCTGACTTTTCCAAGCAACTTCCTTCAAGAGTTTTTCGCAATTCTACAAATTTTATCGTCCATAACTCTGATGCCTTGAATTAGATGTGTTGCATTTCAAAATTGTCAACATCCATCCACTCGAAAAGAGATAGGTTAAATGGGATGTTAGTATGATCAATTAAGTCGGGCTTGATGAGGTAAGAAAACATGGGCCCGTGGATTTTGAAGTCTTGACCTCGTTTAGCAAACTCTCATTTGAGCGCTTCAACGTACTTCTGAAGCTCATCTCTGTTGACAGTAAATCGATTTGAATGAGCCTTTACGTTTGGAAAGTACTTGTATGTGTTAGTGGTAATATCTCTGCAAAATGTGTCTAATTTTGACGCAAATCCTTTCCAGTGCTCAAAAAGATCAAGTACTGTTTGACCCTGCCCTTGTAAACGCAAGTTTAATTCATTCAGATTTGTAGTTATGTCAGCCAGAAACATCAGCTTGCACAGCCAGTCCTCGTCATTCAATTCCGGGAAATGTTCTTTTTCATCAAGAAACACCTTGATTGCTTCTAGACATGATACAAATCTGTTCAAAACATTACCTCGACTAAGCCAACGAACATTGCTGTACAGCGGGAGGTCCGCATATGCGCTCTCCATTTCTTGTAGAAGAGATTTGAATTGCCTGTGGGTCAATGAAGAGCGAGAAACTATGAAGTTAACTATCTTGACAACAGTTTCCGTTACAGAGTTCAAGGATAGTGACGAAATCTTCGCACACGAATTCTCCTGGTGTATAATGCAATGGAATCTCAATACTTGACGTCCAATACGATCCTCAAGAAGTTTAACAAATCCTTTGTTCTTTCCGACAAATGCAGGGGCGGCATCAGTAGTAACACAGAATATTTTATTCATGTTAATGTTCTGATTTTCGAAATAGCTTACAAATGCAGTCATAATGTCCTCTCCCTTGGCTGTACCATCAAAAGGTATCAAGCAGCACAGTTCTTCATAAATACGGTCGTTGTCACAATATCGCGCAACTATTGCAAGGCGCGCCACGTCATTCACATCGACACTTTTGTCAAGAGCGACACTAAATAGAACAGCTTGTTGTAACCCGGTTGTTTGTTTTACCGTTACATTTTCAGCCATATCAGTTATGCGCCTCTCGATTGATCTCGCAGAAGCCGGTATTTCTTGAATCCGAGACAGTATTGTTTCTTTATTTGGTAAATCACTAAACAAAATTTCAGCACTGCCTCAAAAAAGTTTCCTTGATGTATTCTCCATCTGTGAAAGGTTTGCCCTTCGAAGCCACACACTGTGCAATTTTGTAACTACATTCGGTAGCTTTATTTTTGGTTCCAATTACTTGACTAAAAATACTACTTTGTTTTTTGTAGCCAGAAACAGCCATTTTTATGGCTTCACGTTTCTCCTCAGAGCTTTTAAACATGGACTGATGTTTGGTTTGATAGTGTCTTTGTTCACTTGACGTATGGCACACGACACTTTCATAACATAAAGCACAAACAGCACGATCCTTTTGTTGTATGAATCCATATTCGTTTGTCCAAAAGTCTTGAAACGAGCGTATATCAAGTTTTTTTTCTTTTTTGAGTCATTTTAACGGCCCCGCATTACTTAATAACAACACCAACTTTTGTGCTGCGGTCAACGGACTGTACGGGCATGAGTATGCGACAGCGGAGAGAACTGTAGAGGTGGTGGTGGTCGGGAGAGAGGGGAAGGATAGGACGGAAATATAACTTCGTCGAGGTCAGTCATTGTTGCTCCAAACTCACACTGGGAGTCAAAAACTGCGAGCGAAAACGAAATAAATACGCTCGTCCAGGCGCTAGCCAGACACTATTGCGTAATTATGATATTACGTCTCCGCTTGCCCGTCAAAATTCGCTTGGGATTCTTTTCAAGAATCTCATCCTGCAAACTACGGTAGCAGGTAGACGCCAGACTAGCGGGCACCGCAAAGTATAACCACTTCCCTTGAAATTCGTTGAAGAATGTTTGTTCTCGGAAACGGTCCGTAAAAACAAAGACTTACGTGCAGTATAGTATGATCAGGCCTTTAGTTTGCATCAGGTGGCACATTCTTACCTTCAATGTCTAAAAACTTTCGTTTTGAAGGGTTGTGAAAACGGGTATAGCTTTAAAAGAATTATATGCTTCTATTTAATTATAAATTCAATTTTTAAAAAATGAGATCATATACTGTACAGTATTTTAATTCACTCAGCGTGCCATTGAAAATCGTTCCACGTGCCACGCTTGGCACGCGTGCCGTAGTTTGCCGACCCCTGGGCTAGACGATACAGGAACTATTTTTCTCTTTTGTTATAACTGTGAACGACCCCGAGAACTTTTTGCTTCAATAACTATATGCGGTGATACAGGGCTCATCGAGGAAAAATTAACCCACCAACTTTGGCGACCACCTGGAAATTATTATTTGATACCAAGGCTGGTCTGGGGCCAGATTTGGGCTACCCACCTGTCACTTTAGGTACATATTATTGTAATTTTTCAAGGGATACTGTTACGCACAAATAATTACTTTTTTCCAAAGTCTTTGTATGATCGTTTTTCGTATGTATGATCATTATTTGACTGAAATGCATGTTATATATATTTTATGGTCAAAGGGACAGAACCCGAAATATCGATACTGCTATTTTTTATGAGTTTACCTCCTCTTGTATAGAGACACGTTCGGTCTATAATGTCTTGAACGAAGCGTGACCATATCTCCTTATTTGGTAGTATCAGTCAACTGTTGTAGATGTTTGAAACCTTTCTTAACGCTTCTGTTCATGTCCATAAAAGGCGCGACTGTGTAAGACTTTTATCTCGAATGTTCTTAGAATCGTCTTATTGTGAACAGCGACTCAGAGATTGTCACTCTGCGCATGTCTCGACTGGGTTGTCGTTTTGTTGTTCCGCCCAGGTCGGGGAGTTGAGAAATGGACTGATTAGCGAGCGGACGCGACTGCGTCTTGTGATTCTCTGAGGGAAATACATTGTCTTTGTGAGTTAGTTAGCTAACTAGACTATTTCCCCGTATTATTCAAGCCTGCCTGGAGGCATATGTTCATGGTTGATTTTCCGAAATAAGGTAATTCCTCTTGTATCGAACTTTAGGCTATCATCTAGAGGTTCGTCATTTTGTCGCCTTTTTGCTCGCCTGTGTGATTCAAAATGGAGAGGTACTTTGACTAGGATTAAGTCACCGGTATCTTTATACCTGAACTAGTTATATATCTATGGGTCGCTCTAGACCAACAAGACTATTGTCTGTGTTCCAGGATTCGTTATATCAGAGATCACGTCCAAGTCAGATGGTTAGACTTAGGAAGGTTATAAAGGTCGAGCTGACCTGTAATCCATGTATGCTACTCACGTGCAGACAGTAAACGGACGTATTGTATACATCTGATCTGCTAGCATCAGGAAGGAATAATTATTATTGTCTATGAACATTAAGGATCTGCAGCTGACCACGGTTGCAGAAGTTATATGTATTATTTATCAAGCTTCGCTATGATATTTGTTTTCCATACAACTATTGAGTATTGACTTCTACATGACTGTCAGTTAACATGAGTTTGAATGCTGCATTCGTTGTATTATGCCGATGATAACATAAGTATCATGACTGTTTTGTGGCGTGCAATAAATGGTATAAACCTAAAGCGAAGTTACCATTTCTATGACTCTACACGTCATGTTGCCTGTGGTGTACCCTGAACTGTTCTACTGCAACACACACACAGCAACAATCTAAACCAGATAAGACACCCACATCTTGCATTGTAATACCTGGTGTCGATAGAGGTGGTAATTTGACGGCATCCTAATTCCACCCTTATCAATTCATGGTGGCCAATAGTTGGTTTATTCTGGTACCAACTCTCAAGGGGGTCAACAAACCCAGACATCATCAGCAGACTACAAGACAACATTGCAGTTGCTATTCATCACCTTTGATGAAATTTTTTTGAAAGACGCAGCAGTACTGACAGTTGTTGATATTTTGAAACTACCCGGCGCTGCTCGGCGGTATTGAAGTTTGTCTACAAATAGAAGGACAAGTACCGAGCGAATGGATTTCCTGATCTGTTGAGAAGAAGGACAAGTGCCGTAACAACTGTTCCGGTCTCAGAATTACTGTTGCAGATTCAGAAGGTCAAGTTCAGAAGCTGTTTCCTGTCAGAAGCTGTTTCCTGTTAGAAGCTCATTTCCTTCGTCATGGCAGTTTACGAGAGCAGATATGGATCAACGTTGGATCATTGTCCTAAGAATGCTGATCACATCCTGTTCTGACCTGTGCTGACGTTGTGGATACATAGAAGTTAAGTGGCCTGTTTTGTTTGTGAACTGTGCCCTTATGTTCTAACTGAGCCTTCTGTCTATCACATTTTTCGCACTTTTTATATGTTTACATGTTATATGTTATTTGGATTTGTATTTATATGTTTATATTTCAGCGGGTTTTCTCGGTTGGGCGGTGTCTTTCAGTAGAAGATACCACGCCACAGAGGTTCTACTGTTAGCGTTTTCGTTAGGGACTGTGCGAATTTCCTATTGTGAAATTTGCTAGCGACAATCGTTGCTATATCTGTTTAGTTGTGACGAGTTGTGCTTTATTTTCGTTTTTTGTATATTTTTTTTTTGTTTCTCTCTTTCTTTCTGTTTTTTAGTTTCGATTTCAATTGTTTGTATTTGTAGGTCTCCTCTTTTTCTATTATTCAGTTCTTCACGTAAATTTGTGTGTATATACTGTAGCGTCATTTGTTTGTCATATCTTCGCATTCTGTCATCATATTCTTTTTAGTTTCGCTGTTTATTTATTTGACTTATGCGAATGTTTTCGTATTGTTTGATCTTTGTTATTGTTTACATTGACTCTGATCTTTGTTATTGTTTACATTGACGTTGATCTTTGTTATTGTTTACATTGACTCTGATCTTTGTTATTGTTTACATTGACGTTGATCTTTGTTATTGTTTACATTGACTCTGATCTTTGTTATTGTTTACATTGACTTTGATCTTTGTTTTGTTTACATTGTTGGTACTTTGTTATTGTTTACATTGTCTTGTTATTGTTTGCATAGTTCTTGCATAGTTAGCTTTCACTATTGTTACATATATGCTCATGCACTATTGATCTATAGTGCACTTATCATAACTAGCTGGTGGTTTTTTCCTTATGCACTATTGTAGTGCAGTTATGATAAATAACTGATGGTTATGCACTGATTTGGGTAGTGCACTGATAATTAAGAGGTGACTTGTGATATTATTGTACAACTGATAATACAAATTGGTGTCAAGTCTTGTTTCCCACAGAGATTGGAGTGAACATAGTAATTATACAAGCACTTTATTAAGTCTTGTTGCTATTAAGATTGAAATAAGATAATTAATTATTTCAGGTTCTGTACTCACATTTTAGACATCATGTCTACATTTGAGTACTTTATTGAGCAGGGTAAAGCCCTTGGGAAGACAGGTGATAAATTAGAAGAATTTGCGACTGTTCAATATGCCAAGGCATTGAAGTCGGAGGAAAAGAAAATGAAAGAACTAACTGAACAAAAGAGAATAGATGCTGAAAATTTAAAACTGCAGATGCAGGTAGATGAAAAGAGATTACAAATGGAAATGGAAAAACAAAAAAGAGAAGCAGAATCTCAGGAGAAGAGACTTCAGGCTGAGGTTGAAAATAAGAGACTTGAAAAAGAAGCTGAAAATAAGAGACTTGAAAAAGAAGCTGAAAATAAGAGACTTGAAATAGAGGCTGAAAATAAAAGATTAGAAAAAAAGTTACAGGCTGAGGCTGAGGAAAGAAAGTTACAGGCTGAGGCTGAGGAAAGAAGGTTACAAAGAGAGTCTGATGAGAGAAAAGCAAAAATGGAACATGAAGAAAAACTCTTAGCTTTGGAGTTAGAAAAGTTGAAGTTATCTAGTAATGCTAATGATGCTAATAAGGTATCATCTGCTAATAAGTCTAATGCTGTTGATTTCAAGCTTAATTTACCAGCATTAAATGCTTCAATTGATGATATAACATTTTATCTAGATAGATTTGAAAGTGCATGTAAGGTGCATAATATAGATAAAACATTATATGTTTATCATCTGTCCAAGATACTTAGAGGTGATGCTTTGACTTTGTTGGGTATGGTAGATGTGCCTGACAAGAACAACTATGAGGTTGTCAGGGCGGCATTGTTAAAGAAGTACCAACTTAACGAAGACGGATATCGTCTTAAATTTAAAAACATGTTACCAGAAACTGGAGTTGAATTCTCAGAATTCATCTCAGGCATACGTCTTACTTTTTTACGATGGGTTGAGCTTTCTAAGACAGAAAGTACATTTGAAGCCCTCATGGACTTACTTCTTAGAGACAAGGTTATGTCTTCTGTTAATGAAGCTTTTCTTTCTTTTCTTCATGAGCGTAAGCCTAAAAATATAAAAGAAATGGAAGAATACTGTAGCCAGTATGTTACTGCACATCCTCACATAACCGTTAGCAACTCTAAGGTAAAAGAAGGTCTGCCAGTTGCTTCGGCAGCACCTTATGGCCCGAATTTTATGCGTAAATTTCAGGGTAGCCAGCAAAATTTCAATAAAAAGAGTAACCGTAATTATGCCCAGAACCATGGTAATCAATTTCAGGGAGATTCTTCTTCCCAGAACTGGAGACAACCTAATATTACACGGTATTCTATTCCCGGTAACTTTAGAAATTTTCATAAAGGTAATCGGTATAGAGGAAAATATTATTTGCAGAGACCTCAATACCAAGATAATAGAGGTTCTCAACAGCATAGAGATGGTAATGACAGTTATGGAAACTGGAACGCAAACCAGGATAAAAATTACAGTAGGGACTTTAATGATAATTGCAGAAGCAATAATGGTCGCGGTAGATCGCAACAGAAGAGAAAAAGATATCAACAGACAAACTCTGTTCAACAAGAATCTCAGGGAGCAGATAAACAGGTTAATAATGATAAAGACCATAATGCTATCGGATGCTCATCTTTTGACTTTGGTAGGGCAAATAAATGTATCCAATGCAGTACTTTATTTGATCCGAAAACCATTAGTACTCTAAGCTGTGGTCATCCTTTGCCCGCTCTTCCTGCTAATGTTGCTCATGATGGGAGAGGTTCTCTTATATTACATAAGGGGCTTGTAAATAGTAATCCAGTCTCGGTGTTGTTTGATTCTGGATGTACTACTGTCGGGGTTAGGCAATCTCTTGTAGATCCATTCTGTGCTACAGGAAAGGTCATCAAATGTGTCACATTTGGTGGCACGTTGGAAAAATATCCTACTGCCATAATACATATTGCTACTCCTTTCTTCACGGGAGAGGTCCACGCGTGTCTACTTCCAAACCCTATTGCGGACCTTATTATTGGTCGTATTCACGGAGTTAGGGAATGTACCCCACAGCAGATTGCTGTTTGGGAAGAGCAAAACATTGAAGCTACCAATACGGTGGTCACAAGAGCACATGCTCTGGATCCACCTCAAACTTCATTAACTAATAATGATGAAGTAAATGAACAAAATAGTCACTTGACTATTACACGTGACTCATTTATCAAATTGCAAGAAGAAGATCCGTCGTTACAAAAATTCTTCATTCTAGCAAAAAAAGGTGATCCTAATCAAAATACTAATAGAAAATCTTGGATTTCTATGAAGAACGGCGTACTTGTACGTATGGTACAAGACTCGACTACATCCACTCATTCACAAATTCTTGTGCCTAAGAGCATGAGGGTGCAAATATTGCAACATGCTCATGACTCGCAATGTGCTGGACATATGGGTTTTTCCCGTACAAAGTCGAGGGTTCTTGCGGCTTTCTTTTGGCCATTTGTGAGCAAGGACATACGAATGTACTGTCGCTCTTGCAAAGTATGTCAGGAGGTCAAATCTAAAGGACCACGACATGCTGCGCCTATTCAGGCTGCTGACATTCCAATTCGCCCTTTTCAAAAAATGGCAATAGATATTATCGGTCCTTTTAGAATTAAGTCGGCTAGAGGGCATCAATTTATTCTTACATGTGTCGATATGTGCACACGTTGGCCAGAGGCAATACCTCTCAAGAGCATCTCAACTGCTGATATCGCAGACGCTCTTTGGCTGATATTTTCTCGCTTGGGTTTTCCCGGAGAAATATTGTCAGACCATGGCACTCAACTTATATCAGACACTATGTCACAGGTAATGTCTATGCTACATATAAAAAGGTCTCTCAGCAGTATCTATCACCCAATGTCTAATGGGTTGGTCGAACGTTTAAATAGGACTCTAAAAACTTTACTGGGTAAAATAACTGAGGATCATCCTCAGGATTGGGACAGGGTCTTACCCGCGGCTCTCTTTGCGTATAGAGAGGTCCCCAATGAACATACGGGGTTTTCCCCTTTTGAACTTGTCTTTGGCGCGCAACCGCGCGGCCCTATGTCTTTACTTCACGATCTAATCACTGCCGATAATATTAGCGATGAGACTCAGTCTTCTTATGAGTACGTCATTGCTCTTAGGAAAAAAATCATTGAGGCATGCAGACTAGCAACTTCGTCTTCCGAATTTGCTAAAGAAAAGGCAAGGCAGTTTGCGAATAAGAATAGATGTCTACGACAACTTTGTCCAGGTGACAAAGCTCTCGTCCTACTTCCTTCAAGGGAGAACAGACTTCTAATTGCATGGAAAGGTCCATATGCAATAGTCTCCAAAATTTCTGATGTCGACTATGTTGTCGATATTGATGGAAAGCATAAAACTTTCCACATAAATATGCTCACGGAATTTCATGAAAGACCAGACTATTTGCAGCCTATTTTCCAGGCAACGGACAATTCTCAAGTACCTCATGGTCAATACTCATCGCTGTCAGTTATACAGGATGAGGAAACTACTTTTTCTGATGTCAATCTTCCTCTTTCTATGGTCCCACTTTATTCTACGGAATCTTGGAAAAACGTGACCGTTTCTCCAAATCTTTCCGCTGAGGAACATCGACAAGTTTCTTCGATGTTGCAAACATTTCAGGATGTTCTTACAGACATCCCGGGACACACACATGTCATTGAACATGACATTGTGCTAACTGATCATAATCCTATCAGAGTCAGACCCTATCCAATACCTATCCATTTCCAGTCTCAAGTCGAAAAAGAATTGGATGAAATGATACGTTTGGAAATCATTGAACCATCCACTTCAGCATACTCTTCGTCTATGGTTATTGTTCGAAAGAAGGATAATAACATTCGCATTTGCGTAGATTATCGCAAATTGAACCAAGTTACGAAGTTCGACGCTGAACCTATGCCTTCATTAGAAGAGCTACTCAATAAACTTTCTAATTCTAGATTCTTTACCAAACTAGATTTGTCTAAAGGTTATTGGCAAGTCCCGCTAACTGAACGTGCCAAACCTTTTACAGCTTTTTCTACACCTAGGGGTTTATTCCAATGGAATTTCATGCCTTTTGGTCTTATGAACGCCCCTGCTACATTCGTACGCATGATGCGGCGAATTCTCGCATATCGTACAGATGTCATAGCATATCTAGATGATATCTGTCTATTCAGTGATTCCTGGGAAGATCACTATTTGGGTTTATACGAATTACTGTCTACTCTTCGCGAGTATAACTTGACTGCAAAACCCTCTAAAGCCTTTATAGGATTTAGTGAGATTTCTTTCCTAGGTCATCGTGTTGGTCATGGTCTTTTAAAGACAGAGGACCACAATGTTTCAAAAATACTTAACATTTCGGTCCCTAAGACAAAGAAACAAGTAAGGAGTCTATTAGGTTTGATCCAATTCTACGGACGATTCATTCCGAATCTGTCCTCCATTATGGCACCGCTTTCTACTTTATTGAAGAAAGGGTCGCCTAATTTGATCCGCTGGTCAAAAGAATGTCAATCCTCATTGGACCAGGTTAAAGACCTATTTTCATCTCCACCTATTCTTAGGTTACCTACTATTGAGAAGACTTTTGTTCTTCGAAGTGACGCCTCGTCAACTGGGATTGGGGCAGCACTAATGCAGGAGTATTCTGATACTCTGCATCCGGTGATGTATATCTCTAGGAAATTAAATGCTGCAGAAAAGAATTACTCGGTTTTAGACCGTGAGTTATTGGCTATGGTATGGTCTATTCTGAAGTTACAAAGATTTCTTCTAGGCGCACATTTCATTGTGGAAACCGACCAGAAAGCGCTTACTGCTATTCAGAGTAAAAACTTGAAGAGCTCGAGGTCCACTCGTTATGCCATAGCTCTTCAACCATTTCATTTCTCGGTTCGAGCTATCCGTGGTTCGGATAATGTAATGGCGGACATTCTGTCCAGATGCCCACACGATTCCACATGATTCTTCTGTCATATATATATTTCCTAATATACAGTCCAATGTTATAATGACATGTTAGTAGATTTTTTTTTGTTCTCACTTTTTTGAGGGGGAATTTATAACATTGTACCATGTAATTATCTAAGAAGGCTTAGTTAGTGATATACGGGCCAAAAGATCACTCGGCCACATTTAAATAAATTATTTTCAGGATTGTATTGAGAGATTTACCAGTTGTCTTTAAGATTTGTGTTATTGATATTTTCGCAGCACATCATTGAAGATGCGAGATTGTGTCCATTGTGGAACTTTGAGTATATCAAGTCCTGTCCTAGATTGGGAGCGGATGATGTCCACATCTTCTTCTATTGAATATTTTATGTCAACGAAGATCAACACATGTATTACTTATTAGTTACTGATGCATTACATAATGTAATAAAATAGTGCGGTATATTAATATATTACACCGCTATTTGCAACACATTGTATGATATCATAATAATATATTTGATTTCATATATTGGTATGAGAATAATTTGACTTTTATTATGATGTTGCCAGCATTGTGGTTTGTGTTGGTGGCACCTTCCTGGGATATATACGCGTATACTTAGATAAATTTTTCTCTAAGGACCTGGGATATGATCTCAGTTTCGCTCCAAGTGTTGAGCTATTTTGTTAGGTATATCCGCGCATCATACGTGCGTTAGGAGCCTAGATTTTTCCGGCTCCAGGATTTAAAAAAAAAAATGTTTCATTTTTTTTTTCCCGGGAGGGTGCGGTAATGTTACGCACAAATAATTACTTTTTTCCAAAGTCTTTGTATGATCGTTTTTCGTATGTATGATCATTATTTGACTGAAATGCATGTTATATATATTTTATGGTCAAAGGGACAGAACCCGAAATATCGATACTGCTATTTTTTATGAGTTTACCTCCTCTTGTATAGAGACACGTTCGGTCTATAATGTCTTGAACGAAGCGTGACCATATCTCCTTATTTGGTAGTATCAGTCAACTGTTGTAGATGTTTGAAACCTTTCTTAACGCTTCTGTTCATGTCCATAAAAGGCGCGACTGTGTAAGACTTTTATCTCGAATGTTCTTAGAATCGTCTTATTGTGAACAGCGACTCAGAGATTGTCACTCTGCGCATGTCTCGACTGGGTTGTCGTTTTGTTGTTCCGCCCAGGTCGGGGAGTTGAGAAATGGACTGATTAGCGAGCGGACGCGACTGCGTCTTGTGATTCTCTGAGGGAAATACATTGTCTTTGTGAGTTAGTTAGCTAACTAGACTATTTCCCCGTATTATTCAAGCCTGCCTGGAGGCATATGTTCATGGTTGATTTTCCGAAATAAGGTAATTCCTCTTGTATCGAACTTTAGGCTATCATCTAGAGGTTCGTCATTTTGTCGCCTTTTTGCTCGCCTGTGTGATTCAAAATGGAGAGGTACTTTGACTAGGATTAAGTCACCGGTATCTTTATACCTGAACTAGTTATATATCTATGGGTCGCTCTAGACCAACAAGACTATTGTCTGTGTTCCAGGATTCGTTATATCAGAGATCACGTCCAAGTCAGATGGTTAGACTTAGGAAGGTTATAAAGGTCGAGCTGACCTGTAATCCATGTATGCTACTCACGTGCAGACAGTAAACGGACGTATTGTATACATCTGATCTGCTAGCATCAGGAAGGAATATTATTATTGTCTATGAACATTAAGGATCTGCAGCTGACCACGGTTGCAGAAGTTATATGTATTATTTATCAAGCTTCGCTATGATATTTGTTTTCCATACAACTATTGAGTATTGACTTCTACATGACTGTCAGTTAACATGAGTTTGAATGCTGCATTCGTTGTATTATGCCGATGATAACATAAGTATCATGACTGTTTTGTGGCGTGCAATAAATGGTATAAACCTAAAGCGAAGTTACCATTTCTATGACTCTACACGTCATGTTGCCTGTGGTGTACCCTGAACTGTTCTACTGCAACACACACACAGCAACAATCTAAACCAGATAAGACACCCACATCTTGCATTGTAATACCTGGTGTCGATAGAGGTGGTAATTTGACGGCATCCTAATTCCACCCTTATCAGATACCTACACCAGTTATTAGGTAAGCAAGATTGTTTGTAGCCACAGATGACAGAGTAAGTGACAGAGAGAGAGAGAGAAAATATTTTCCTTTGTTACAATCATTGTTGTCACATAATTGTGTGTGCGTGGGCGTGTGTAGTGTAAACTTATATTTCATAAAGGGAAAGAAAGGTCGTCTGAGATTAAAATATAGTCGTATAGATAGGCTGGACTAGAGAAACTACTCACTCCAGAGACTGATCTTCCTCTTACACTATTTCCTCGTGAAAATCTATTTCTTACACCTTTATTCTCACATATTGACTTTGTATCTTTCCTGACCTTCAATGAGTTAGGATTTTGTTCGTTCTGATGAGCCCCCAACTGATTAAATTCAGTAAAATATAACTTAAATAGCTCTTTTATAAGTATTCAAAATGAATGGCACGAGTGCAGTTCGGTCAAAATGACTAAATCAACTATAAATTTGTTTATTTACAGATAATAAATTTAATAACTAATTATCGTTAACAAATGACAAATAAATAAAGGTGGGGTGAATTTAGATGGAGTCTTTTTAAATTTCCTCACAGGTGATGGCCTGATTTGAAATGTTGTTTACTAGAGAGTTCACTTGGCAACTTTGAATGGGTACTTAGCTGCCAGTAAAATGTCGGTTGGTTTTTGCTCCAGCTGATGCTTCTCTTTTGCAGCTTATGGACTGGTTCACTCTCGTCACTGGTCAAGTCTGGTGGCCGCAACACGTCTCTCTTAGTGTCATGGGGTAACTGAAGATGGTCCAGCGCCTGTTAAGACCCGTCTGCTGTAGGTGTCTAGCTTTGACTGCAGGCCACTTATACCACTTACTTGCTCCACAGATTGCACCACCAATTGGTATCACCGGCTAGTATCATGAAATAAGAGAGAAACAAATACCCTCCTGAGTATTGGGTTTTCTGACACAAACTCAGGTCCCGTCCCCCCCCCCCCCTCTCCTTCCATTCCACCGGCCCACCTGCCTTAGAAATTTACCCTATCTGCGCATTAATATTAATCCCAGTTAGAGGAAAACATCCATTGCATTTATATTGAGTATGCTTACATTGATATGTGCACTGGTTGAAAAGGTTAATATAATAAGTATGTACATCATTTATATCATCATACACTTCCTGCTCCATATGGAACTTGGGACTAACTCTACTTTTGGTTCTCTATGAGAAACCCGCATAAAGTAGTCACCAGTTCTTGCAGTGGTGGTTCATACAATCATCATTCTATATGTTGAGGTTGCCTGTTTCAAATGACTTGGACATCCACTAGCAATTTTAACTTGGTAATAATGCAAAACATGGAATTTAAAAAATGTACAACTCACCCCAAAATCTCCTTTTGAACAATTCAGACTTCTGGCTCAGTGAAACTGTTTCGGCAACTTGATTAAGATGCCACTTACACGTGGTCTGGGTTGTTACTTTATAATAGGCTTCCAGTATGACTTAGTGTTTAGGTTCCTAGGATTCCGAGCTTTCCGTATTAGTAAAGGTAGAGTTGTCGTTGTGTAAATTCACAAGTTGCTTAAACACATTGTCCGGTCCTTTAAAATGGAATCTTGATCCTATTCCTTATTCTGGCTTGTCTGGCTGTCTTCTTAACGAGTTGAATTTCACAGTGCGGTAAACTCACAAGGCGTTAAGTTATAACGCAACATTCGGCCCACATCCTGATTGCTACTATATGAAAAGGCTCCAATCAGAAATGTTGTATTTTTACATCTCAAATGCAAAGCCAACAGTATGCAAGATGCGTATTTTCCCCCTTGTCTCACGAAAAATTCCGGCGAAACAAACGCAAAAATAAATGTGCTGCTTACAAGTCACTGTATATGGTATGCCAGCTTCCGTCTATTATCGGTCATGTTTACACTCACAACTACATAATCTATCACATGTAATCTTTTTCAAGATGGATAATTATTCTCCGACCCGTCTTGTCCGGAAATTGTTATCTCATTTACCCGGTCTTTCCTACACACGGTCTGCTCGTAAACGTGTTACAACATTTCACTCCACAGATTTAGGTGTCAATATGGGTTCAAACGAAAGTGATTGATTACCCGAATCAGCAAAAGATGGTAGCTAAAGTCCCGACATGACAAGAATTGAAGGAAGGGAGTATAAACAATGATTAAGTACAGAAAATGAGACGTAGCGCAATAATGTCGGCGATAAACATGAATGCCAGGAAAAGAGAAAGGACAATTCTGTCACATAAGAGAACTGGAGATAGAAATTAAAATGACGAGGACATAGAAAAATCATGAGCTGATGGCACACGACAGGACAAAGAACATAGAGAATAGCCTTCGTTACAGCCCCAAGACCTTCGATATGGACAAACTAACAAAACAGAAGGGAAAGAAAGCGAGGAGGAAGTATAGAACATAACACAAATTTAAAAAATGAGATGATAGTGGCTGATGTCCACAAAATAAGGAGCCGCCGTAGTCTAAAATGTTTCAAATGGTTTCTAAATTTACCCCTTCCTATAACAAATTCCATAGTGTAACATTTGTAAAATAATTGTCTAAATTTACCCCTTCCTATATCAAATTCCGTAGTGTAACATTTCTAAAATAATTGTCTACACTTATCCCTTCCTATAACAAATTCCGTAGTGTAACATTTCTAAAATAATTATCTAAATTTACCCCTTCCTAATCACAAAGTGGAAACCAACCCCCCCCCCCCCCCCCCCCCCCCCCTCCCTGTTGCCGGGGTCGAAAGAACAGCAACAATGTAACCTGCAAGGGTGTCATGTGCCCCATCCAGTAAGACTGTGAGCTACAAAAAGCTTAAAGAACAATATGGACAAACCAACTAAATAAGATAATCCAACTCAGCCAATCAAGAAAGAACGAAATCCTTTGGTAAGGAGGCATGTGACGCAATTCAGAGCACGGGTGGAACAAGCGGTGAAGAGAAGACGGCTAGTGTGTTTTTTTATTGAAACTATATGCTCTAGGAACAGCTGATAAGGATCACGAAATGGAATAATTCAAGTACCGTCAAGATCTGATTACAACAAAGGCATCCGTGATGAGAACTCGGCGCACGAGATGACGATCTGCAGCAAATAGGCTTGTCTAATTTGTTCTAAACTTTGCCTAGGATAGGACTTCATCGATTTTTTAATTCTGGTTAATCTGACGTCCGATATTGCCCACGCATACCTGGGAAAAAATACCAGAGCTGAAAATCTTTCATATTTAGACATGCTGCCTAATATAAACGGCGGACCTTGTGTCGTGGCTGAGCGGAACACATCTTGTTAAAACGAAGCAAAAATTAATAAAAACAGAAACATTCAAAGCTACCAATAAGAAAATAGTAAGTTGACATTCAACAAAGACATATCTCTCATAAACCTCTTACAAGAGAACATACAAAAAGCTATCTTAGTTACCTCTCTTATACAAGAACACACATTTATCTCCCGTATCACATTTCACAACGTTAAAAAAAACAACAAAAAATCTATGTTCATTAATCTGATCCGTTTAAAAAAAGTATCTTTTTCCTACAAAGTTTAAGACATTCCTCCTCTCTCTATTTCTCTCTCTCTCTCTCTCTCTCTCTCTCTCTCTCTCTCTCTCTCTCTCTCTCTCTCTCTCTCTCTCTCTCAAAAGCACACACTGTTACGCACACTGTCTCATTTACAAACACAGACGTGTAATTTCTGACATCAACAACAATTTTCCTAGCTATTATCTCCTTTATGAACTCAAACAATCGTTAATATATTTTTAGACGCTATTAACTTTAGACAATTTTATCCATATTTTTACCATTCATCCGCTCAGCCCTTAAACCCGTGTAAAGATATATTAAAACTCACCTATATTTTGTGTGTAAATAATAATTCTAATACACAAATTCCTTCTCGCTCACACCAGAGGATATGGGTTATCGAGCTATTTTAATGCAAGATGAGGCGCGTGGCTGGTGCGTGTGACAGCGGATCGAAAGCGATTGATTCCCCCAGGTACAGACTTCAGTAACTGTAGTCTAGGTTCAAATATGGCGTAATTTGAGTGCACACTTTTGTGGGACATTAGCACGGATTTTAGACTGGAAAAGTTGACAGCTAAAAATGGTTGTGCGGACGCAAGCTCTTGAGATCTGATGGGTGTCTCTTCTAAGCCGATTGTTATTACTATTGTTCAGAATCGACATCATTGTACTCCGGGAAAACCCATAAGTGCTCAGCCTCCCTCGGCAAATGTCGAATGGTATGAATGTGGTATGAATGTGGATGTAGCGCGCTGGTTGTATACACGCCTGACGCATCCTCTCATGCGTCCCATCCTCTGATACGGCCATCTGTGCTAATGTTATGCTTGATGCCGATATCCTGCAGTCTCTGACTCGTGTTGATTTATCGACTGCAGTGTAGGCTTGTAACAGGCGATCATTAATTGTCCTTATTATCTCTCCCTTATCCAAATCCAATATATCCACTATGGATACTCTCGTGGCTAGTCCATCAGTTCTCCTGCTTGATCAGGACAGTAGAACCACACCAGCTCCTGAAAGGTTGAGGCCTCTATGTAAGCTTACCACCGAAGCCATCTATTTAGGACCTTCAGAAGCATGGATTAAGAGTTTTCAGCATATACAATAAGGAAACCGTCTTCAAGTAACGCATCGCAGCTTAGGCGATTACCATAGCTTCTGCTTCTTCTTTCTTTACTATCAATTAACCACTTCCATCTGTCTTATAATGTTGGCAGTCAGGTCCGTCAACGGCATCTCTCGCCATCATTCAGTTTCTCCCTCAGCTGGGTTGGAGAATCCATGCTGCCACTCTGCATCTCTCTTGCAGCAGACAGACAGCCTTGTAGGACATGTTCTACTGTTTGTTTGTCCTCCCCTCATGAGCACGTCTGTTTGTTGGATTTTCAATTAATTGAACACATGGTATTTGAGTCTGGAATGGTCAGTGTTTAGTCTGAAAATTATCAGTAATGAGTAGTATGGTTCTGATGTATCTGTCTCTAGGTGTTCTTTATACAATTTATCTTTAAAGTTATTTTTATTATTGATTTTATCTGTTCATATGTTGCCCTGTCCATGACTCATTTCCATATTATAGGATTGGCTCTATGTAACAAAGAAGAACTTTTTCTTACTTTCATTGACAAAGATTTTTTGAAAACAAGTGAACCGGAAACAATATCATTGAGAGTTTTGCTGAAATAAATGCTCTTATTAGCCGTGGAATTAGTCGTAATGAAAAAGAAAATGAATGACAGGGTACTTATTGTCGCGGGTTGTCTCCCCTGCTCTGCAGTCCACTAATAGCCTAAGTTTGTTATAAACTTCGTATTCTCCGCCCACTTCTGTGAGAAAATATGTTTTGACTCGTATTTTATGAGCCCGCAACTGAAGGTGATTTAGCAAATTATTAATTGTTTGTTTAGCTCTGTATATTGTATTTTATTTTAATGATTCACACGGGTATACACATAAAATTCACTCTCAAGTGATTAACTCAACTAATGATTTATATTTACATATAAAACAAGAGATTTATTGAAGAAATATAGTTGAAACAAGGGTCGAGACTGAAAATGGTTCAGTCAGTGAACAGTTAAATAATTTAGTTTCTGGTCTTTAGAGAAATTATCACGACAGGATGCTATAACCGAAAATATGTCGATTTTAAAACATAAATCATTTCACTGAAGCCCTAGGTTTTGACTTGGGTTTGCAGATGTCTGCAGTGAGCTGTCTCTGGATGATGATGGTTTTCAGTGAAGTCTTGACTGTTTCTTCTCTTCAAGAGTCGAGTGTTTTGGTAGCAGCACGTCACTTGCAATGCCGGGGTAAAGGCTCAGATTGCCTCAACAATTGTCCTCAAGGCCCGTTTGTTATAGGTGTCTAGCGTCCACTTCTGGCACTCTGGTACCAAAACTGAGAACAATAGAAGATCGAATATCCCATAAGTTTCCTGTCTCCTGATGTGAGCATCCTGCAACCTCCGCTTCCTTCCACCATTTCATCTTTCTCAGAATTTCTCCCAATGCCCTTGAGCATTACATCTCAACCCATCGAGTCGGTAAAAGTGTTTTAGGAGAGCGGAAGCCGACAGATGTATCATTTTCAGATGTATGTATGTAGACAATAAATCTGAAATTAAAATTAGTATATTTACATATATCATGATGTCCTCATCATCCACTCCCTGCTCTTTATTGAGCCTGGGGCTACCTCTGCTATTGGCTCCTTGTAACAAAACCCGCACTAAGCAGTCCCCAGCTCTTGCAGTGGTAGTTTATGAGGCAAGTTATTGTATATGGCAAGGTTACCAGCGCCATATTCCACTATACATCAATCAGTAAAGTTTACATATCAGTTACAAATAAACAATAGTTACAACTCACCTCAAAGGGGTTAAGAATGATGTCCAGACTTTATGCACAGAAATGTCGTAATGCCATGCAACTGTGCTACAGTCGTCCGTTATGAGGTTAAGGTTCTGATTTAACATAAACTCCTAATTCTTCACACTTGAGGAAGGTTCCTCGGACTTGTGACTCTCAGTACTTTGTTTGAAGTTTTATATTTCCTAATTTTAGAACACACTCCTAGTCCTATCATATACTGGAATCCTTATTATTACTACTTATTTTGGCTGTCTATGATTTCTCCTTGAGGAAAAGTGTTTAAATATTTTCTTCGTGTCCCTATCACCGACCCAATAGAGGCCTTTTTTTCTTTGTCGCCATTTGCCGGCTGGTGTGAAAAAAATTAATTGCATATCTATCGCTAGTCCGTCTGGCTTACACAATACGTCTGGTGACCAACATCAACCAAATGCTGACCTAATCTTTAATATTCATCTAGCTACTCGAATACTGATCATGATCAAAGGATAACATGTCATGCGGTCAGGGGAAAACGTAGGGAGTGACAAAGTTTATCAACTCCAGGAAAAGATAACATCTATAGGTGCAGGCAAAAACAAAAGATAATGAACGGGTGAGAAGGGAGAAAAGATGGTGCAGTGCAAAGAAACAAAGATGGTCACAGAAAAATTAACGACTAAGTTATAACTCGTCACACGTATATACAGCTTGAGAATCACTATTAGGACAAATTCAAGTATCTGATGAATGGCGTGAGTTGAAATTCATCTGCCCCAAACAACAAGGATGACATTTGCGATTCTTGAACAGAGTGTGGTCCCGTTGCCGGAAGCATGCACTAGGGCATTTATGTGCTCTGGCAGCGATGGTTCATGTGACAATGTGTTTTATACGATGATGTTGACAACCAATGTATAACCTCATATTTATCATCATTTTCCTTTGCCTTCCTTATGGAACACGGAGCCACCACTGTAGCCGATTCCCTTGCAGGAAGGCATTCACACGCCCTTGTAGTGGTGGTTCCTGTGGCAATCCATTTTACATGACGAGATTGCCAGCCCCATGCACAACTACATATTAGTCGTCTTGTACGACATGCCTGAAACTTTTATTAGTCATGTCTTAAAATAGGCCTGATGGAGCAGTAGCCATATTCTTTATGTGTCTTCCCAGAACCCCCCCCCCCCCCCACCCTTCCCGCTCACACTCCCCGTGAACGACTCTGGGCACTCATTTATAGACATTGTTTTAAGAGTATGTTTATTGTTAAGCGGGTGTCATCTTGTTTTTGTTCACTTAATTGTGATCTATTCAGACTTCAATCATCAATCATCAATCAGTAAACCCTTTAGCTTCTCAAGGAGCATATGATTTCAACAAACACATGTCAAGTCCTTCTGTCACAGGCCATCAATTCTTTTCACCTTTTCCACATCCTTTTCTCTTCTCCATGGGGTTTTTCGGTCTTCCTCTGCCTCTCTTTCCCTGGGGATTGCAGAACAAGGACTGCCTTGTGATATTATTAACAGGTTTCCAAATGTCTGTCTGGTAAGTTCTACTCATTCACACGCCATGGCTATTTGAACCTGCTGGTGTGATGATGATGAATTATCGATTGCTTTTTGTGTAATCAATATTTGTTCCAGTTCTTAATTTTCCTGTGTTAATAAATTTTATCCTGCAACAGATTCCTTGAGGTTTCCAGAGACCTCTTAAAAGGCAAATAAACATTAAAACCTGAAGGAGGCGACTCGTGTGAGGTTGTGTATCGGGCTAGCAATCTCATGATTGTGGCCAGATGGATGTTGGATAGAAAATAATAGAAATAGTTCCCAGCAATGGAGAAGAGAACTGGTGAACTAGTGATATGGATGGTACGGGACAAGTTAGATAGTTAATTGTACAGTTCTAGCTGATAGCTGTAGAAGAGAGCTGCGAAGTAAGTCACCTTCTAGATAGATCTCTCCTACGCTCCAAGGGTGTCTCTATTAATAGTGATTGTGAAATGCAGCTCGTAAATTATCTCCACCAATTTAAATATTAACTAATTTTCTTAATTCCCGCGCAATAATAAAATTTCGAACAGAACTTGAATTTTACAAAATAAATCAACTGCGATTTATAAAATATATCTGTACATTCATTAATTTTAAATAAAAGGTTGGTAAAGATTGCAGATATGTATTTACACAAATCACAAGGTGGAAAATTATAATGTGTTAATATCTTTGTTCACCATCTTGGCTGGCCATTTGTGGCTTCTGAATCTTGTTTCTTCAAGGTAACTATTACTTATCTAGTTCATGTCCTTTCACTACAGACACGTCCCGTCATTAATCAAGTGTTGATTTCTAAGATCTTTATTTCCCTGTACTGGCAGCCCAACGCTAATGTCCACCGAATTGCAGAGGTGATTCTTTAACCACCCACACTGCAGTCTGTTTTGCTTCAGATCAGAAGCTTATGTTGTGACTCTCTCGGATAAGAAACATGAAACAAATGCACATATTATAGTATCTGTTTCCTACCACCAAAGACGGTCCTTCGACGATGATGGGTTACTATTGATCAGAATCTTCATTTAGACAAGGTAGTCCATAAGGTCGCGGTCTTGTCAATTAAAGAAATTGATCATAAAAATAAAATGTAAGTCGACTATAGACATTAACAAATTTTTCTGAATTATGTTCTGATTACTTCCCTTTGGTACTATGTTATAACAAAAGTGGTTTCCAGGTTACATTTAGTTGGAACCAACTTCAGTTTTCAGCACTGGGATAAGAGCACGAAGAATAAAATATCAGCAGGTAATTCAAAGTTAATGATAACATTAATGTTTAAATATTACAGCAAATTACATTCCACCAAAATGCGAGTAACTCGACGATTAATACAAGCTTACCATACCCTTCAGACACAGTATTACGGATCTGAGCTTATCACTTATGCAAATCTGCTCACAAGCATGTCAGCTATGCGCTGTGGCTATGTGGCTTCGACAAGCATGTGTCAATCCGCTGCACTTTTAAGATTTGAGTGAACTTTTGAGAGCCCAGAATTAAATATGAACAGGCTTATATATCTAATCTAGATCTAACCGTTTCTTTTTCGGAGGTCAGAGCTTGAGTTCACTTTTCTCAATGTAACTTTCTGGGATTTTAAGGCTGTTGTGTTAATTTTCCGAAAAAATCGTGATTTCCTCGTCAATCACCAAAGATAATGATTTACCACCGCTATCATTAAATGTATTTATAGTTGCTGTTCAAATCCCAAAACGAATTTGTCCATACGGGGTTTTAATCATGAAGTTAAAGCAGAATTACTGGTGTGCGATTCATAATTCATCATTAATTAACGTGGCGATTCCAGAGTGTCTTGCCCGTGACGATGATGTAAAAGGATTGCTGCAGAAAACACCACAGTAAAAAATAAAATACATCCAGTTCTCGGGTAAACATCAAAGACATGCCCAACAGCAGATGTAGCTCCATGCTCCTTATGAAGCGTGATACTGATGACGATGATATTGACGACGATGATGATGACGATAATAATAATTATTATTATGAACACAATGCTGATAACAATGGTGATTATAATGATGATGTTGTTGATGGCGATGATAATACAGAAATGCATGATGATAAAGCTGGAACATGTTTCGGCTGTGGCACGGAAATCACAATATTGGACGAAATGTCGCAAAGAGGGGCCTGAATTTCGTAGAGCAGCAGGCAAGAGTTCATTAAAAAAAAACGTAACTGAAAGCAAGATTACACTGGGGTAAACTAACGTAAAGGATAAACATACGTGCACGTATCTTCGTACCAATCTTTTCAAGGACAGTCAGTAACTAAATACATCAGTACTGAAGGAATACGGATGATTTCATGACCTTGAAGAATATACGTCAACTAGCTGAGATAATAAAAGGACTTGCACCCTCCCTTTCTCTCTCTCTCCCAACCTCCTTCTGATACAGTGGTTTTCCCAATGTGTAGAGTTCAAGGGGTACACGACATAATTTGTTACTTTACTTTGTTACACTTTTGTTAGCTGCAGAAAACAATTAACTAACATCTAATATATGAGAATGGCGTCCTGTAAAAGAAACACAGGTATTTATTTACAAGTCTGCGTTGTGTTCTCTCTCTCTCTCTCTCTCTCTCTCTCTCTCGCTCTCTCTCTCTCTCTCTCTCTCACACACACACATATGCCCACCCACCCACACACACATATATATGTGTATAAACACAACGCAGACTTGTAAATAAATACCTGTGTATTTCTACAATACACCGTTCTCATATATTAGATTTTAGTTAATTATTTTGGGCAGCTAAAAGAAAGTATAACAAAGTAAAGTAACAAATTATGTCAAGGACCCCTTGAACTCCACACATTGGGAAAGACATATATATATATATATATATATATATATATATATATATATATATATATATATATATATATATATATATATATATATATATATATATATATATATATATATATATATATACAGTAGAACTCCATTTATCCGAACCCCATGGGACCGAGCATCGTTCGGATAATCAAATGTTCGGATAATTGGATTACATAATGTATCGAGTACATGTACACATATTTCTAAAAATAATTAACCATCACAAGGAAAATACACTATAAAACATATTTACTTGTACTGTAATAATAATACCCACACTGTATTAGATCACTGTATCACCAAAATCTTTTATTACACTGCAGTGCATGTACTTCTTGTATTAATTATTTTTGTTAAGAAAGAGAAATGTTTTCAAAATAACATTACAAACGATTCAAAACCAGGCGCAACTTACGTATATATGTACTTGCACAGATGTAGCCCACTATTTAAAATAATGAGGAATCCTCTTTTGCACCAAACTGGATAGTCTCCTTTTGGCTGCTAAGTCCCGAATTCTCTTCAACAGCAGAAGCTGTGTAGGACAGCTGTCATCTTCTTGCTCGTACCAAGCCATCGCAGTTTCTAGTGCTATAAAGGCCTCTTCAGGACTTGGTCGACGTTTTGGTTTTTCTTCATAATCTACAAGTACATCATGTACTTCTGAGGTGTCTTCATCATCGGTCACTACATGTATTTGGTTTTCTTTTTGCACAAAAGACAAAATTTCTTCGTCATTCAAAAACTGAAAACCAGAATCATTATCATCTTCTAGCCACATGTGTGCATCATCTTTGTCACAGTCCGAAAATCCGGGCATTGCTTGAAACAGTTCCACAACTTCATTTATACAATCATCATTTGTGTCCACTGCAGTAGTTTCATTTCCTCCTTTTTTCCCAAGCAATCTACTCCAAGCCTTGTTGAGATTATCTTGTGACAGGGTGGTCCAAGCATCAGCTAACATATAGCAGCAGTCTTTGAGATTAAGCTTTTTGGAAAACGCCACCACACTTTCTTCATCTTCAGCCAACAATAAACGACGCAGGACTTCCTTCTTGTACATCTTTTTAAGCTTTGCTATAACACCCTGATCCATTGGTTGAATCAGTGCTGTTACATTGGGAGGCAGAAAAATTACTTTAAAATTTGCATCAACTGCATTCAATGTATCCGTCTCTGGATGAGATGGTGCATTGTCCAGTAGAAGAATTACTTTTCCAGTTTTCTTTTCTTGTTCTCCCAACCTCTTCACATTTGGGATGAACTGATTTGTATACCAATCAAGAAATATTTCACTATTCATCCAAGCACTCTTCTGTGCTTTGTAACACAATGGGAGACATGTCACATTCTTTAAACAACGTGGTTTTTTTGGCTTTGCCGATCATTAGCACCGGTAAACGATGACTTCCACTGGCATTCGCGGCTACCAAAATTGTTACTCTCTCTTTGCACTTTTTAAACCCAGGGGCAGCTGCTTCGCGCTGAGATGCAAGTGATTTTTGAGGCAATGATTTCCAGTATAAGCCAGTCTCATCGGCATTATACACATCCTCGAGTGAATAACCTTCTTCTTCCAAAAAAGCCAAGAATGTTTCTATAAAATTTTTAGCGGCAGTTGCATCGCTAGATAAAGATTCCCCTTGAATCTCCAATTCTCGTATGCCATGACGAGATTTAAAGTTTCTTAACCATTCCTGGCTAGCCTTAAAGTCAGGAGGACCGTCAAGTTGATTGTTGAACTGAAGTGCCTTTTCACACAACAGAGAACCAGAGATAGGTTTCCCTTTGCTTCTTCTTTGCACAAACCATATATACAAAGCCTCTTCCAATTTCACATCTTTCGCATTTCTCATGGTTTTACGTTTCTTCGACCCATTTTCACTATCAAATTTCGATGTAAAACTCATAATTTTATTCTTGTTACTTTTAATGTCAGAGACGGTAGCTTTCCCAACATTGAAAATCCTCGCAAGTGAAGACACAGTTTCACCTTGTCCTAGTCTCTTGATAAATTCTGTTTTCGTTTCAATTGACAAAACATTGCGGTTCCTTTTATATGCTTTAGGCCTACTGGAAGATGCCATATCGCACAGAGAAATACTTGTACGCCAAAATTATTCTGCTGTAGTAGCAGACACAATTATTTTAAGTTGAACTGTCTGTTTAGCCAGTGTTCTACCTAGAACGCACACGTACACTGTATTTTTAAACCAGATATTAACTGACTTTATGATCTAACTGACTTCCTGTACGTAAGCGACCGACCATTAGCCATCCCATTCTCTACAAATTGTTCGCACACATTTGAAGTTTGCCGCATCAAAAGATTCAGAATTTTAGTCTAACGTGACTGTGGCATCTGATTTTTTTTTTTTTCTGGAAAAAGTGTTCGGATAATTGGATGTTCGGATAATTGGGGTTCGGATAAATGGAGTTCTACTGTATATATATATATATATATATATATATATATATATATATATATATATATATATATATATATATATATATATATATATACATACAGTGCAGCCCACGTAAGCATTCTTGCTACAGTCGAGTTTCGCTTAAGTTGAAACATTTCTGAAGCTCCCGGCCAAATGTCATCTTTAAAACACTCCGAATAAGTCGTATTCTGATAACTAGAATTTTCGGATAAATCGAAGTAATTTTCTGGTCCCAATTCAAGTGTGGACTTGCATCAATATAAATTTTACCTTCATCGCCTTAGTTACAACTACTACGTGGCCGTACACAATTTTTTTTTTCGAAGAGGCGATAACTGGTTAACAAAGTCCGAGCTTCCTTCAGTAGATATACAACTTTAACATTCATTTAACCAGCAAGCACGTGGGTCTAATCGTCACACCGATTGAACGAACACTGGTTCGCTTCGGTCTGCGAGAATAAGAACTTGAAGAAATGAAAATTTAAAATCAAAATACCTGTTTCTGAATGTTTAAAATAGTATATTCATGCTTTGCCTGTTATTCTGACGTAAATGTTCATGTTTGAGCAAAATTCGGATAAGCAGAATTTCGCATAATTGTAATTTTTTTGTTTGTTTATGGTACCAGCGACTTCTACGTATCTGGATTGCACTGTGTATATATGCGCTAGTATGGATAACAATTGTATTATTAAAGCTATTTCCCTTCAGTCTTCACGCTGAAGATGGGACACCGGTAAGAACGAACCTCTTATAAGTGCTAGGCAAATGTTTTAAGTTCAGGAAACACTGCACTAACAGATACAAATATTTCGTTGACTAGTTACAATAAAGATATATGGTGTCTGTGACGTGAAGAAGCATGCGTGTTTTCTGTCTATGACATGAAGAAGCATGTATGTTGTCTATCTATGAAACGAAGAATCATGAATTTGTTATGTCTATGAAATTAAGAAGCCTGTCTAAAATCTCCTTTCAGTCCTGAAATTCTCAATGATTTTTTAATCGCCATACATTAATATAGCAATGTGTCACCATCTTCCTCGTCTTTGTCGTCATCATCAATAACGCCACCATCATCGCCATCATTACTGTAACAATAATCCTAACCACCACCCTCACCATCACCACAGACGTTCTCATCATTCTCATCACCATCACCCCTGTCATTATCATCATCATTTCATTGCATAAGGAGTATTGGGCAATAATTGTTGCTCGCCATCAATTTCTATTTGCGGCCATATTTTTTAAACTTTGTCTACGAAGTCTGTGCTACCTTGTCTTTCTCTTCCACAGTTCTTATTCATGATCTTCGTGGCCCATATTCTCCTCTTTCCCCGTCGGCTCCAGGCAAGCGCAAGTATGGTTAAACTATTTTTTTTTTATAGCAAAGCTAGAATTGTGTAGGATTGAAACAACCGACGACATGATAAAGTTCCCCCCCCAGTTTTTTTTCTTCTCATTGCAAGCTCCGTTCCGCTCATTTTTACTAAAAAGAAGGTAGATCCCTATCAGAATACTGCCGTAGATGAGTGAAGTTTTACAGACGTCACTACTAGGTCCAGCTTTGAGAGGTAGGGTGAACAGTTACCGTCCTCGCTGCCCTTGCCTCACGAACAGAGGCCACGTACCCATTTACAGCTGAGTAGACTGAAGCATGACGCTACCAGGTTTTGATCATGGAACCCCAGTAACTTTGCCATCGAAAGGCCAACGCTCCAATTGCGTAGTTGTAGCGAGATTTGGTAAACACTTGCTTGGTTGTAGCGCGACACGCCCACGCGACACCCACACACACCAGCGCAAGGTCAGCGCTGCGGTCTTTCTTTGAAGTTGGTAGACAGCGGAAATGTGACTTACGGTTAAAAGCCATACAGTATTACTGAAGAATGAGGAAATAGCTATATAGGAATGTATGGCCGACTTTAAAAGTTTGCATTTACTGGACATTAAATTATTCACTACAGGAGAACGCATGGTTGGAATAATATTAAATAAATATAACTCAACAAAGGAGATAGGCTAGGAATTATATCCAAAAGGATATTATTCAAATATAAATAGTTTTAAAGATAATTAATATTTTTCACCTTCATCACATCGGCTAAAAGTTAGCTAATAATCTTTAAAAATTTATTACACTAACAAGCCTCAACGGAATTGTATAAAACTTATATGTAATGAAAGCCCCATATGGGGAAAAGGAAATGATATATAGGAAGGAAGGAAGGAGATAAGTGTGTGAGTGACAGAAGAGAAAAAACGAGTACAGGAAAAGCACAGATTGTTTCAAATAGCTTCAAAACAGGAGATGAAACTAAAATCTTTTGGGGAATTTGGGAGCTGCTTTCTCGTACGCGCGAGAGACTGAAATATAAGGACAGAGCGGCGCATTGTAAATCACACACCAAATCCAGAAGCCAGAGTGAGAAACTGGAGGACAGCCTCTGCAAGAAAAGTTCTATTTTCACGCTGCATGCAGGGCAGATTAAGTTAAGCCAATACAGTCTCACCGTGAGCTTATTAATCCTAAGAGGGTATGTAAGTTTATTAAAAATATATGTATTACTAATATCATTTTATTTCAGATTTTATTTCTGATTGATTGTAGCAGATATAATAAAAAAGGGAATGACGCTAACCAGAGATAACCTTCACCGGCATTGTCAGGAAGCATAACCATTAATTGGTTAGCCAAATATATTATGGCTAATTCTTGCCTGGAAGCTTACGACATACCAGCAAGTACATAAGTGACTTGACATCCATAAGTGGAAGGCAAAGGTTATATCGTACCCATGTATCATAACATGTGATTTATTCATGTATATTGTTAATTCTGCACCTTATACATTATCTTATCATGCTATCTCTGTAATATACTACCATGATTCATTCATTTACATACAAACACTGAAGACATGGTTGCATCATGAACAGCAGAGGGTGGTGAGATTGTTAGAACAATGGCCACCTATTACTTCTTGTTCCAGGTTTTTATGATCAATGTTTATGATCATTCCTGATCGAGAAACTAAAGACTTGAAGAAGTTGATCCAGCTCACTGAAGCCTAGAGGTCAACCAAACTTCAACACCTTAGTCCCCCGTAGTTATAGGGCGGGCTGAAGGAAAGTCTTCCGTACTCCAGTGTGTCGGAGGAACCTCGAGCAGACGTGGATAAAGTTGAGTTTATATATTTCCATCCAACAAATCCTGTGAGCAGTTCTAAAACGACTTTCTAATGATGAAAACTAGATGGCAAGAGATAATGTGACAAACTTGTTTTATAAATTCAGTGGAAGATAAATCCAAGATTTTATCTATTAGTTATTTTAATTTGTAACTGTAAATAATCATACATTTTACCATCTTCCAACACCCATTTATCATTACAAGAATATATAGATGTACATAATAAATTGGATAATTGTACTCATTTGACTTGTTAAATTTTTAACTGTTAAATTTTGAGTTACTTTTTCTAATTTAATTATAATATCACATAGGGTTACGATAGCGAAGTAGCATCTTATACTTCTGAAGCCTAAATCTATTGTCCAGCTCAGAGCATTCACAGCTGTAACTCACTTGTGATACCAGTGTACTTCTCGGGCACTGGAACTTCATACTTTCTGGAGAGAGATTCTACTTCTGCTCTACCACTACTATCATACTAGGAAAACCTTTCGCTACATTGGGGGCTCTTTCGCGGGATATTATTTTGTATCCTGGGCCACTATCTATGTATTCTTCTATCTTGAGCCACAAATAGTTTGTAAAAATAATTTTTTTTTTTTGGAAAAAAATTCTAAAAACTTAGAAATTTGTTTGTAATAGTAGTACCATTGAGTACGAAGTAAATAGGAAACGCTCACAAGGTTTTAAGGATTTGTCTTGTTCAAAGTAATTAATTGATTTTAATTAAGTTAGTTTGTTAGTGAAGATAAAATTATATACCCTCTGGTAAGTAAGCATCATGGCTGAATTGGTGAAGTTTAGAGCTGCGATTATGCAGGAAGGAAAAGACTTGGGTATGACAGGAGATGCTCTAATTCGATATATCACAACTGAAGTGGATAAATATTTAGATAGAGAGACCAAAAGAATGGAAGTTGAGGCTGAAGCTAAGAAATTAGAGGCAGAAAGAGAGACCAAAAGAATGGAAGTTGAGGCTGAAGCTAAGAAACTAGAGGCAGAAAGAGAGACTAAAAGAATGGAAGTTGAGACTGAAGCTAAGAAATTAGAAGCAGAGAGAGAAGCCAAAAGACTGGAAAGAGAAGAAAAGAGACTAATTTTGGAAGCTGAAGAAAGAAGGTTACAAAGAGCGCATGAGTTAAGTTTAAAGGAACTTGAACTCCAGGGAGCAGCTAGCAATCATGGTGCTAGCTCACCTCACTCTGAGAGTAGCTCCAACCATAGCGCGGCAAATGGAGCCATGAGTTTCCACCTGGATCCATTTATTGAAAAAGAGGACGCCATTGAGTCGTATCTGGATAGATATGAGAGACTGGCCTCTACCTATGGATTGGAAAAGGAAAAATGGAGCCTTAAGCTATCTCAGGGGTTGAGGGGAGTTTCATACGATGTTTATTTAAAACTCTCAAAAGAAGACCAGGAAGATTATGAAATCTTAAAACAAGCTTTACTGGTCAGGTACGAAAAGAATTCTGAATCTTATAGAAAGAGATTCCGAACTGCTAAGCTACTTCCAGGAGAAAACTATCACCAGTTTTCTGCCAGATTGGAAACTTATCTGACAAAATGGATTAGCTTAGGAAAGTGTCAAGATATAAAAGAAATGGTCATGATGGAGCAACTGAGAGAATCCATGCCTCAAGAAATGAGAAAATTTCTTATGGAACAAGGAGCTGAGAGATTGGAAGATATTTTAACCATGGCTGAAAGATATCAAGCAGCTCAGTCAGAAGTATCAGGAAATAAGAAGAAGCAGGGTGAGAACTTCAAACCTTCACAAAACTTTACCAACTATGAACACAGGGACAATTCCAACAAGAACAAACACAGAACTGATTATAAAGACAAAAACCCTCTAGGATCAGAAAAGAAACCTCCAAGAAAGGAAGGAAAGTGGTGTAAATCTTGCCAAATGAGTAACCACAATACTGCGGAATGCAGACGGAAAAACCCTCCTCATCACGCTGCATGCCTTACAACAGAGAACAAGGGAAGGAAGGACCTGGCAGATAGTCAGAATGACCTCCATCATCCCCCTGTCTGTGAGGAAGTGACTTTGAATGGCACCCAAGTACTGTGCTTATATGATACAGGCTTGGACTTTGACTCAGTAGTGTGCTCTTCTCTGGTGAGTCCGGAACAGATAACCACAGAAACAGTGGAAATCAGAGGACCAGTCAAGGGAGCAGGAACCATGACACTGCCCATAGCCCGAATCAACATAAGATCTCGCTATGTGGAAGGAGAGATCAAAGCAGCAGTGATGGACAACCCTATCTACCCATTAATACTGGGATGTAGATATGTCTTTCTAGGAGAACCTATAAGACCCATAGTGATGGCAACAGTCCAGACCAGGGCAAGCTCTAAGAAAGAGGAGGACACTATCATCAATACTCATCCAGAAGAGATGAGAAAGGCTCAAACTGCTGACAGTACATTGAAGCCTTGCTTTGGCAAATTACCTAAAAGCCATAACCCTCCAGAGAAAGGAGACTTATATATGAAAAAAGGCCTACTATATATAGAAAAGCTGGAACAGGACCAAAAGGACATGGACAGCTTGTAGTGCCAAAATCATACAGGGAGCAGGTTATGAAGCTAGGACATGCTATACCCTTCAGTGGACATATGGGAATAGGGGCCACTGGACAACGGATAGCCTGTCACTACTTTTGGCCAGGGATCACAGAGGACATAAAGAGGTATGTGAGATCCTGTCCAGAATGCCAAAGAGTAGCTCCTAAACATAGGACTGCACCAGCAACACTGGGAGAAATGCCCATCATGGGAACGCCCTTCGAACGTGTTGCCGTGGATATTGTTGGACCCCTCAGTAGGACCAAGAAGAGAAATGCATATATATCTTAACCTTGGTCGATACTTGCTCTATGTGGGGAGAGGCAGTAGCAATGTCATCGATAGATTCGAAACATGTGGCAGAGGCACTGTTAACAATATTCACCCGATTAGGTTTCCCACATCAAATATTGACTGACAATGGTTCTCAGTTTAGGGGAAAGCTAACACAAGAAGTATTCAGGTTATTTCAAGCTAGACATTATCACTGTAGCCCGTACCACGCCCAAGGGAATGGTCAAGTAGAGCGGTTCAATGGCACGCTCATTTCAATCCTTAGAAAGTTGGCTAGTGAGAAACCTGAAACTTGGGACACATACTTACCCTCAGCACTATTTGCCTATAGGGAAGTCCCACATAACTCCACAGGATTGGCTCCAGCTACATTGTTGTTTGGACGACCAATCAAAGGTCCACTGGAAGCATTGTTGCGGACATGGACTGATGAAAAAGCAGAAGAAACCGTGACTTCTTCATACCAATACGTCAACGAGTTGACATCTCGATTGAAAACAAGTTGGAAACTGGCAAATGATAACTTGAGACAGGCCAGGAGGAAGCAGGCTGCTTACTACAATAAAACAGCAAAAGATAGGGAACTTGAGGTGGGAGAAAAGGTTCTGTTACTGTTGCCCAGCAGCAATAATAAATTGCAAATTGGATGGCAGGGACCCTACGTCATATTGGAAAAACTTTCCCGGACCAACTATAAGATTGACAAGAAAGGAAAGGAGAAGGTGTATCATGTCAACCTTCTTAAAAAGTATTATGACAGGGAAGCATCAGAAGTTGCCCATATCATGACCCTGGCCATTGCAACAGAAATGCAGGATGAACCAATTTCCTCCATGGAATACCCCCTATCAACTACGGAAAGCTATGCTCAGGTTAATGTGAGTGAACATTTAACTCTTGAGCAGAGGAAAAAGGTTCAGGAGGTGTTAGAAATCCATGCTGATGTACTCACAGATAAGCCGGGGTGTACTAATCTGTTAGAGTATGACATGACGATTACTGACCCTACACCAGTTTGTATGCGGACATACCCTATACCTTATGCTAAAGGACAGGCACTCAAGGATGAGATTGATTATCTCTTAAAAGAGAAAATTATTTCAAAGTCTGAATCTCCCTACAGCTCAAGTGTGGTGCTATTAAGGAAGCCTAGTGGTGAACACAGGTTATGCATTGATTATAGGAAACTAAATGCTATCACTGAATCTCAGGTAGACCCATTACCTGACACCAATCAGTTGTTTGCTACATTGAGTAAGGCTCGGTATTTTTCAAAAGTAGATCTAAGCAAGGGATACTACCAAATACCAGTGAAACCAGAAGTTAGGAAACTGTTAGCCTTTAGTACACCGGATGGACATTACGAGTTCAATGTACTCCCATTTGGTTTAAAGAATGCTCCAAGTATCTTCACCAGAATGATGAGGAAATTGTTGGAACCATTACAAAATCCTCATATCACCAACTTCATGGATGATATTCTGATTGCTACCACTACATTCGAGGAACACGTAGTAGCACTCTCCATGTTGTTAGGTAGATTAAGAGAAACGGGATTGACAGCACGCCCAACTAAGTGTCATATTGGATGTGAGACATTGGAATTTTTAGGTCACACTATCTCTACAGGGCAAATGTCTCCGGACCCAAAGAATGTAGAGAAAATGAGAAAAGCACCAAGACCACAAACTAAGAAGGATGTAAGATCCTTTGTGTCACTGTGCGGGTTTTATCAGAAATATATACCCCATTTTAACTCATTGTGCGCGCCATTAACCGACTTAACCAAAAAAGGTCAGCCGGATAAAATACAATGGACTGTGGAGTGTGAACAGGCTTATACAGAGTTGAAAAATAAGCTGACAAATAAACCTATCCTTGCCCTTCCCGATCTCACACAAGAATTCGTACTAAGAACGGATGCTAGCAATGTAGGCATCGGAGCAACATTACTACAGCGGGCAGACACACCGCCACATATGCTATTACCAGTAGCTTTTGCCAGTAGAAAGTTAAATACAGCTGAGAGAAATTATTCTACCGTTGAACGTGAATGCCTCGCTTTGGTCTGGTCGATCAACAAATTCGCCCCTTTTCTTTACGGGAAACACTTCATTGTGGAAAGTGATCACCAGCCTTTGATGTTTTTAGCAGTGTCTAAAAAATTAAATTCACGACTTTTAAGGTGGAGTTTACTGTTATCTCCATATTCGTTCAATGTGAGATACATACCAGGACGGGACAATCTTGGACCCGATTTTTTAAGTAGGCATCCTATCAAAGGAGATATAGAGAAACAGAAAATTAAGGAGGAACTGCAGCATGTGTTACCAAAAAGTTAACCGTGCAGGCACTGTTTTAAAGAAGAGGGCTCTGTAGCGAGATTTGGTAAACACTTGCTTGGTTGTAGCGCGACACGCCCCCGCGACACCCACACACACCAGCGCAAGGTCAGCGCTGCGGTCTTTCTTTGAAGTTGGTAGACAGCGGAAATGTGACTTACGGTTAAAAGCCATACAGTATTACTGAAGAATGAGGAAATAGCTATATAGGAATGTATGGCCGACTTTAAAAGTTTGCATTTACTGGACATTAAATTATTCACTACAGGAGAACGCATGGTTGGAATAATATTAAATAAATATAACTCAACAAAGGAGATAGGCTAGGAATTATATCCAAAAGGATATTATTCAAATATAAATAGTTTTAAAGATAATTAATATTTTTCACCTTCATCACATCGGCTAAAAGTTAGCTAATAATCTTTAAAAATTTATTACACTAACAAGCCTCAACGGAATTGTATAAAACTTATATGTAATGAAAGCCCCATATGGGGAAAAGGAAATGATATATAGGAAGGAAGGAAGGAGATAAGTGTGTGAGTGACAGAAGAGAAAAACGAGTACAGGAAAAGCACAGATTGTTTCAAATAGCTTCAAAACAGGAGATGAAACTAAAATCTTTTGGGGAATTTGGGAGCTGCTTTCTCGTACGCGCGAGAGACTGAAATATAAGGACAGAGCGGCGCATTGTAAATCACACACCAAATCCAGAAGCCAGAGTGAGAAACTGGAGGACAGCCTCTGCAAGAAAAGTTCTATTTTCACGCTGCATGCAGGGCAGATTAAGTTAAGCCAATACAGTCTCACCGTGAGCTTATTAATCCTAAGAGGGTATGTAAGTTTATTAAAAATATATGTATTACTAATATCATTTTATTTCAGATTTTATTTCTGATTGATTGTAGCAGATATAATAAAAAAGGGAATGACGCTAACCAGAGATAACCTTCACCGGCATTGTCAGGAAGCATAACCATTAATTGGTTAGCCAAATATATTATGGCTAATTCTTGCCTGGAAGCTTACGACATACCAGCAAGTACATAAGTGACTTGACATCCATAAGTGGAAGGCAAAGGTTATATCGTACCCATGTATCATAACATGTGATTTATTCATGTATATTGTTAATTCTGCACCTTATACATTATCTTATCATGCTATCTCTGTAATATACTACCATGATTCATTCATTTACATACAAACACTGAAGACATGGTCGCATCATGAACAGCAGAGGGTGGTGAGATTGTTAGAACAATGGCCACCTATTACTTCTTGTTCCAGGTTTTTATGATCAATGTTTATGATCATTCCTGATCGAGAAACTAAAGACTTGAAGAAGTTGATCCAGCTCACTGAAGCCTAGAGGTCAACCAAACTTCAACACCTTAGTCCCCCGTAGTTATAGGGCGGGCTGAAGGAAAGTCTTCCGTACTCCAGTGTGTCGGAGGAACCTCGAGCAGACGTGGATAAAGTTGAGTTTATATATTTCCATCCAACAAATCCTGTGAGCAGTTCTAAAACGACTTTCTAATGATGAAAACTAGATGGCAAGAGATAATGTGACAAACTTGTTTTATAAATTCAGTGGAAGATAAATCCAAGATTTTATCTATTAGTTATTTTAATTTGTAACTGTAAATAATCATACATTTTACCATCTTCCAACACCCATTTATCATTACAAGAATATATAGATGTACATAATAAATTGGATAATTGTACTCATTTGACTTGTTAAATTTTTAACTGTTAAATTTTGAGTTACTTTTTCTAATTTAATTATAATATCACATAGGGTTACGATAGCGAAGTAGCATCTTATACTTCTGAAGCCTAAATCTATTGTCCAGCTCAGAGTATTCACAGCTGTAACTCACTTGTGATACCAGTGTACTTCTCGGGCACTGGAACTTCATACTTTCTGGAGAGAGATTCTACTTCTGCTCTACCACTACTATCATACTAGGAAAACCTTTCGCTACAGTAGTCAAACAGACGCTCTCCAGTTTTTAAAAATACCATCTTCATTTTCATAACTTCTGGATTTTGTGTGTGTTTGTTTGATTTTTTGTGACTCTTCGTCAGCGGAGGAAGACATCCGTGCTAGCACTGTCAACTTCTTTTGTCATTCTGTCCTGTAAAGCTGGCACTATTTACATATTTATGTTTAACATTGTGCTCTGCATAAGGAATCGGCAGTTTTGCCCCCTTCAGCACGTGCAACTAACCTAACCTAGTTTATAGCAGACGTCAGTGCAGTATGATTTTCAGTGTTTTCCGTGGGCGGGCGCATTAACAGGTGTTACACAGTATTAACTATAAATTACTGTTCTCATAAAGATAGCAATGACCTAAATAAACAAGCACGAACAAGCAGAAGAGCAATTAACCTTCCCACAAATTGTTATACAATAACTTAATGCACCAAAATATGAGCAACCCCCATTCCAGTCCATTATCATTGGGGTCGTCGACATATGACGTCATGCTTGTTTATGCATATTTTTTAACCTCCTCTCTTGTCACATTTCGTCACAATATCCCAGAACCCTTCTTGTGTGACGTCACAAATCTTCACTCCCTCCTTTTTCGTCTGTTTTAAAAAAAATAATACTGAGAAGAAGTAATTTAATCAAATGAAAATTAGTTAACTGGTACAGACAAAATAATAAACTTTGAAGTAAAATAGTATTTAATTATAAGGTTTACACGTAGACTGATATGTTGGTTAAATGATGCTAAATGTACTAAAACATCGTTCATTTTGGCTTAATTTATTTTCAAACAATAAAAAATAAAATAAATGTAAAGTAAATTCATCAAGAACATCAATTCTTACATACGTTAAAATTTCCTAAATTAAACGTGAGAGAAAATTTGCAAACATTCAAGGGTTTAAAAACTGCAGTCGTTATCAATGAATTATTTCTCTTCGTGTCAAAATCCCACGGCAAAGTAAGATGCTACTCCATTGAACAAACTAAAAAATCCATTTCCTTCCGGATCAGCGTCGTTTGTTGGAGAGGATATTCCTTCAAATTGAAGTTCCTCCTAGTGAATCCAATCCACACTTGCAGTGTGACCATCAGTTTTGCTTTGACAACGAGCAGCTTACTCGCGTTGGTAGGGAGAGTTCAATATTTCCAACTAGCACGTCAGTGGTGTCAATAAAACGTTGTCAATAAAAAGTGAAAAAAAGCTAACATCTGAAATCTTCCCTGTCATGTGCTGCCTCCCAGCACGAGATAGGACTCAACCGTTGCCCTACCAGACTAAATACATTTGCATCCGTCAGCCGCACGCACAAAAAGAAATAAAAAGGAAATTTTCACATAGGCTAGAATACCGTCTTTCAACTTGCTAAACTTGTGTGTCTTTGATCTCATCTGTGTGTTGTCTGGATGGTGATAACTTATTGTTCAAGTTTTAAAATCTAATTTTAACTCACAGTACAGTTTATTTAGTCTGCATTTTGTTTTTTAGGGTGTGTATTACATTACATTTAAAAAAAAAAGAAATACATAATTAAAACAATTTAAACCAGTTAAAGGTTATAAAAACTATCCGATATTTCAGCTGACATTATAATATCAATATAAGTCGTCCACAAAAGAGGTGTTAACTATTGTGGATAAAAATAGACTGTGAGAATGGCAATTACAAAATTTAATTTTCACCGACAGCATTTATGAAAGAAGAGATCCTCACTTATCTTTTGTGTATGGCGTCACAGTCTTGAACCCCTTTCCTTCTTTCATCACACTTCGTCACAAAATTTGGACCCCACTACCCATCACTGCGTGACTTCGTATGTGGACGACCCCATTCAGTTCGCTATGGAGGCAAGGCTTCAACTAATTCACGCTAAAAACCTGTCGTGTCATCAGATCAATGTTTTTCCGCGTCTCCTTTCCTTAACAGAGGTCCTTCTTTCGTCTTTGATCATCAGTTTTTATCACTACCTTTCAGATTTTGTGCAGCACAGGTTCTCAACAACAACTTGCCAGTCCCTCCTGTCCTGTACCACCCATTCTTGGTCTTTTCATGTCTCTTTCATCTTTTCCTATTTCCAGTTCTCGTCTCCATGTGCTTTTGATTTGATATCCCTCTATTTTTTTTTTACCCTGGCGATACCATAACAGGAACTCCCTTGTAATGTTATCAACTGGCATTCGGGACCTAAGACGTGTCAACAGTGAGGAATGCAGTTAGCGACCCATAGCTAGATTGCTTACGTCAGGGTCAGCGAACCAGAGCTGACCAAGACCCTACTCCACCTGCAAGTGGTGGTCCTGGAAACAGACTGCATCACTGCAGTCTGACTGAGTGAGTAAGGATCGAAGAGGGAAGCTTAACCCGGTCCCAAAAATGCCGTGCTGAAGTCGGATGTGTCGGCCGAAATATCGCAGCTTCGCTGTAAACGGACACAACGCAACCAACGTCATTTTCAGGATGAACAAAGAAGAACAAGAAGAACTGGTATTCTAATATGTGCCTTAACCAAAACCGCCGTTGTTTCCTCCTCTCATGCTCCACTGGTGTAAGTCTGGGATAATAATAATAATAAATTCTTTAAGCGCCAAACACGGCGCATAAGGCAGAAACCAGTGCTCTCCAGGTTGTTCGTTGTGACGCCACTCCTCTTAGCTCTTGCACATTATTTAGGCCCAACGTTCTTCCTTCTCTTATTATTGTTCTTCTGAGTGTTTCTTTTGGTCTTCCTTTTTTCCGCTTACCCTCAGGAACCCAAGTGAGCGCCTGTAGTGGTATTCTGTTGTTTTGCATTCGTAGGACATGACCGATATATGACCATCGTCTTTTCCTTATATAGTCGGAGACATATTTCTGCCTAGAGTCTTCTCTTATTTGTCGATTAGTCTTGAATTCTTTCCAACTGATGTTCATGAGTTTTCTAAGACATTTGTTCTCGAATGTATTCAGCTTGTTCTCCAATGATTTTGTTATTTTCCAACTCTCACAGCCGTATGTTAACACTGAGATAACATTTGAATTAAACAGACGAAGCTTGGTATGTATATTCAATGATCGTAATTTCCAAATGTTAGATAATCTATTGAAGGCGCTAGCTGCCAAAGCAATTCTAGTATGGATTTCTCTTGTTGTGTCTGGGATGTCGCAGTTGAATTATATCTTACTTGCTTTGGATAACTTGTTCCTGGTGTGGAAGTCTTTTTGAACCACGTTTCTACAAAATGTAATTACGCGGATCCGTGCCCAACCTTCTTTATTGGCCATCTAAGGACATGCCTGGTATAGTACAGTATTGCTGTTCGTCGCTCCTTTTTCAAGCCTTGGTAACACATGGGCGTATCTCCCAAATGCAGTCTTTCGACAACATTCCTGTACGGGAGTGAAAAAACGAACAATTCCAACGATTAAAAAAAAAAAATTCTACAGCAGATAAAGATTGCAAGCAGTTGAATTCTCATTATTTAAAGCAGGATTTTTGTAACTTTTTTCCTTAGAAGAGGGACAATTGTGTAACTTTTTTCCTTAGAAGAGGAACAATCTACAAAAAACGAAGTTGCGGGCTGTGCAAAATATAATCAGATCGTTATTGTCATGAATTTGAATCTGTATAAACAACACGGTCTACTTTTCCGCGCTCAATCTAGGATAATACGCCACTATTTTTTGAAATTCAAACCAAGCTGTAGAAAATCTAGCGGACTGTGCATATCAAGTCTTTTGCCGTTCTGACCTGTTAACAGAACTAGATTCCCATTGAGGTAGTCTCAGCTTGTGTGTTATTGCCTGAGGGTAAGATATATATATATATATATATATATATATATATATATATATATATATATATATATATATATATATATATATATATATATATATATATATATATATATATCTATATATATATATATTTGTATATTTTGTTAAATATTAACCGGTGTGTACCCGATTATGTGTGCAGTGCTGTGTAGAAAAGTGAAACTACAGGACTAATGTGTGCTGCCATACTGACCCAATTGTAACCGTGTGTAGTTTTAAAGACGACAGGCCCGAAATGAAAAAATGTGTGTAATATTTGCAAAATAGGGCACAAGTGAGACTATAAGTCGGTTGGGGATTTGAATGAGTATTTTCTTCTGGAGTTACACATTGTTCACGCACATGAGATAGGTGTATAGGAATTGTTTACATGAAGTAATTACCATGGTGTACTTAACCAAATTATGGTATGGAAGCCAATCATGGGCTAAGGACTCTATCATAGAATAAGTACAGAAAAAGAATAATCACATGGAACTGGCTGTAGGAAAAGAAGTTATATGTCCAATGCAACCTGTTAGCACAATAACTGAGAAAAGGGTAAGATGTGGTGTTGTATGTGTGTGTGTGTGTGGGCTGAAGCAGATACCTACATGGAATGTGGTTATCCTTTATTCCAGGTTCTGTCTCGACATTACCACTTAGCTGCATTCACTCGTGAGGAAATCTGAGGGTGACGAGAGCTCTGCATATATTAGGAGCTAGACCCAGCATTTCTCATCTAGGAGCTGCAAGTCGTGTGGTCCTGACTTGTTGAGTGAGATCAGTGTAGTAAAATCTGCGAGAATAATCGCTCATTTCAGTAAGATTTTAGAAATAAAATGATAATATATAAATCCGCCCTATTGTGTCTGACGGTGATGCTCTCACACGCCAGCAACGCTGCCTTTTGTGCATTGCTAACGCCTATAGAACGATTCCACGGTAAAAATCTAACATGCGTTTTAGTTTCGGTTTCTAAAACGTACTACCAACATTTAACATTTTGCCAGATCTGCTGCATACATTTTGCAGCCTAGACTTATAATTAACGATTTTGCGGAAGTGTGCCGCAAAATAACTATCTGAATTAATGTATTCTGTCAACTTTAACGCTGGTAATAAGTAGTAATCCTTACATTTTTTGGTAGTGTTACACGATACAATACAAATTATTAACGCCAATTCTTAACCCGCCACGCCAACACCCCACCTCGCTTGATAGTCCGCCATGCGTATATACACGCTGGAACAAAGACAACAGAGGCAAAACACGCAGAAAAGTTTATTTCTCCTCGCGGTAATGTTTCTGACGTCACAAAAACAAGTTAGTTATTTGAAAAATACATGCTAGCGAGATGGCGAGAGGGGAAGATGGCCGTCTTGTGTAAAATATTTATTTGACGATGACCGGTGACAAAATTGAAAATCTAAAACCATAATGAAACTGAACATAAAAATTTCATGGTAGTATAACTTAGAGTTCACTGAGCAAGAATGTGTATTAAATAATATGATAGTCCCAGTATTAGACAAGTTGTTGAGAAAATACTAATTGTCTACGAACGCACGACCAGACAGACTGTTGTTCCTGCTTGTTTTATTCTTAACGTTAGTGGGGACATCGGCTTAGAAGGGAGGCATTGAGGAAATTCAAATTAGCTTGGGTAACAAGAGTATAGGAGGAGAGGGGAGCGGTAAACTGCATTTGAATTCTGGTAGTCGCAAGCTTTCGATTGGCCAGTGCTACTAAATATTAGCAAAAAGCTTTCACTATTCATTGCCAGTTGAACTGTATTTTTTATTCAGATACGCTGAGAACAGCTGTGATAAATTTAAAAAGTAAATTAAATAACTATATGAGTATTTCACAGTCTGGACGGAGCAGAAGAAACTGAGGCCATTTCTTTGCAAAGTCAGCGTCATTTGTTTATATTTCTTGATTTGTGGTAAGAATGCTTTATGAATTTAATATGTTAAATCCCATTACCAAAGTTAGATACTGCTATTGGGAAAAGTGAAGGACGTGCCGGGAGCAGACATTGTTGAGTCCTCACGTTGAAATGTATCTAACTAATGTATGTTGTCATGATTATGTTTGAATATTATTGTATTAGAGCATATTAGTAAGCCTCCGTGCTCAAGGAACACTGTTCAACATGCCTGAAGCATGTGATCTTCCTTATCAGTCATTTCTGACCAAAGGAGCGTACCTCCCAAAATAACTTTCGGTGGCACGAGGTTGGGCAATGTTAGATCAAGCTGTTGCCCATGCAGCATGACCCGGCCTGGACGTCAGAGGAACGGTCTAGCCGATACAGTCTGACACCAGTAGCAACAGCCTAGTCACTAGTAGGATACGGAACTTGCCCTCAATCGCTTACCGTAAGCATGTATTAGCTCTAGAATTGCCACAGTTATCCAAGTAGGATCGTGTCATCTAAGGAACTTCGACTGATTTAATGAGCCATTCGTGGTTTCACCGTCAGACAGTGTGAACTTAGACATGCATGGCTTAATCTTTGAGACAAGCATATGACTACTGGCAGGATCAACCAGATAAGTGTCTGACTGAACAGAGCATTTCGACGCTCGCGTCGCGCGGGAAGGGAGACAGCGCTCTGTGCAGAGCGGATCCCGGCGGCCCCGGCGATTTTATTCTTGCGAGAACCACTGGCCGCCTGCCGACTGACTAGTCGGACAGGACTGGCCGAAAGCGACACCAGATTACTGACTGCCGGCCCACGACTCGTTGCGAGAGCGGGGCCGTTTTTCGAGACTGTTGTCGAGCCACGATACGGAGATGCGCCTGCATCATGCCTGAAGCATATATATATATATATATATATATATATATATATATATATATATATATATATATATATATATATATATATATATATATATATATATATATATATATATATATATATATATATATAAAGAAAAGATGAGAAAAATAAATAAAAGGAAATGTGGTTACCCCACATTATATTATTGAGGAAAACTATGTAAACGTACAGTGGCGTATCTGCTATAGGGACCTGAGGGGTGGTCACAGCAAGGTGGGAGTCATGAAAAATTAGGGGATGAGTTCACCTGAAATGCACGCGAGGCTGACCCCATACCCACGTATGAAATGAAATAAAAGAATAAGTGATCAGATGTAAAAGGCCAGGGTGTCCTTTTGTTGCAGAGGTTTCGTTTCCTGTTGCCAGCTGGTGACAGAAAACCTGAAGAGTGACGATAACGCCAAGAGGTCTCCTACACTTTACGTATGCTGTCAAGAGATAACAGCAGGAGCTTGGGCGTGTGACGTGATATCGAGATTTCTGCAACTACACAATATCTTATCTTTCAACAAGAAACCCCAGGTGATATGTTAAGGACCTGGGTACATCTGACAGTTTCGGTTTAAATAAACCTTGGTAATTCAAGTCATACTCAGGACTTTTGTGGGGTATGATGACATTACAGCCCCTCATACACAGTGACTCTCCCTCTTAGAAGAATATAGTGTAAACTGTGAACATTCCAACAGGAAAGACATATATTAACATTGTAGTTATTTGGGCAGATTGTCCACACAAAATTTTAGTTAATCTTTTATGTAAACTATCTTGTCCTCATTTTCAAAGACCTGTCCAAACGATATGACTGGACAGGCAAAATAAATTGTACAAAAAAATTAATTTAAAGACAAACTTAACCACAGGTTTTATTCACTTCCTCATAGAAACTTAAAGTGTTTTTGTGTTGTGTACCATCATTTCATTTCTCCCCTAGACACTAGGTACATCATACACCAGACACTAGAGCCGAATAGTGACCGTGTGAGATCTAGGGAGGTAGCGTTAGGTTCCCTGCACATAATTCATCATCATCATTTATAGAGTCAGGGGCCTACATGTGCTTGACCTCACACGGTTAATACATACACGGATTTCATTCTTTTAGGATACCATCATAACCTCCCCAGCAAAATCTAACCTTGCTACAATCAGCAGCATCTAAAGATAAGTGACCCATAGGGGCCACTGCACAGCAAATCCAGATACTCACCAAATTTTCACACTTATACACTATTATACCCTTTATGATGAATACAAGGACGCTAATAACTAGTGCCACTCCTATAAGTCAGAGACAGTGAATAAAATATTAAGATAGACAGAGAGTGAACTTGATAGGAATTTAATCAATTTTATTCATGATGGAAGAGTCTTTCCAGTTTATTTATTTTGATTTGTAAATAATATTGAAGTTCTTTTGAGTAGTCCTGACCTGAAAAGATATTGAGGTTCAGGACAAATAAATTGTAAATAAATTTCATTCAGACTTGCTTGATAATTTTATTAAAGTTTAAGTTCTGTATTGGAATTTACTACTTAGTATAATTTAAATTACCCCTAGAGAATTAGCCACACAAAACCACACAGTTAATCATTAATCTTGGTGGGATCATGAGAGGTAGCAGTTAGGGACTCAGAGTACTACATCATCATCATCTTCTTCTCTGGGAACTTACATAGCTTGACCCCACTTTGATGTCTATACACCCTTGCTCTTTTCAGAGAAGGGGGTATTGCTTATAAGACCAGTCTCTTATCTGGCACTATCCTGGTATCATCTGATACATCTATTTGTCCAGGATACCTTTTAAGTCATAACATTCAAACCTCTCGCCACAGTTATAAACAGCTGTAAATACTTTCGTATTATCTTGTTTCTTTTCAAATATACCGCTAATGTGTATTCTATATACTTAAGTAGTCTAAACAGTTTCTATATACTTAAGTTGTCTAAATACTTTCTGTATACTTAAGTGGTCTAAATACTTTCTATATACTGAAGTGGTCTAAATACTTTCTATATACGTAAGTGGTCTAAATACTTTCTATATACTTAAGTGGTCTAAATACTTTCTATATACTTAAGTGGTCTAAATACTTTCTATATACTTAAGTGGTCTAAATACTTTCTATATACGTAAGTGGTCTAAATACTTTCTATATACTTAAGTGGTCTAAATACTTTCTATATACTTAAGTGGTCTAAATACTTTCTATATACTTAAGTGGTCTAAATACTTTCTATATACTTAAGTGGTCTAAATACTTTCTATATACTTAAGTGGTCTAAATACTTTCTATATACTTAAGTGGTCTAAATATTTTCAATATACTTAAGTAGTCTAAATACTTTCTATATACTTAAGTGGTCTAAATACTTTCTATATACTTAAGTGGTCTAAATACTTTCGATATACTTAAGTGGTCTAAATACTTTCTATATACTTAAGTGGTCTAAATTCTTCTTCTTCCTCGTTCGTCCTGAAAAGGACGGTGGTTGCGTTGTGTCTGTTTACGCCTAAGCTGTGATATCTGCACCTTTCGGTCGACACATCCGACTTCTGCACGGCATTTTTGGGGACCGGGTTTGCCTTCCCATTTCGATCCGTAATCGCTCAGCCAGACTGCACTGCTGCAGACTGTTTCCAGGACCACCACGTGGAGGTGGAGTACGGTCTTGACCAGCTCTGGTTCGCTGGTCCTGATGCAAGCAGTCAAGCTATGGGTCGCTGACTGCATTCACTATTGCTGCATCTTTGGGGTCCCAAGTGGTCTAAATACTTTCTATATACTTAAGTGGTCTAAATACTTTCTATATACTTAAGTGGTCTAAATACTTTCTATATACTTAAGTGGTCTAAATACTTAACTATAAAGTGATAATAATATAGAGCAGTGTTTCCCAAACTTTTTCGAGTCACGACCCCCTTTCATAATAGCCAAGTAACCTGCGACTCCCCGCCACATTTGCATAAAAAGGCATTTTTAATAGGGTAAAGAAAACACATTAAAAATAGATTTTTCAGAATATAATTCCAACCTAATATTTTATTAACCTAATATTTAATGCGATGGTTGTACTTGCATCTGGGCAACCAGCTTCAAAATTCGCGGCTGAGTGTTTGTTAAAGCCAACCTCATGTCATCCTCAACATTCAGTCTGTTTCTTGCCTTTGTTTTGATATGAAGAAGCGTTGAAAATCCACTTTCGCAGAGATATGTTGATGCAAATGGAAGTAAAACTCGAAAGGCAAGCATGATTACATTTGGATATGACTGATACATAGCACACCAGAACTGAGTCAACAATTTTTAATAAAACAAATTACGTGCCGAGGAATCGTTCCGCAGATCCAAGAATTCATCCTGTACTTCATCTGTAATGTTGGCTACATTCTGAGAAGCAGAGAATGGGTTTCGTACCAATGGAGCTTCTTCTTCTGTAAGCTCAGGGAAGTACCGCTTAAATTCCTTTTCAAGGGATTCAAGGTGCCCAGTAATCTCCTCCAGATTCTCATCCATTTCACCTTCAGATTCCTCAACCACACTGCAGAGTTTTTCAAACATGGCAATGTTTCCAAGATTTACTTTCCGACGCCAGTTTTGCAGTTTGCATACAACTGTCTGAAGATTGTCTTGAAACTAGATAATGTGTGTTTCCTTTCCCTGCAGTTTCAGGTTCAGCTTATTTAGCTGGTCTAAAATGTTTGCTTAGTAAGCAACTCTTTTCTTCCAAGCTTCATCATTAAAGTAAGCCACAAGGTCATGTTTCCCTTGCACTTCCAGGAACAACTTGATTTCATCTTTCAACTCAAAGACACGATTGACAACATTTCCTTTCGACAACCAGCGTACAGCAGTGTAGAAAAGAAGAACCTCCTGATCATAATTCATGTCTTTACAGAGTTCTTTAAACAGACGGGTGTTGAGGGCTCCAGATTTGATGTAATTCACAATTTTGATCAGAGAATCAAGAACCTCTTGAGGAGCTGGAAGAGTCTTACTGGCAAGAGCGTATCGGTGAATCATGCAGTGAATGCCCTTTGCTTTGGGAGCAAGTTCTTTCACTTTTTTCTGAAAGCCCGACTTTGAACCTAGCATAGCAAAACATACGGGGTGATCTTCAACTGCGTTAAGAAAGTAACTCACCTTTATTCGACGGTCCGTATTCGACAATCTGTTATTCAAACATCGAGACACCGATTAAAAATGAATTTCGATATTGAATTTTGCATCATAGTGAATATTTTTTTCAGTTTACTATTTGTAACATATAATTTTATTCTAAAGATAACGCTGCATTTGTATATTTTATTTTTAGGGAGTGAATCAAGGCCCGCCGCGGCGGAAATTTGAAAAAAATATTAAAGGCCCGCCATAGCAAATAATTAAAATAATATAAAATGTTTAATATGTATGAGCATGGCGGGCTTTAAAAAAATTTTTAAGTATCCGCCGCGGTGGACCTTAAGTCACTTCCTTTGATTTATCAAAAATCAGTGTAACAACCACTAGTAGAATATTGCAGTGTAGCCATATTGAAATAAATAAGTGTTGAATACCTTCGTGGTGAAATTTCTTATAAAAATAATTGCAACTAAAAATAACCGCGGCGACCCCCCCCCAGAAAACACTTTGCGACCCCCTTAGGGGTCGCGACCCACAGGTTGGGAACCCGGGATATAGAGGAATGCAGTTTTAATACTCAACTACAAAGTGAGAACAATATTTAAAAGTGTAATTGGAAGACGTAACTTCAAAGTGAGAACATTATTGAAAAGTCTGAATATTTCCCTACAAAGTGGGAACAGGATTGATAAGTTTGAATACTTAATTGGAAAATGGGAACTATATTGAGAAGTCTGAATACTTAACTACAAAGTTAAAACATTAATGAGAAGTCTGAATGTTTAACTGCTAAGTGGGAATTATATTGAGGTCTGAACACTTAACTACTAAGTGGGAACTATATTGATAAGTTTGAATACTTAACTACGAAGTGAAAATAATATTGAGGCGTCTGAATACTTAACTACTAAGTGGGAACAATATTGAAAAGGGTAGTCTGAATACTTAACTACTAAGTGGGAACAATATTGAAAAGGGTAGTCTGAATATTTAACTACTAAGTGGGAACAATATTGAAAAGGGTAGTCTGAATACTTAACTACTAAGTGGGAACAATATTGAAAAGGTTAGTCTGAATACTTAACTACTAAGTGGGAACAATATTGAAAAGGGTAGTCTGAATACTTAACTACTAAGTGGGAACAATATTGAAAAGGGTAGTCTGAATACTTAACTACTAAGTGGGAACAATATTGAAAAGGGTAGTCTGAATACTTAACTACTAAGTGGGAACAATATTGAAAAGGGTAGTCTGAATACTTAACTACTAAGTGGGAACAATATTGAAAAGGGTAGTCTGAATACTTAACTACTAAGTGGGAACAATATTGAAAAGGGTAGTCTGAATACTTAAATACAAAGTGAGAAAAATATCTAGAAGTTTATTCTGAATACTTAGCTTTAATTTGAGAACACATACATAAATGAATACCTATCTTCAAAGTGAGAACAATATCCAGAAGTGTAGTTTGAATACTTAACTACAAAGTAAGAATAATATCTACAAGTGTAATAATAATACATAACTTCAAAGTGAGAACAATACAGAGAGAAGTGTAATCGGAATACATAACTTCAAAGTGAGAACAATACAGAGAGAAGTGTAATCGGAATACATAACTTCAAAGTGAGAACAATACAGAGAAGTGTAATTGGGATTCTAACTCAATATATAACTTCAAAGTGAGAACAATGTAACTGACAATTTACAGATTAATAACTGATGAAATATTAACGAAAAGTTGTTGCCAAGAGCTGCTTGTGTAAAATTAACAAGAAATAAATTGAAAATTAGTTTTCTTACAAATTAAAATAAAATCCCGTACGAAGTCAGTATAAGTGCGTATATATATATATATATATATATATATATATATATATATATTAATATATATATATATATATATAATATATATATTTATAATATATATATATATATATATATATATATATATATATATATATATATATATATATATATATATATATATATATATAAACAAATAAAACATATTTGTTTCAGTATAAGTGCGGCACGTTAAAAATACGGAGTTCTTATATTACAATTTTCACATTTAAATTTGTATTTTTATCTCGACAGGCATCATACAATTTCTTTGCTTTTAATATTTCTAAGATAAAAGAGAACTGTTGCTATTTTTGAAAGAATATCTGGAGTTTTTTAAAGAGGATTTATAAAAATTCTTTAATACAATTCTAGGGTTTCTGCTGAAAACTGGATTCCGTAGAAATACTATCTCAGAACATGACAAAATTGACTAAATGGGCAAGGGAATAAAGGCGATATAACTGAGAAGGGAATATTATTAACAGAAAGTATTATTTAAGAGATGTCATTGAAGACAAAAATTAGAGGAGACTATTATGTTTGAGACGTCATTAAAGACAAAAATTGGGGGAGACTATTATGTTTCAGATGTCATTAAAGACAAACGTTCGAGGAGAATTATGTTTCAGATGTCATTGAACACACATGTTGGAGGAGACTATTATGTTTGAGATGTCATTTAAGACAAAAGTTAAAGGAGACTATTATGTTTCAGATGTCATTGAACACACATGTTGGAGGAGACTATTATGTTGGAGATGTCACTGAAGACAAACGTTGGAGAGAATATTATCTTTGAGATTGTCACGGATTGCCTCCCCTTAGCTCTGCAGTAGTGGTCCACCAGTGGCCAACACTCAAGGGTATCTAATATGGTTGTTCAAAGGTGTCTACATTCGCACAAGATTACTCTTGACAGAGTTGTAGGTAGAAAGATAATGATGTTTCTATCTCAAGGGAGTTTCACAGGATGTTTTCAGAAGTCAAGAACAATGCTGCACAGTGCAGAGCACTATTAACTTATATCTGATCCGTCGCCTTTCGTGAAGAATTAAGCAATGGTTTTAGCCCGTTCAAGCCCCCAGCTGGTGTAATCCAGCGAAATTCTTTTATAAGTATTTGCTCTATAGATGTAATAAATGTCTAGATGTATATATATATTAAAGAGTCTTGCTCATATGTTTGCTTTCATACTTATAATAACTGAATCAACAATGATTGTTTTGTTTTAAAATAACATGTAACAAATTTAATAATCAATTAGTTTTTAACAGGTTAAAATAACGATGGAATGATGATACAGTATACAAAAATGTCTTCACTGAGACAGGGGTGAGGATTTATAAAAAAATTTGTCCTTTTGCTGTTTCCTTTAATAAGAACTTAGCTGAGTCCTGCAGCCGTGGTTTCGTCAATTCTTTTGTGATACTTCTTCACACAACCCGTCCAAAGCCGGTAGTTAGTGTTGAATCCCTTCTCTTGACTCACACTAGTGGCCTAGAAACATTAGTCTTGCGGCATCGTAGCACAAACTTTAGACCAAATAAAAAGAACAAATGCCTCTGCTAAGTACATTGGGTTGGAAGATTAACAGGCGCATTGTCTCGCTGTCCTCCCACCAATGTTAGCCTCTCTGAATAATTAGACATTTTGAGTATACACAGCGTGCCTCAGGGATTATGATTAGAAATCACCGCTTTATTCTGGGTATTCTAATGGGAAAATATGTGCTTGGATAGCGCGAGTACAATGATTTGTGCCTGAACTAAAATGATCAATTTACATGTCTCACAAAATGATACGATACAATAGATGCACTTGGGATGTAATCATCACTCATCACTGCTCCATTCGGAGTCTGGGGTTACTGCTGCTTTCACTTTTCTGAGCGGATTAGCGTAAAACAAACACCATCGCTTGCTGTAGTGGTTTATGAACATACTATTTTCATATGTTGAGGTTGACCAGCCTCCTATGACTTGTATAACCACTTAGCAAGTACAGACATGTCACATTCATATGGTAAAATAAATGCTTACACTTACCACAAATTAACTTTTGGGAACACAATTTCCTGGCACAGATGTATGGACACAGCAAGTTGTTGCGATGCATCGAATCACTTGCCTGGGTAATTTTATTATTCCTCTTATGACTTGTGTTTATGATTCCTGAAGTTTCCAGTATTTGTATGTAAAAATAAGGGTTCTCTTTTAAGTTATAAAGACGCCCAAATACTTCGATCTGGTCACTTACGTTACTTACTTACTTAGTCGTTCACCTTCTACCGTGAGGTGTAGAGGTTTGCGAGAGAGAGCGCCAGACTATCCTATCGGCTGTCTTCCTCCTGGCCTGGTTCCATTCTAGTCCTCGGTCCTTCAAAGATTGTCTAATGTTGTCCTCCCAGCAGACTCTGGGTCGTCCTGGGGGTCTGGATCCCTGACTCTTTATTTCCCATGCTTGTCATGGCAGCCGATCTTCTCCCATTCTGCAGACATGGCCAAAAAATCTTAGTTGGGACTGTTCTACTTGCGTCTGTAGGGGGTGGGATTTAGGCCTTGACGTATCGTCTGGTTGCGGACCATGTCTCTTCTTGTTACTTCAACCACCTTCCTCAGATACCTCATTTCTGAGGTTTGGATCTGGCTTTTGTGGGCTGTAATCATTGCCCATGACTCGCATCCATATGTCAAGACTGGGACATAAGTTGAGCGGTATACAGCCATCTTCGTTTTCTTAACAACCTCTCTCTTGCTGAGGAATCCTCGATTTATGGCCTGAAAAAGTATCCCAGCTGCTGCTTTTCGAGTGGCCAACTCTTCTTTGATGCTTCCCTTTCGGTTTATAATAGCTCCAAGGTATTTAATGTGGTCGACCTGCTCCAAGACCTGTTCTCCCAGCTTAATCTGATGTCTTCTTTCTTCTCGTGATATCACCATGGATTTTGTTTTAGAGCTGCTCATGACCATCCCTCTCTTCTCCAGCTCTTCCTTCCAGAATTGCAGGTTGGATTGCAGATATGCCTCTGATTTAGCAATCAGGGCAACATCATCAGCAAATGACAGCTCTAAAATACATACCTGTCTCATCTTCCAGTATCCCACTGAATACTTTCTTGTTCTCTCTTACATGACTTGATAACATCATCCATGAGGAGTATGAAAAGATAAGGTGACAGGATATCACCTTGTCTTACACCAGTGGTGGTCCTGAACTCTTCTGACTTATGGTTTGCTGTCCTCACATAATTTCTGCAAGACGTGTAGAAGCTCCGTATAGCATGAATCAGAGGTGCTGGAATGTTCTTCCTTGCCAAACAGTCCCAGAGTTTGCTCCAGGGGACCCTGTCAAATGCCTTTTCCAGATCTATGAAACAAAGATGGATCTCACTCTTATACTCAAGGGCCTTTTCACTCAGCTGTCTGAGTGTGAAGATTAGGTCTTGAGTACTTCGGTTTGCTCGGAATCGGCACTGGACCTCATTCAATTGTGGCTCAGCTAGGCGTCGGAGTCTCTGCTCTAGGATTCTAGAGTAGATTTTACCAGGGACACTGAGAAGGGATATGCCTCTATGGTTTCCACATTGTCGATTGTCACCCTTTTTGAAAATTGGTGTTATGATGTCAATCTCCCAGTCCTTTGGTATGGTCTTGTTGCACCACGCTGCCTGTAGGACCCTTAAGAGTAATAGGTCGCCTGATGCTCCCATGTACTTAACCATTTCTGGTGTTATACCATCATGCCCTGCTGCTTTGCCCATCTTGATTTTCTCCAGTGCTGCCTTCAGTTCTTCCATCTTTATGTCACCTTCACCATAATTGGTTTTCTCTTCTGTGCTAGTGGTTATCATTTCTGATGCTTCACCATGCTCACCATCCAGGAGTTCTGAGAAATATTCTTTCCATCTTTCCATTACTTCCTTCGGGGCAGTAAGCGATTTCCCTTGCTTGTCCTTTATAAATTTGAGAGGGCATAGTTTTTCCTTTCTCATGTTCTTTAGGGTCTTATATAACAATTTCTGGTTTTCTTGCGCATCTTTTTCTAGCTTTTCTCCAAATTCTTCACAGGACTTCTGTTTTGCTGCTAGCACCTTGTTCTTTGCTTCTGTTCTGAGTGTCACATATTCTCTATATTTCTCTATTTGTCCTGTTGTGTTTTTAGCTCCTAAGTATTGTTTCCATGTCATTTTCTTCTCTCTTACTTTCTCTTTGACTTCGTCTGTTCACCAAGGTGTCATTTTTCTCTTGTTCCCAAGTCGGACTTCACCACATGCTTCTGCAGCAGCTGTCTTTATGATGTCCTTGAATTTAAGCCAGAGGGTTTCCAAGTCATCAGGTTGTTCGTCTGTGCTGCTCACCGCTGCAGCAATAAGCCCCTAATATCTGGTCTTAATTTCTGGCTCTCTCAGCTTGTAGGTCTTAATGCTCATTTCTCCCGTTCGTTTACTTCGTTTCTTGCGTGATTTGGGCAGTTCCTAGGATGAGCAACTCTTTCAGTTGTTCTTTTGATTGTAAACAGGTAGTGATCACTTCCAAACTCTGCCCCCCTCCAGACTCTAGCATCCCGGACATATCTGAATGAGCTCCTCCTAACAATGGCATAGTCGATCACTGACTTCTCATTCTTTGTTGGTTTACATCTAGTGTATGCATGTATGCGCTTATGGGGGAGCTTTGTGTTTGTAATGATCAGATTCTGTTCACTGCAGAATCTAAGGAGTCGCTTTCCATTGTCATTGAGAGTATCTTCTCCATATCATCCGATAACTCCACCCCATCTAGCATGGTCATTTCCAACTCTAGCATTGAAATCTCCGAGCACGATAATTTTCTCTAGGCAGTCATCCACTGGCCTTTGAAGCAGCTCGAAGAATTCCTCCTTGACCTCTGCTCTCTCATCCTCATTTGGCCCATACACTATGACCAGGTTGACTATGGTTTCTCCTTCTTTAAGTTTTACAACCATAATGCGCTTGGAGACAAAGTTCAATCCCTTGATACTATCTTTTTGGTTTTTGGCCACAATGCAACCCACGCCCCGTTTAGCTCTTTCAGATGTGGGTACACCACTATAGAGCAGCGTGTTGCCATCGAGATCCATGACTCCTTGTCCTTTTTTCTTTGTTTCCGTTATAGCCAGGATTTCTAGTTTTCCTTTCCTCATCTCTTCCATCAGCTCCTCTTCTTTCCCATTTATACTTCTTGTGTTCCAAGTTCCATAAGTCGTAGACCGTTCCAGTTCGTCGCCTTTAGAATCAGTCCGGTTTTCTCTCTTATAGTTCTCGTAATAAAAAGTTTAAAGCAAACAGGTGATTGGCCTGTTGTGCCTTTGCATGGTGGAGGGGCTGTCTCCTTACGGCCTCCATGCAGGCCGCCTCCTCCTTTTTCAGCCGGGCTTGGACCGGCCTAGGCGGAGTTCTCACTTAAGTTTCCAGTCTTTATATTTAAAATTTGCGGGTTCTCTTTTAATCTATAAAGACGCCCAAAAACTTCGATCTGCCACTTATAATTTTGGAATCCTTTGTCTCTGGGGAATTGCTAGCTTGACGTAGCTATGCAGTGTGATTTGTGTCTCCGATTTCGCTAGATTATATTCCCGTTTTTCAGTTCAAGTCCCAGATTTTATTTCCGATGAATTTGCTAATGAAATCCAGTGTCTGTTCCGTCTCTCAAGATAAACCAATCCAATCTCTTTAGAAATAGGTGGGTCGGGGTGTTAAATTGTTTCTATTCGCCGCGTGTTTTAAAATATCAATTTTAAAATTTAAACGCGTGACCTCTTTCAAATATATCCGTAATACTTCCGATTGCTATGTTTGCAAACTCACAAACACGTCTGTGAACGTATTTCCTGTCTAAAAGCCTTTTCCACTATAAACTCCCCAGCCAGGTTATCTGTATTATTGCTGCAGAAATGGACCAGCTGAAGCGACTATCTAATTATCACATGTGTTTTCGTGCATCCACCAGACGGACCAATAAGGATCACGGGCAGCTTAGACAAACAATATGGCTTTCTTTCCGTACTTTGCCGGGTCGTATTGTTATGAGGAGTGGTCGGGATCACCTTGGATCAACCGTGACCATCTCTATCAAAGGTGACTAGACGACTTAAGTGATAAAAGTATTAACCGCTGACCTTTCAATTAGCATTGTCCTTTTATGATTCACATGGTGAAACGTAAATAAGTCTGGGAGCGGATAGGCAAAAAATGTAGGTGCATAAAATATGTCAAATAATAAGACGATGAGGGAAAGAGAGAAGGGCGCAAAAGTACATGCACAACACGTTTTGTGACAGAGATGTCATTGAAGACACATGTTGGAGGAGACTATTATGTTGGAGATGTCATTGAAGACAAAAGTTAGAGGAGAGTATGTTTGAGATGTCATTGAAGACAAAAATTGAAGGAGGCTATTATGATTGAGATGTCATCAAAGACAAACATTAGAGGAGACTATTATGTTTGAGATGTCATTGAAGACAACAGTTAGAGGAGACCATGTCTGAGATGTCACTGAAGACAAAAATTAGAGGAGACTATGTTTGAGATGTCACTGAAGACAAAAGTTAGAGGAGACTATGTTTGAGATGTCATTGAAGACAAAAGTTAGAGGTGACTTTGTTTGAGATGTCAATGAAGACAAAAGTTTTAGGTGACTATGTTTGAGATGCCATTGAAGACAACAGTTAGAGGAGACTATGTTTGAGATGTCATTGAAGACAAAAGTTAGAGGAGACTATGTTTGAGATGTCATTGAAGACAACAATTAGAGGAGACTATGTTTGAGATGTCACTGAAGACAAAAGTTAGAGGAGACTATGTTTGAGATGTCATTCATTCATAACCCTCCACTCCCAAAGGAGCATAGGCCTTCAACAAACACATGCCAAGTCCTCTTGTCACGTGCCATCATCTCAAGTTCTTTCCATGTTCTCCTCATCATTTTCACCTCTGTTTCCAACTCTCTTCTCCATGTACTTCTTGGTCTTCCTCTGCCTCTCTTGCCCTGGGGGTTCCAGAACAAGGACTGCCTTGTAATGCTATCAACAGGCTTCCTCAGTGTGTGTCCTATCCATCGCCATCGTCTTCTTCTCATCTCTTGTTCCACTGGCACTTGTCCAGTTCTTGTCATCAGTTCCACATTGGTAACCTTGTCATACCATTTTAATCCCTCTATTCTACGCAAGCACCCATTTATGAAAGTCTGTAGCTTTTTGGTTGTTGTCTTTGTTGTTCTCCATGTCTCTGAGCCATACAATAGGACTGACTTCACATTTGAGTTGAAGATTCTTATTTTCATGTTGGATCCTATTTCTCTTGATCTCCATATATTTCCCAATGCAATGAAAGCTCCTCTTGCCTTTTGTATTCTTATTTTGATATCGCTTGTTTGAGATGTCATTGAAGACAAAAGTTAGAGGTGACTTTGTTTGAGATGTCAATGAAGACAAAAGTTTTAGGTGACTATGTTATGTTTGAGATGTCATTGAAGACAAAAGTTAGAGGAGACTATGTTTGAGATGTCACTGAAGACAAAAGTTGGAGGAGACTATTATATTTTAGATGTCATTGAAGACAAATTTAGAGAAGACTATGTTTGAGATGTCCCTTGAAAACAACAGTTAGAAGAGACTATTATGTTTGAGATGTCATTGAAGACAAAAACAGGGGAGACATTTGCTTTTGGGATGTCATTGAAGACTAAAATTGGGGGTAACTAATATGTTTGAGATATCGATGAAGACATAAGATGGAGGGAAGTTCTATGTCTGAGCTGTCGACAAATACAAAAGATGTTAAATTCTTGACGTCTGGTCCTGTGTTGTAGCATAAGAAGTGTTGCAGTTTGTTCCCCTGCAGACAGCCTACACTAAAACATATAAAATGCACTTGCAGAGGGGCTTTGTAGCAATTTTGTTTACGTAATGAGATTACCAATTCCAAGTGCGAACTGTAAAAGGGGGATGATTGAGGGAGACCAGGAGTGAAACAAGAAAATATAAAGGAGATTGAGAGGAACATAATGAGAGAAAAAGAAGGAGAAGTTGGGAGAGACATTAAGAGTAATAGCGAGTACGCGCTTACAACAACGGAGGCGACCCCAGGTTTGCGTGAGTGAGCAAAAGTCACGGAAGATCGTAAATCAGGAACCCAGTGATAAATGAAAAAAGGGGAGAGAAATGTTCATTAATCATCACTATTTCCTGTTTTGCTTCCCTTGGAGAATGGAGCCCCTACTGCAACTGCTCCTTTTGCCAGTAGCCTACGCCAAGACATCCACGTGCTCTTGTAGAAGTGGTTTATGAAGCAATCTGTTTTACATGATGAGGTTGCGAGCCCAATGTATAACATCATATTAGTTGCCTCTCACGCGATGGTTATTGTAGCTGTAGAATTATTCTTTATTTGTCTCCTTAGAGAACCCCTCCCCCCGGGAACTACACGGGGACGCTACACCGTAAAATTGTGTAGAACACTTGATGTGTTTTTTACTCAGCTGAGGCAACTATTGAATGCTGGCTAGCTAGTTTATTGAATTGGCCAGCTACTTTGTTTTTTTTTTTTTTTTTTTGAGAAACTTGCGTAGACAACAGGGTTCTGAAATCGGCCAAAAAACTGCCCGACTCCTGAAGTTTTAGAAGTCCAATACCGACTCTCGACTCTGACTAAAGTTTTTTTAACTGGTCACGTGGCATAAAATTCAGAGTCACAGTTCGGACATTTTTACCGACTCCGACAAAAACGACCGAGTCCGACAAAAACGACCGACTCCGACTCCACCGCCCTGGTTGACAGGCAGATGATTTTGAAATTCCAAGCGAAGATGTTTTCTTGAATAAGTTCTGTGAAACTTCTGCTTAGAGGGTTGTTGTTGTTGTTGTTGTTGTTTTCGATCCAGCGGCGCTTGGGCTTTAGCCCCTCGACCCAAAGACATGTACCATCGCGGCATTGCGAAGCTAGGGTGCCTGTGGACTTTCCTTCCCACCCGGTCAGAAGCCAGACGCCTGTGCCATCTTAGCTCCTTCCCATCCACAGAGGGTTTATGCTTTAGGGGTCTGTGAGGAGACAACGAAATAATGGGACCAGTGCTATCTCAGGCATGTCGTAAGAGGCGACAAAGATGAGGTTTTACATAGAACTGGCAACCTCACATGTCAAACCAATTGCTAAAGAAACCATCGTGGCAAGAGAACATGAATGCTTTACTGCAGGCTTCCTTCAAGGGAACCAGCTGTGGTGGTAACTCTCTGCTCCACCTGGAGCAAAACGGAATTCGATGATGTTCATCAAAGGTTATTTACAGTCTTGAAACTTCCAACAGTTGTTTGCACTCGAGACATAAAAAATAAGTGATAATTGTCAATCAGAATTTATTACATTGAAATCTCCCTCCCTAATCTCGTTGATTGGCATCCGCTTGGACCAATCAGCGTTTAATCCACATAATTCCTGTTATCGGTGCAGCTAAGTCCGTGGGTTTACGCGCCTGCTTTAATGTTATTCCATCATTAGCTAACTCTCATTCGTGATGAGGTATCATTCTTGGAGATATCCATTATTGTTGTAATGTAGATTCTAATGTTGATTCGAAATGTCGAGGTGTTGTCATGTGCTGGCCTTCAAAGTATGTATACGCTGCTTAGACAGCGCAGACTTCGCTGGCTTGGCCATGTTCGCCGCATGGAAGATGGTCGCATCCCAAAAGATATCTTCTACGGACAATTAGCAGATGGCAAGAGAACAGTTGGGCGACCACAGCTGAGGTTCAAAGATGTGTGCAAGAGAGATATGAGGGCACTGGACATGGATCCAGCAACATGGGAGGATGAAGCTGCCGATCGCACTAAGTGGCGATGCTATTTACGGCACCACCTCAGATTGGGCGAAGAGAGGCTCACACAAGAAGCAGAGGTGAGGAGAAAACGTCGAAAGGAGCACCAGGAAAATAAGCAGCTGAGGGCTGCCACCTCAGGGGCGCATTCCCATAGTCAGTTATGACTGAAGGGGCTATTATTGTAATGTAGATGTTAAAACTGAGGCATTTATGATGTTTATCCTTCATATCTCTACGTTGTGTTGAAAGCTCCCTGTGTAGAATGTGTCTTCAAGAAAATCTTCCCGTCCCGTGCCACACGCTTCAAGGTCTTTTCATATCTTCTGTATTCCTTTCATGTCTATGACCAACTCCCGCCTCCGTGTGGATTTTGGTTTTCCTCTGTTTCTGTTACACTGGGGATTCTCGAACAAGGACTCTATTTCTCTTGTTATTTTTTCAACATGTATACTATCCAATATCGTGTTCCAGTGGTATTATGCCAGCATTCTGAACGTTTTGAACGCATGATATTTTTCCGACGCACAGGTTTTGAACGTAGAATTTTAATGCGGTCAATACAGGGGCAAGAAGGGCGGTTGGGAACCAGGTTTGGAACCAATCATCAGAGGGCAAACATATACGCGTGAATCAGTACAACGAAGGTCATCTCAAGAGTTTTGAGAATTAATTAAACGCAGACATCGTAGTCCCTAGGGTACTCTACAACACGGGAGATGGATCCCGATGGCCCACCTTCTTGAACGGAACAGACGGAAATTAATCTTTGTGACCCTATGAGAACGAAAAAACGCGTGTCAGTATTTTTATGAAGTGGGGGTGGGTCCCATTAATTCCCCTTTGGTCATCCTGTCTTAATATTTACACATGTCTGTTTTACACAAGTGGACATCTATGAAATTGATAACCTTCTCGTGATTTGGTCTGTTTTACACAAGTGGACATCTATGAAGTTGATAACCTTGTCGTGATTTGGTCTGTTTTACACAAGTGGACATCTATGAAGTTGATAATCTTGTCGTGATTTGGTCTGTTTTACACAAGTGGACATCTATGAAGTTGATAACCTTGTCGTGATTTGGTCTGTTTTACACAAGTGGACATCTATGAAGTTGGTAACCTTGTCGTGATTTGGTCTGTTTTACACAAGTGGACATCTATGAAGTTGGTAACCTTGTCGTGATTTGGTCTGTTTTACACAAGTGGACATCTATGAAGTTGATAACCTTGTCGTGATTTGGTCTGTTTTACACAAGTGGACATTTATGAAGTTGATAACGTTGTCGTGATTTGGTCTGTTTTACACAAGTAGACATCTATGAAGTTGATAACCTTGTCGTGATTTGGTCTGTTTTACACAAGTGGACATCTATGAAGTTGATAAACTTGTCGTGATTTGGTCTGTTTTACACAAGTGGACATCTATAAAGTTGATAACCTTGTCGTGATTTGGTCTGTTTTACCCAAGTGGACATCTATGAAGTTGATAACCTCTTGATTGCCCTGGGGTAGTTCCCGGGGGTCTGTTAGGAGACAAAGACAGAGAAGGGCTACAGCTCAGTCACACATGTCGTAGGAGGCCACTTAAACGCCGTCGTTTGTGCATAGAGCTGGCAGCTTCATGATGTAAACTAAGTCGCTATGAATTGAGTCATATCTGGAGTCATCTTTAAATGACCACCAGCTAAGCACAATGTTACGCTATTCAAATGTGGAAGTGAACCTGTCTGTGAAGCTCGTTACACCCTCATTGACTTTTGAAATCATCCACACACTTCCAGGGATTCCCCCTGTGGTGAAACATGTTGAGAACCCAGCATTGCACACTAAGCATTGAGGAGTCACTTGAGCCCCCAGACGTAACTCTGGCTTTGTACCTGGTTGGCTGTATGCAGGAAGATCTCACTATGAGCCCATGATGGGCAGGGGTAGCAGAGAAGTGACTTTGTGTAGGATGTGACAATTCATTGGGAGAGCCCAGAACCAGCGTACAGTATTTTAGACTGCATATTTGGAGAGCTGCCTTGGATTCTGGGATTGCACGCGCTTCTTACCCCTAGCTGGAGACCAGATGCGATTATCCTTTAAATGTCAGCCAAGCTGGAGAAACTGGAACTCATGACTTCAACTCAACACGTTTCGGAACGTCAGAAAAGCCACAGAAAAAGCTTAGATATACAGTGTAGATAATACCAAGGAATCTTCAATGTGGTGTTGGCTGCAAAATAACGAGAAGCTCAGTTGTCCTAGTTAAACAACAACAATAACAACAAAACACATCGCTACAGAAAACACATCGGCAAGACCAGATGAACGTTTGTTGCAGGTTTCCTGCAAGGAGACCAGCTGCAGAAGTGGTTCCATAATCCATGTATCAAACCAGTCAAGTACCCTTCCAGTGGTGGTTTATGTAGCAACTAGCTTTACATGATACAATTCCTAGCCCCATGCAAAAACTCATAGTAATCGCCTTTTTTTCTATGTCGTCTCAGAGATCCACAGGAACTACGCGGGCCGATGTTGCAAACAAGAACGTAATAACTCAATATAATAACTGTTTACCAACAACACGAAAGTTTAACATTTAGATACAATATATAATTCTATTTTGCTGTGTGACGAAGCATAATTTACACCGGAATGATGCACTTCAAAAGAGCTAATTTTGAATATATCACAATTAACGTGTATCTATCGGAGTTTATATCTCACAAAGGGGTACATTACTCATACAATGCCATTTCTGACTCCGATATTAAATTATACGTAAACGTTAAACGGAGCAAACGTCAGCGCAGTGTATGGCGGGAATTGGACTGTCATTTTCCAGAAACCGGCTCACGCGAAGGTCACGACCTTTATCTACACTCAACTTGTCTGCTGGTAAGTGTTGAAAATTTTTTGTCTGAACGACTTCCGGTCCTTGCTTTGTATTCTACTATTCTTGCCCCAGCTGTAATAAAATTGATGTCTACGTGTGGCAGCGTGGTTTCTGTTTAACCGAAATTCTAGAATGGGTACTTGTGTGATATTTCACCGCTAAAATAAAATTTTCCAAATTTATTACCAAAACTGACAACCGTACTCTTTCCTTACAATTTTTTCTTTTTTTTTCCGCCTGCGCGGCTTTCCCCCCCCCCCCCCCCGCCTGCGCGGGATTAGTCCATTTAACAGGTAGGGGTTGTGGGTTAGTATTATTATGTATTTATTTTTTTTAATGTAAAATTTTTGCCTCGTCTTGGCGGGGCGCGTCCCGTTCAACCTAGTCATCATCATCATCATCATCAGCTTTCAAGTCCCTAAGGAGCATTTGCTTTATACCAAGTCTTCCTGTCCTGTGCCATCAGCTCAAGGTCGTTCCATAATTTCTTCATCCTCTTCTTGTCTGTCATCAGTTCTCTTCTCCGTGTATTCCTCGTCTTGGCGGGGCGCGTCCCGTTCAACCTAGTCATCATCATCATCATCAGCTTTCAAGTCCCTAAGGAGCATTTGCTTTATACCAAGTCTTCCTGTCCTGTGCCATCAGCTCAAGGTCGTTCCATAATTTCTTTATCCTCTTCTTGTCTGTCATCAGTTCTCTTCTCCGTGTATTCCTTGGTCTTCCTCTGCCTCTCTTACCCTGGGGTTCCAGACCAAGGACTGCCTGGTAAAGCTATAAGCAAGTTTGCTCAGTGTGTATCCTATCCATCTTCAGCGTCTTCTTCTCATGTCTCGTTCTTCTGGCACTTGCCTGGTTCGTGTCATCAGTTGCACATTAGTGATCTTGTCATACCACTACAATCCTTCTATTTTAGACAAGCAACCATTTATGAGGGCGTCCGTGGTTTCAGCGCAGGCTTCTCCCGACAAAGGTAGTGGGCTGGAGACATGGTGGCGTCACGCTACAATCTACCCAGCTGTAAGTGGATGGATACCTGACTCTGCTCTGAAAGGTAAAGGCAGCCAGGAGGGGAGCTGGTTATAGCACTACTCTGAGATCATCCAGGTCTGTATTATTTTGGCTTTTTAATGCCGCAATTACTGACTGTGCATCAGAAAAGAAAGCAACCCTTCTCTCTGCGCTTTCTTCTGTCAATATAACCTCTGCTACAGTTTTCAGGGCCTCTGCCTCTGCTCTGAAGTTGTTGGAGAATCGTCCTGTCGCCACTGACAGCATTTTTTCTGCACCAGTGCTTAAGGTCAGAAAGACGCCCCCACCTCCATTTTCTGTTGCATTTGTTTCTGATCCATCTGTGTATGCATGGGTCCAGGTGTTGCGTGGATAATGTTTCTCTATGTATTTTGTAAACGACTGTGACTGACGAAGGAATCCAAATACATCATTCAACTTTTGATAAGCTTTCTGGCGTTTTGACAAGGTAGCAAGCTATCAATAAGGACAAGAAATGTTCGGCTTTTAAACTGCTGAGAAGGCGTTTGAGATTCATCAATTGTGCTGGAACCACTGAAATCATCATACTCTCGATTTCGTTTGTGTTTCCTTCGAGTTTGTTCTTGATAATGTTCACACTCAGTCAGATCCTTGGCCTTTTGCTCTATGTCTGCAAAAGTAGACCGCATAGCTTGAATATACCCCCGCAGGGATTCATAGAGTGCACAAGCCGTATTCAAATCTTGGTCAGAAGATTGCAAAGAAGCACTGGTCATTTGAAAACGGTGTAATACTTGATCCCACAGTATGATCATTATTCCTGTTTCTAACTTCATCATGGTTGAAAGTAGACAACGAGCCTGTTGACGACACTCTGCCTTCTGATCATTGTTATCTGAAATATCATCCAAGACTTGTTTTATTGCAGAAAAGCTGTGTAAAAGTGCTTTTGTCGCATCTGCCCAAGCGGACCATTTCACAAAGGTCAAATGGGACTTATTATGACTACCGCCTGCACATAATGCAGTAGAAAGGAGACCCCACCGGTAGGTAGAAGCAGAAAAGAAGGTGTACAGGCTTTCAACAAAAATCCAAAGAAAATGACTGCTTCTGTCCGCAAACAGTTAAGATAAAAGTAATAAAGAGTCACACTAAGTCACCCTGTTATGCTCTTTCTCTCACAATTTCGTGACATCAAATGAAAAGGCGCTAAAGATGGCATACATCACAAGATCATTGGTTTAACGCTCGTATTAGAAAATGACCAAAAAATGATGTACATATTTATTGGCGCGGGGCCCTAAAAGCGCGGGACTCGTAGCAAATGCTACTTTTGCTACTACGTTAATCCGGCTCTGATTAGGTAAATATTTGACAAGGATCAGTGCATAGTGAGGGAGGGGGACCAACTTCCCACCCAGCCCTCTCCACCCAGCCGTGAGGTTTTTTTTTTAAAGTTTTGTCTCGTTTTGGCGAGGCGCGTCCCGTTCAATCCAGTCGGTTATATTAGGGCGCATGTCCAAATATAAAAGACCCTTAAGTCTAGGGAATTGCTAGTCATCGTAATCATCATCATCATCAGCTTTCAAGTCCCTATCAGAGTCAGGTACCCATTTACAGCTGGTTAGACTGATGCGTGACACCTGTTCCCGTCCTCGTTGCTGTTGCCTTCTCTAACTCAAGATCAGATTCAGGTACCCATTTACAGCTGGTTAGACTCTACCAAGCTTTGAACCAGAAACCCGGTAACTTATCGCGGTAGTGGATCACTGTTGACGCATCTAAGGTCCCAATTCAATACCGTTTTATTGCTTATAAACTTAAAATACCGGGGGGGGGGGGGTTTGGGGGCGGGTCTGTCGTAAGCGTGTCAACTATGAATGCATGAGGAACGTTTTTTTTTTTTTAACTTGCCCTCCCAAATCACAATGTGAAATCAACCTTTTCCAGTCAAGAAAAAGTACGGTTGTCAGTTTTGGTAATAAATTTGGAAAATTTTATTTTAGCGGTGAAATATCACACAAGTACCCTAGAATGTACTAAAACCGAGATGCTAGAAACTTGCTTGATATAATAATATGGACGATTTTTATTCATGTCGCATAACTAAGGGGAGTCATCCACATATGACGTCATGCAGTGGAAAAAATGGGGAGAGGGAGTCAATATTTTGTGACGATGTGTGACTCGAAAAAAGGGGTGGGGTTCAAGAAATGTGACATCCAACACAAAATACGAGTGAAACTCACTTCTTTCATAAACAATACTTACTTACTTAGTCGTTCCACTTCTACTGTGAGGTGTAGAGGCTTGGAAGAGAGAGCGCCAGTCTATCCTATCGGCTGTCTTCCTCCAGGCCTTGTTCCATAAACAATGCCGGAACAAAATAGATTTTGTAACCTCCATACTCCTAGCCTACGTTTGTCAACAATAGTTCACAATTCCCTCATAGACGAATTATATTATAATCACAACTGAAAAATCAGATAATTGTTATACCCTTTAATTGATTTAAATTGTTTTTTAATTATATATTTCTTTCTATTTATTTAAATATACTGTAATACACAACTTTCCAATAAAGGACATTGTTCTGGACGTAAGTAGATTTCTGCTTCGTTCAATGGAGGAGAATCTTACGTTGCCGTTGGATAATATTAGCGAAGAGGAATAAACATAACCTCAGTGGTATATCAATTCTGTTGCTGACTTTTTTCCATGCTACATATTAAACTGTCCACTATCTCCTCTCTTTGTCTTTCTCTATTTCTTTATTCCTTCAGTCTTTCCTGTTGTCACAATATATTCTAACTTTCGTTTTCTCATAAAGAATCTGAACTGTTTCCTTCTGATGCGTGTGATAAGTTTACTTAAAGGTGGCCTCTTTCAGGTCATCCTAACCAAAATTTTGAGCTGTCCATTATATTATTCAGTTAAACTACATCTCTGTGATATCCAGAACGCACTGTCTTATAATATTATGAATTGTTTCCTCAATGTGTGTTCTATCTAACGTGTCTTCTCCTCGCTACGTATTCCACTTGTATTTGTCTTGTTCTTTCCATCAGTTCATCAGTGGTGATCTTGTCATACTTCTTCTTTGATCTATAGCAGCCAACCGTCAAAGCAGTCAATGGCCATCACACCTGGTGGCGTCTTGTAGGGCAGCAACACATTGATTCCACTTTGCTCGATATACATATATACATATATATGTTGTTGTTGTTGTTGTTGTGGTTGTTGTTTAATTAGTGATGCTGAGCTTCTCACTCTTTAGCAGCCAATACCAAGTTGAAGACTCCTTGGTATTATCTACACTGTAGATCTAGGCTTTTCATGTGGCTTTTCTGACATTCCGAAACGTGTTGAGTTGAAGTCATGAGCTCCAGTTTCTCCAGCTTGGCTTGCATTTAAAGGATCGTCACATCTGGTCCCAAGATAAGAGTAAGAAGTGCATGGCAAACTGTGCATTCCCCGCCATCCAAGAGGGCTCTCCAACTTTGGAGGAGGATTCCGTTACACGCCTATTGAGGCATATTGAGAATATGGTGTTAGGCCCATATTTTCTTGACCGTCGGCACACTAGGGGCGATGTGGTCAGCATCACGCCGGCCGCCTTAACCTTGCCAGAGTTGCTCTGGTACCCATTTGGGGCTGGGTCGACCCAGGAGCCGTTTGCGGCCTAAAAAAATCCCACCTCATCTGGGGATCGAACCATAGACTACTGAACTCTCTCCAACTATGCAGAGCTAAAATACTGTACTCTGGGTCTGGGCTATCCCAAGGAATTGTCACGTCCCGCACAGAGCCACTTCTCAGCTACCCCTGGCTATCATTGGGTCCACAGTGAAATCCTTCTGCATGTAGTCAACCAAGTCAAAGCCAAATAATTACGCCTGGGGGCTCAAATGACTTCTTCAAGCTTAGTGTGCAATGCTGGTTTCTCAAAAAGTTTCACTACAGGGGGAATCCCTGGAAGTGTGTGGATGATTTTAAGTCAATAAGGATGCAATTAGCCTCACAGACATAGGTTCACTTCCACGTACGCATACTGTACCATTGTACCTATCTGGTGGTCATATAAGGATGATTCCAGATATGCCTCCATGCATATATATACTTGTATATGTGTGTGTGTGTGTGTGTGTGTGTGTGTGTGTGTGTGTGTGTGTGTGTGTGTGTGTGTGTGTGTGTGTGTGTGTGTGTGTGTGTGTGTGTGTGTGTGTGTGCGCGCGCACATTCATTTTAAATTTCAAGTATATCAATTTTATCTGTCTGAAGATCTGCTTTCCGCAATTTTATCGACAGAGACGCGGAAAATTCAACTGATTGACAATTTACCGAATGTCAACTTTCCTTCTAAAAGAATCGCGTTTATTTCGTACACAGCTCCCGAATAAAGTCAATTTCAGTAAGCAAGCTCGTGGATTTTCACTGGGAACACGGGAGAATTACATGTAATCCTGGGGATACGGTACTTTCAAATACCGTTGGGAGAGGGTTAGTCCCAAATTTCCACAGCTCAAAAATGTTTCTTTCCTTTTTCTCCATCCGTCACCCAGAGATTTACAAAAGAATCCCGTGTGATCTACCGGTTGACAAGATCGAGTGGTCGCCGACCCCTGGGTTATTTGTTAAAAGAAAGAGACGGAAAGATGGATGTACAGAAAATATAATTACAATACTGACTAGACATATGAACCTGTCAGCCTACAACACTCTGTGAATAAATTTACCTCGCCCTGGGGATCATCTTACCCCGCCGCAGTGTGTGAAATTTTCTGTTATCGCCACAGAAAAGTCAAAACTTACAAGTACACATCTTTTACATCGTAAACAATTTTTTCTAGCTTTAAAAAAAAACAAACTGTCAGACAAAAATAACTCGGTAAGTTCTTATCTTAAATCAGCCGGGACAGAAAAATATACAAAGAAGGCTGAAAATCGTTTCTGTCTTCTCCTCCTCATCATTTCCCTTATCGCTCGTAACGTGGCATTAAGCCACGCCTGGAGCATTTTCCCTTGGTGGCGGCCTGCACCGAAACATTCACAGACTCTTACCGCATTGGGTTCTGTAGCAATGTGTTGTACTTCATAAGTCGCCAGCTCAATAAACAACCTCACACAAGTCGTCTTTTAGAACATACCTGTGTGGGCAGTACACATATTCTTTCGTTGTTTTCTCAAAGACCATGGGAAACTCCAAGTAAACAATCAAAGAGAAACAAAATGTTGTGACTTCTTTTATTTAACATAGAATAAAACTAGATGACCAGTTATCGTTAACCAGTAACTCTTCATATCGTTCACAAAAATGTAAATGTCTTGACAACAAGAAAGATAGAAGGACAAACAGAAAGAGAACGACAAAGAGAGAAGATTCTGGACAGTCTGACATCAAGGCATGGAAAGAAGAAAATCAGCAGAAGTGATAAGCTGTACTGAAGATAGAAAGTTGTGGAGAGATATGATCGTCTACGCCGTCAGGCATGGTACTTGAAGAAGAAGAATCCATTTTTATTAGATACAATAGAATGCATGGAAAACTCATCGTTATTTATTTAAAGTTTGTATGGTACAATAATACAAGTGATCCTTAAAACATTTTATCCCCATTTACTTGTTCTATGACATTAAGTCATAAATGAATATAAATTGTTTGGTGCCGTCGTCACCATCATCGAATGAGAAACATTTTTGAATAAAACATACATTATTAAGTTTAAGAACTTAATGAAAATCTCACAAGAATGTTAGTCAACATTAGAGGTGTGCATAAAACAAGACTCGATTAAGAAAGAAATTGATTTATTCAGCACATCACCATTCACAATCCCGCACTTTAAACACAAAACACAATCTATATTCGCAATTCATTAATTTCCTCACCGAAAAACCCATACTTAAATTGAGTTATTTCCTCCTTATTTTACAATGTTTTATTTATTATATACAATCAGCAGGGTTTCATTTCTTCTTCTTCTCTCTTCTTCTTCTTCTTCTTCGTCTACTACTACTATTTTTTCTTCTTCTTCTTCTTCTTCTTCTTCTTCTTCTTCTTCTTCTTCTTCTTCTTCTTCTTTTTTTTCTTCTTCTTTTCTTCTTTCTTCTCTTCTCTTCTTCTTCTTCTTTTCTTTATACTTTTCTTTTCATCTTCTTTTCTTCTTATTTTTTTTTCTTCTTTTCTTCTTCTTCTTCTTCTTTTTATTCTTTTTTTTTTTCTTCTTCTTCTTCTTTTTTCTTCTCCTTCTTCTTCTTCTTCTTCGTCTTTCTTCTTCTTCTTCTTCTTCTTCTTCTTCTTCTTCTTTTTCTTCTTCTTCTTTTTCTTTTTTCTTCTTCTTCTTCTTTTCCTTCTTTTTCTTCTTCTTTTTCTTCTTTTCTTCTTCTTCTTCTTTTTGGTCTTCTTCGTCTTCTTCTTCTTCTTCTTCTTCTTCTTCTTTTCCTTCTTTTTCTTCTTCTTTTCTTCTTATTTTTTTTCTTCTTTTCTTCTTCTTCTTTTCTTCTTCTTCTTCTTCTTCTTCTTCTTCTTCTTCTTCTTCTTCTTCTTCTTCTTCTTCTTCTTCTTCTTCTTCTTCTTCTTCTTCTTCTTCTTCTTCTTCTTCTTCTTCTTCTTCTTCTTTTTCTCTTCTTTCTTTTTTCCTCATTTCCTTCTCTTCTTCTTCTCTTTTCATTTCTTCCTTCTTTTTCTTCTTTTCTTTCTTTCTTCTTTCTTCTTTTCTTTTCTTCTTTCTTCTTCTTCTCTTCTTAGAAACTCTTTTCTTCTTCTTCTCTTTTTTCCTCTCATTCAATCTTCTTCTTCTTCTTCTTCTCTTTCTTTTCTTCTTTCTCTTTACTTTAATCACTCTTCTTCTTCTCTTTTTTCTTAACTTCTTTTTCTTCTTCCTTCTTCTTCTTTCTTTCTTCTTCTTCCTTTTTTCTTCTTCTCTTTTTCTTCTTTTTTTTTTTCTTCTTCTCTTTCCTTTCATTCTTCTTTTTCTTTCCCGTTTCTTCTTCTCTTCTTCTTTTCTCCTTTTTTTTCATTTTCTTTTCCTTTCTCTTCTTCTTCTCTTTCTTCTTTCTTTTTTTAACCCTTCTTCTTTTCTTCTTTCATCCCTTCTTTCTTCTTCTTCTTCTTCTAACTATTTCCTTCTTCTTCTTCTTCTTTTTCTTCTTCTTCTCCTATTCTTCTTCTTTCTTCTTTTTCTTTCCTTCTTTTTCTTTTTTTCTTCCCCTTCTTTCCTACATTTTTTCACTTCTTCTTCCCCCCTTCTTTTTCTAATCCCATTCTCTTTTTTCTTTCTTTTCTTTTCTTCTTCTTCTTTTCTTCCCTTTTTTTTTTTTTCTTTTTTTTTCCCTTTTCCCCTTCTTTCTTCTTCTTCTTCTTCTTCTCTTTCTTCTTCTTCTTCTTCTTTCTTCTTTTCTTCCCTTTTTTTCCTCACTCTCTTTTTTTTTTCTTCTTTTTTTCTTTTTTTTCTTTTTTTTTTTTTTTTCTTCTTTTTTTTTTTTTATTCTTTTCTACTTTCCCCTTCCTTTCCTTCCATCTTCTCTACTTTTTTGCCTTTCTTTTTTTCTTCTTACTTCTTTCTTTTCTTCCCTTCTTCCTACTTCTTCTTTTTCTCCCTTTCTTAAAAAAAACTTCTCCTTTTTTCTTCTTCTTCTTCTTTCTCTTTCTCTTTTTTCTCTTCTTTTTTTCTTCTTTCTTCTTTATTCTTTTTTCTTTTTTTCTTCTTCTTTTTCTTCTCTGCTTCTTCTTTTTTTCTCTGCTTTTTCTTCTCTTCTTCTTCTTTCTTAAACAGCTTTTCTTTCTTTTTCTCTCTTCTACTCTTTTTCCTTTAACTTCTTCTTTCCTCAGACTTCTTCTTCTTCTTTTTTTTTCTTCTTTTCAACTTCTTCTTCTTTCCTTCTTCTCTTCTTCTTCTTTCTCTTTTTTTTTTCTCTTTTTCTTCTTTTTCTTCTTCTTCTTAACTTCTTCTTCCTCCCCACCTCTTCTATTCTCCTTCTTCTCTTCTTTTTTTTCTTCTTTTCTTTCTTCCGGTCTCTTTTCTTCTCTTCTTTTCTTCTTTTCTTCTCTTCTCTTTTCCCTTCTTCTTTTCTCTTCTTCTCTTTCTCTTCCCTCTTCTTTTCTTCCACTTTCTCTTTTTCTTTTTTTCTTCTTTTTCTCTTCTTCAATATTCTTCTTTCCCCTTTTCTTCTTCTTCTTCTTCTTCTTCCTTCTCTTCTTCTTCTTCTCTTCCTCCCCTCCTCTTCTTTCTTCTTCTTCTTCTTCTTCTTTTCTTTCTAACCTTTTTTTTCCTTTTCTTCTTTTATTCTTCCTCTCCAACTCTTTTCTTCTTCTTCTTTTCTTTTCTTTTCTCCTTCTTCTTCTTTTCTTCTTTCCCCCCCTTTCTCCTTTTTTTTCTTCCTCCCCTTCTTCCCTTCTTCTTCTTTTCTTTTCCTTTCTTCTTTCTCCCTTTTTCTTTTTTCCCTTTCAATTAATCCTCTCCTTCTTTCTTCTTTTCTTTTCTTCTTCTCACTTCTTCTCTTTTCTTCTTTTATTCTTCCTCTTCTTCTTATCTTTCCCCTTTCTTCTTCTCTTTTCCCTTTCTTCCTTCTTCTTCTTCATTTTTCTTTTTCATCTTCTTTCCTTCTTCTTCTTTCTTTTTTTCTCTACTTCTTATAAAGGACCGTTTCTTTCTTCTTTTCTTCTTCCCCTCCTTTCTTCTTCTTTTCTTCCCCTTTTTTCCTTTCTTCACCTTCTCTTTTCTCTTTTCTTCTTCTTCTTCTTTTTCTTTTTTTTCTTTTTTCTTTATTGTCCCCTTCAGTCTTCTTTCTTCTTCTTCTCCTCCTTCTTCTTCCTTTTCTATATTTCTCTTCTCCCCCCCCTTCTTTTCTTCTTTCATTTCCTTTTCTTCTTTTTTTTCCTCCTTTCAATCTTTTCTTCTCTTCTTTTTTCTTCCCACTTTTCCCCTTCTTTTTCTTTTTCTTCCCACTTCTTCCCTTCTTTTTTTCCCTTTCTCTTTCCCCTTTCTTCTTCTCAATTCTTTCTGGCTTTCTTCTTTCCACCTTTGCTTCCTTCTTCACCTTTCCTTCTTCTTCTTCTTTTTTTCTTCTTCTTTCCTTCCTCCTCGTCTTCCTCTTCTTCTTCTTCCCCCCCTCTTCTTTCCTTTTCTCTTCCATTCTATCCCCCCTTCTCCCTTCCTTTTTTCTTTTCTTCTTCTTCTTTCTCTCTTCCCTCCTTCTTCTCTTCTTCTTCTTCTTTTCTTCTTTTCTCTCCCCTCTTTTCTCTTTCCCCCCTCTTCTTCTTCTTCCTCTTCTTTCTTCTTCTAAAAATTTAATCTTTCTCCCTTTTTTCTTCTCCTCCCTCTACCCCTTCTTTTCTTCCCCTCTTCACTCTCTACTTTTTCCTCACTTTCTTCTTTTCCATCTCTTTTTTTTTCTTCTCATTTTTCTTCATTTCTTTTACTTCTCTTCTTCTTTTCTTCTTCTTCCCCTTCTTTCTTCTTCTTCTTCTTCTTTCTTCTTTCTTCTAAACTTCTTCTTTTCTTACCTTCTTCCTTTTTTCTTCTTCCTTCTTCCCCTTCTTCTTCACTCTTCTTCATCTCCTCTTCTTCTTCCTCTTTTTTACTTTTTTATTTTCTTCAATCTTCTTTTCTTCTTCCCAAATTCTTTCTTCTTCTTTCTTCTTCTTCTTCTTCCCTAAGACTCTTCTTTCCTTCTTTTTCTTCTTTTCCTTTCTCTTCTTCTTCTTCTAATACTTTTCTCCTTTACCTTTCCTTTTTTCCCCAACTTCTTCTTCTTCCTCTCTTCTTCTCCTCCCATTTTTCCTCTCTTTTCTTCTTCTTCTTCTTCTTCTTCTTCTTCTTCCCCTTCCTTTCTTCTTCTTCTTCTCTTCTTTCTTTTCTTTCCTTCTTCTTTTTCTCACTTCTTTCTTCTTCTCCTTTTTCTTCTTCTTTTCCTTCTTCTTCTTTTTTATATCTTCTTCTTCTTCTTCTTCTTCCTTCTTCTTCTTCTTCTTCTTCTTCTTCTTCTTCTTCTTCTTCTTCTTCTTCTTCTTCTTCTTTCTTCTTTTTCCTTTTTTTTCTTCTTTCTTTTCTTTTTCTTTTTCTTTCTTTTTCTTCTCTTTCTTTTCTTCTTCTTCTTCTCTTCCCTTCTTTCTTCTTCTACTTCTTTTTTTCTTCTCCTCTTCTTCCCCCTTCTTCTTCTTACTTCCTACTATCTTTATTTCTTCTTTTCTTTCTTCTACTCTTCCTTCTTCTTCTTTTCTTTTTCTTCTTTCCTCTTTTTTCTTCTTCTTTCTTCTATCTTCTTCTTCTTCTTCTCTTTCGTCTTTCTTCTTTCTTCTTCTTCTTTTCTTCTTCTTCTTTCTTTTTTTTCCTTCTTCTTTCTCTTCTTCTTCTTTTCTCTTCTTCTCTTCTTCTTCTTCTTCTGACTTATTTCTTCCTCTCTCTTCTTCTTCTTTTTCTTCTTCTTCCTTCTTCTTCTTCTTCTTCTTCTTCTTCTTCTTCTTCTTCTTCTTCTTCTTCTTCTCTCTTCTCGTCTTCTTTTTCTTCTTCTTCTTCCTCTTCTCTTCTTTTCTTCTTCTTTCTACTACTTTTTCTTCCTTCTTCTTCTTCTTCTTCTTCCATTCTTCTTCTTCCCATCTTCTTCTTTCCTTCTTCTTCTTTTCTTCTTCTTCTTCTTCTTCTTCTTCTTCTTCTTCTTCTTCTTCTTCTTCTTCTTCTTTTTTTCTTCTTCTTCTTCTTCTTTTTCTTCTTCTTCTTCTTCTTCTTCTTCTTCTTCTTCTTCTTCTTCTTCTTCTTCTTCTTCTTCTTCTTCTTCTTCTTCTTCTTTTTCTTCTTCTTCTTCTTCTTCTCCTTCTTTCTTCTTCTTCTTCTTCTTCTTCTTCTTCTTCTTCTTCTTCTTCTTCTTCTTCTTCTTCTTCTTCTTCTTCTTCTTCTTCTTTTTCTTCTTCTTCTTCTTCTTTTTCTTCTTCTTCTTCTTCTTCTTCTTCTTCTTCTTCTTCTTCTTCTTTTTCGTACATTCTCAGACGTCTACTTAAAGGTTCTCAAGGAAATATATTTCATGATCAAGCCTGGTTTGTTTGTTCCGTTAATTTTTCCTGGGTGTGTTTTTATTTTATTTTATTATTTAGCTGAGTTGGTTTCTACTTGGTATGTCGGTAAGTAGTATGGTTTTATGTTCGTTAATATTTTGGTTCATTCGCCGATTAGGTTAGTTTTAATGTTTGGCTGGTGTTGGTTGGTTGGTTCCAGTTAGTTTGCTGAATTAGTTCATTTCTTTTGTTATTTTAATTGGTTTGTTGCTTGGTTTGTCTGTATGTCGTCTCGTGTTGTTCTCAGAGGTCCATGAGGAGATCACCCTCCCAAAAAGGACTAGTGATCGCCCTTGCAAGGACTAGTGATCGCCCTTGCAAGGACTAGTGATCTCCCCTTGCATATCGACTATTATAAACTCGTGAATGGGACTGGCAACCTCATCTTGTAACACTAGTTGCTATAGAAACCACCGCTGTAAGAGCACTTAAATACTTTGATCCAGGTTTCATAAAAGAGGCCTGCTGCAGTAGTGGTTCCATGCTCCATGTGGAGCCAAAACAAAAAGGTAAATGATGATGATGTTGGTAGATCTATAAAGAAATAATAGCACTATCTCATACATGTCGTAAGAGATGACTAATATGAGGCTGAACACAGGAAGCGAACAGGGAAATGATGATGATGTTCTGGGTTAGACTATTTCGTGCTGGTTTGTTTTGTTGTTTTTGTTAGCTTCGTTGGTTTTGTTGTTTGGTGTGTTATTTCGAAGTCTGGTTATTTGTTTCGTTGGGATGCGCAAAATAAATTCTTAATGTTAATATTGTTTTCTCGGTTGTTTTCCGCGCAGTTTTTACTCGAAAAAAGACCCAAGCAACGCCGGGTAATAAAACTAGTGAATAAATATATCTTCGTGTTATGTTAAAACAGAAATATGTCAGTATCTGCGACAGGAAGAAGCCAGAAGAAACCTTTCGATATTTAGGTGGCCAGTTACTAGTGGTTGAAGATTTCAGTTTCAAAAATTCTTTAAAATCGACTTCTTTTCTGTTAAACTCGATACTTAAAGTATCATAAATTTAGTTCTATCTTTATTCTTCTCCTGTTTAAATTTGTCTTTCCCCGACGAAGGCATTGTAGCCGTAACTTAGGAAATTCTCTTTGGCCTTTGTCCTAGTAAGACACATGACTTATTTATGTTTACCCTGCTACTTATAGTGTAGAGAAAAACGGGCTATTTAATATCAAAGCACATTTTAAAAAAAACAACATTTTAAGGCACTTGAGTAAGAGCATAATGTATTATCAAATTAACTGGGACAGCTTTTTCCAACGACTCAAACACTTGGACACGTTAAGAGCATCGGTTAGAACATATATCTTTGAGGTGAAGAGTAGTTTAGCCCAGGTAACAGTATCGTTCAATAAAATGAAACGTATTTTATGCATCAAATCTTTGTGAATGAAATAAAAAAGAGTTCTTCAGTGTTGCATAAAGCCAATCGTGACATATAGAAGTAAGTCATGGACAGTTAGCAGACAAGCAGGAAAATCCCTGGAAGCCAGAAAGATCTGGTTTAAATAGAAGAATGTTAATAAGGCCATGAACAATTACAAAAGAGTAACGAGGTTGTCATGATAAAAAACAAACAAAAAAAACAAAAAACCTGTGACCAAAGGAAGCTTAATACTGAAATAGAAAGAAATTCAATTTCTCTGGAAATGTTTTGAGAACAAGAAAGCTGGAACACATTGCATGAAAAAAAAAAAAAAAACCTGTAGGAACAATGTATAGAGAAAGACAGAGTGAAAATGCTGGGCAGTTTGAAATCGTGGCATGGAAAGAAGTTAACAACATAACTGATAAAGAGCACTGGTAACAGGAGGTTGTGGACAGACATTATCACCCACACCAGCCGGTATTTGGAGAAGATGAAGAAGAGGAAGAAGTTTTATGCGTAAGAAATGGGCTAGAGATAAAAAAACTTGACCTGAAGTAACGGGAACAAGTGACAAGCAATACGTTAATGAGAAAATCATGAAGAGAATAACTGAACAAAAGAATGTATTTGTAGCGAACAGCTCAGGGTTCATATCGCAGCAGGAGGAAGAGAAAATGGTATCAGAGGGAGAAGATGTAAGAGCAATAAGAAGACAGAAGGACGAATACCAAACTATCTGAATGAATAAGAAGAGGAAAAAAGCATACAGATTCTTCTTCTTCTTTCGTTGGCTTGAACTATATTGTCTATATCTGCAATGTTGTTTCTTGTATAAACTTCACTGTCTTTTGTAGTTCATACAGAGGTCCGTATAGTTTTGCTTCCAGTGTTGTTTCTCTGGGCCAGTGGGTTTGCCTCAATATATCATATTCGGGGCAGTCTTGAAGTATGTGCTCTGCAGTCTGGGGTGCCCGTCCACATGTACACATGGCTGAACTGCCAATCTTAAATTTTTTTATACATGTGGTTGCGGAGTCGGCTGTGTCCTGTTCTGAGGCGCAGAATGACAATTTGTTCTGATCTCTTCATAGCTTGGTAATCGTCCTGCGTTGGTGTTAGTGGCTTTCTGATTGATAGCAAACAGATGAAGTTAAAGAAATTGAGAAAAAAAGAAAGAAGAAGCAGCTATAGTAAGAAAGGAGATGAAAAGAAAGCAGGCAAACGTGATTTGTAAGGAAGTAAAATAAGTCGAAGAAAATGAGAAAAAAAAGAATACTATTGTCTATCTTGTCGCTGCATAAAATTCAATTTATTTTATTCTCTCTTCCCCTGTCCCCTTTTTTCTCTGATGTTCTCTTCTTAAAATAAACATTTAAAAAATCGTATTATAAAAGACTAAATATTTATCATGTCTAATCCTTGTTTATATCTGGCTGTTGGAGAACAGGATTATCTGACCTAAGTAAGGTGTCAGTTTGGGTGAAAATAAAGCTTACAGGTTTAACGTGGCTTAGGCGAAAATCACCTGTCGCGATATCGGAAAGACGTGGGCTCGAATCTTATTCAAGGTCTATATGTTTCAGCATACGTTCTTCTTGCCGTCACGTTCCTGGCCCTCAATGTGGGCTTAGTCGATGTCTGGCCTTCTGTGAAAATTGCGAGATATTCACTTCCAAGATCCTTTTCTTGTATATACAATAGGGATCCTCTATCTGTTGACATCGAGACAGATTGACAAAGGACAGACATGACAGGAGAACAGAGATTAACTCTTTATATCCCACGAAGTATTTATCTTTCACTCACGGACCAAAATGGATGCTGTTTTCTCCCCTACATGTGATGTTTGAATAACACAAACATTAAGTATATAAAGACGATAACGATGGGATAGGACAGACACTGAGAAGACCTGTTAATAGCAATACAAGGCAGTCTTTGTTCTGAAATGCCTAGGGCAAGAGATGTAAAGGGAGACCAAAGAACACGCGGGAAAGAGAACTGGAAACAGAATGAAAGTGCTGAGGAAGACATGGAAAGACCGTGAGCTAGTGGCACGTGACAGGAAGTCATGGCGTACATTTGTTGAAGGCCTATGCTCCTTGGGGAGCTGAAGGGTGGTGACGATGATGAAACACACACACATACACACACATACAGACACACACATACAGACACACACATACACACACGCACACACACACATATATATATAAAATATCTTATAACATGTATAAAATAGTTGTAACTTAGCTAAATAATATTTTAAAGTGCAAGTCTTGTAGGCAACAACATTTTATGTTTTATACTGCGTAAATTTGAAAATATCCAGACGTCCTTTGGGAGAATACTGTCCCAAATATGAGGAGCCAAAAAACTCATGGGGAGAAAGAGTTAATGCAAATGAAGCGGAAAAAAATCAAGAGAGAAAAAAAAACTCTTGCATAATTGCGAGGGCCATATTCTTTATCAAGGATCGCTTTAAAGTAGATCCTGATATACTGACAGATCCCAAAAAATGGTGGGGGGAGGGGGGGGGGGAGAGAACTTGGTATACCTCTGGGTGACAAAGGAGGAGGACAAGAGAGAGTATGTAAAAGTAAAAGAAATTTAAGTCTATCCCTCTCCCGTGGGCATTGACAAGCGCGGTAATATCAAGATTAAAGGTACATAACTTAATTCTCAGTGAAAACTCATGAGCCAGCTTATAACAATTCACATTACTCCATGAGATAGGAACGCCATCTTTTCACTGAAGTGAAATGAACATTTGGTAATATATAATTTAGTTTGAGTTTTCCACCGTTCTGTTGACGAACTAGCAGGAATGAGATCTATTCACTGAAGTGAACATTTGGTAATATATAATTTAGTTGAGTTTTCCACCGTTCTGTTGACGAACTAGCAGGAATGAGATCTATTCACTGAAGTGAACATTTGGTAATATATAATTTAGTTGAGTTTTCCACCGTTCTGTTGACGAACTTGCAGGAATGAGATCTTTTCACTGAAGTTAATATTCGGTAATAAAAAATTTAATTTTAATTTTCTACCGTTCTGTTGACGAACTAGCAGGAATTAAATCTTTTCCCTGAAGGGAAGGGAACATTCGGTAATATGTAATTTAGTTTGGATTGTCCATCGTTCTGTTGACGAACTAGCAGGAAAGAGATCTTTTTACTGAAGTGAAGTGAACAATTGGTAATATATAATTTAGTTTCAATTGTCCACCGTTTTGTTGATGAACTAGCAGGAATGAGATCGTCCGATACAGATAAAGTTACTTGTTAGCTGCAATTTATTTTAATTTTCAAACACTCCGAACCTCAAAAGAGATATAATTTTATCAAGATAGATTTTTAGAGAGCGTAGTGCCTCTAAAGTAGATAACCACAGCTCCTGTGTTTCCTGCCGTTTTACTATAACATCAAATTTTCTGAGGCAGAATGAGATGGAAATCAAAATCGAACTAGTGTTTACATGCCTGTGTTTGAGCATCACGTCTATTAAAATATGCGTAGCCATACTGCAAAATAATTGATCAAGGCATGGCAAAAAAGGTTACCAGTGAAACGGATAAAGAACCTTTGGGCGACAGGAATTCCGTCCATACATATGATTCTTACACATTTCTAAAGGATACAAGAAGAAATAAGAAGAATTTGAAGAAGAAAAGGAAATGACGAAAAATTACAAGAAGAAGAAGAAGAAGAGAATTATAGTCGTATAGATAGGCTGGACTAGAGAAACTTACTCATTCCAGAGACACATCTTCTCCTTAAACTATTCATCCGTGAAATCTATTTCAAGAAGTAGAGCAGAAATAGGACGAAGAGGAAGAAGAAAAATGAGAAGGACAATTTTCACCTACATTAGTCAATAACAGTTTTAGAGAACTCTAAATTTAGAGTACTGTCAATTATAGTTCTGTTGTATTCGTAAACAGTAGCGAATTCGACTATGATTTCCACAAGCATTTACAAGTCAAAATACCATCGTCCCAATCTGGATTCGAATCGCAGATTTTTCATTATCAACAAGTTTATCTCAAAGCCACATTGCATAAAATCTAGCAAATATTGTTGACAACTTAAATGGTAGTCTTCCAATCGTGGTCTAGCAGAAGCCATTCTGCCAGGAAACGTGGCTTCAGACCATTCGTGGCCTGTCATATGTGCAGCCAGGAATAGGAACGTTGATATGTCCGTCAGTTGTGGGGAAGCAACTCAAGTGTTTGTTTTTGCCATTTGATATACGGTATGATGATCGTTGAGTGTCTTTAGTATCATTCTTGTATCTAAAAATTTGTTAAATGGTGTTTTCTTTTTCAATTACTGTGCAGAGACCTTTAGGATGTTTTACGTATCATTTTTCTTTTTTTAACACTTTTATTTAATTTATGTGACCGTTATTTGGATGTTTCAAATCTTAAAACATCTATTGGTTCGCTTGGTTTCCGATGACCTAGGGCAGCGGTTTTCAACCTGTGCGCCGTGGCGTCCTGGGGCGCCATGACTGACGGTCAGTGGCGCCGTGGGTGGGCGTGGATTGTTTTTGTATTTAGCTGTAAAGAAAACACAGACCTGTGGGAAATTTCATTTTTGGTGTTTGTCAACCTGCCTGACCCCGGAGAAATTTCACTTTTGATGTTGGCCGGCCTTTGAAGTCCCGCTCCCCCGACCCGCCTATCAACTTTCCGCGCATTCTCCTCGCGCGACCATAATAGGTAACACGGTGATTTTTCTGTTTTTAAACGTTTTTTGATTCTGTTGTGATTTTTTAAATTTGGTAAGTGTTAGTAAAAAGCGAGAACTTGTTGAGGATGACAAGAAAAGTGGTAATGAGGAAAGGAAACGTAAGTATAGAAAATACGACGAAGGTTACTTAGATTTTGGTTTCACGTGCACTCTTGTGAGCAATAAAGAGCGTCCACAGTGTGTTTTGTGTTTCAAAGTACTCTCTATCGAATGTATGCTGCCTAGCAAATTGAAGCGCCAATTTAGAAAGTGTTCATAAGAATGACGTTGGCAAACCAAGAGAATATTTTTCTAGAAAGCTGAGTCAAATGAAAGAACAAAAATCAGCATTTTCTAAGCAGGCGACAATCTCGAGTAAAGCTTTTCTAGCGTCCTACAAGGTAGCAAACCGGGTAGCAAAATGTAAGAAACCCCATACGATTGCAGAAGAATTCGTTTTACCGTGTGCTATTTATACGGTGTCCATTATGGTTGGAGAGTTCGTGGGAAAACAGCTTTTGCCCATTCCTTTGTCGGACAGTACATTCAGCCGTCGAATTCAAGGTTTAGGAGAGGATCTTAATGAACAGATTATAGAAAAAAAATGAGGGGGAAGGACTTTGCTTTGCAGCTTGGTGAGGCCACTAATAGCGATAGAGATGCTCATTTAATCTGTTATGTGCGGTTTGTTGATGAAAAAAACGAGTAGGGGAAGATCTTTTTTGTACGGACATAAATACAGGTACGACAGGCAAAGATTTATTTGAAATTGTGGACAACATCATGGCGGAAAATAAAATAGACTGGGCTCATTGTGTTGGTGTGTGTACCGATGGTGCTTGTTCACTGTCGGGCTGTTACAGTGGCCTACAAGCCCTCATCCGCGGCAAAGCTCCTGATGCTGTTTGGACCCATTGAATTATCCGTTGGGAAGCACTTGCTTCACAGCATTTGAGTGTTGATTAGAATGAAGTCCTGCAAACTGTCATAAATGTGGTGAAATTTATTTAAACTCGACCTTACAGAGCTAGATTTTTCTGTAAAATGTTCACGATATGGGGGCTGAGCATAAGTCTCTCTTATTTTATAGCAGCACTCGATGGCTTTAAATAGGAAATGTATTATCGAGCATTTTTGAACTTAGGCGGGAACTCTATTCTTATCTTGAAGAAGAAAACCATGTCAATGCTAAGTGCTTTCTGGACACTGACTTCCTGTTAAAAGTTGCATACCTCTGTGATCTTTCTGATAAGTTGAATTCGTTGAATAAGTCTCTGCAAGGAAGTGAAACTCATTTGATTCAACTTACTGACAAAGTTTCGGCCTTCAAAAAGAAGCTTCTTCTTTGGAAGAGAAAAATCAATGAAGGAGGAGAAATGGACTACTTCCCAGGTTTGCAGCAGTTCATTACAGGCAATGAAATAGATTTTAGTGCAGATATGGTTTCTTTAATTCACGGACACTTATCTCAACTCAGAGTTCATTTTGAAAAAATACTTTCCTGAAAACTGTGACAGGTTTCAGTGGGTTCAAAATCCCTTCAATAGTGATGCTCCTTCGGACTTCAGTACTGCAGAAGAGGAAGAACTGATAGAACTTTCATTAGACTCTTCACTACAAGCGAAGTTTCCATCCATGGCATTGCCGAAATTTTAGTATTCAGTAAAACAGGAGATCCCAAGCTTGAGCAAGAGATCACTGCAGATATTAATTCCTTTTGCAACCTCCTATCTCTGCGAGGCTGGGTTTTCAGCAGTGGCTGTCATAAAAACCAAGTTCAGATCAAGACTTGATGTGGAGAAGGAAATGAGGGTAGCTGTATCTCAAATGGTGCCAAGATTTGACAAGCTGTGTAACAACAAGCAAGCTCATGTTTCACACTGATTCGACTGGTACTTTATTCGTCATATGTTTTTTTAGTTTTACTGTACAAGTTTTGTGTTACAGAGATTGAATCATGAGTGCAATATATCAATGAATGATTTTCAGACAAAAATATAAAAAAGTGTTAGAAAGAAACTACTTTATCTGTGCTGTTTTCTTTTTTATAGTAAGGGTTTTCAAAGTGCACTTTGTGTATATTTTTTCTTGTACGTTTAATGTTTTCACAGATTGTCCAATTGCAATTTTTTTTTAAATTACGTTAAAAAAATACTTTGTTTAAAAGCTTTTCCAAAGCTCTCCTGTTAAAAAAAAGTTAGGCTAAATGTCGAAACATCGCTAGAGTGTTTACCAGTTATCCCACAGGGGAGCCGCAGAAAGAATGTAGTTGGTCAGGGGAGCCATGGACTCAAAAAGGTTGAAAACCGCTGACCTAGGGAGTTGGAATTTTGCACACGACCCTCTATTGTGGTACATTTTAAACTTAAAAATTTGAAGGAATTTCAAATGACCTGTTGCTAACACGCAATTCAAAAGTAAAGCCGAAAAAGTCATAGAATTTTTACAAGATTACTCATGTAAAAGGATAGCAGAATTAGATCATGTTGTACACAAAATTGTGAATAGGATCAAAGAATTCAATGGCGTACACAAAATTGTGAACAGGAGCAGAGAACTTTTCCATTTTTAGTACATTTTAAAATAAAAGGTATTGTTGACTGTTGATCAAAATCGAAATTGCACTCCTGGCAAACCCATATGTGCTCTGTCTCCTTTAGGAAATGTCGAGGGGTATAAATGCCGATTGTTCCTGTTACGCGCTGGTTGTATACACACCGGATGCTTCATCTCATACGTCCATCTCTACTAGTCTTACGTTTGATGCCAAATTCCAGCAATCTTAGCCTTGATGATTCATCGAATGCAGTGTCAGTCTCTAATAAGTGATCATTAATTGCTCTCAGTATCTCTACCTTATCCATATCCAATGCATTTTCTAATGGGTGCTCTTGAAGCTAGTCTGTCAGCTCTTTCATTGCTGCGTACCCTTATATGACCAGGACAGTAGATCCACCCCAGTTCCTGTAAATTCGAGGCTTCTATGGAGGTTTTCCATTCATGCTGGAGTCATCCACTTTAGTCCTTCCGAAGCATGGATTGTGAGCCTGATACAATAACTGCCCTTGTTAACGAAGTTTCAGACAGCCACCTCAAGGCTGCAGGAGCTGCCTCTTTTAGGGGTCATTTCTAGGGTATGCCTTTCGAGTAAAATTAAAGTATGTGGCCTAACAAGTGTTTCCCCGTTACTTGTTAACAACGTTTAAAATGATTTTCCCATATGATTAACTGTTCAGCAGGGGTAGACAAACCACGAGCTCTGGTGACCCAATTTGACAACACTGAGGTCTCTAAAGATCCACGTTGATAAAATCGTTGATAATATTCAAAATTTGGAATAAATGCTGCCTATTTGTAACTTTCATCTTTGACAGGAGATCTGGCTTCTGGACTTCCATCGATAGAGGGGTAGAAAATTCAAAATAAATAATATTTTACCGTATGCTAGCTTCGCTTCAATCTAAAGAATGCGTTCACATCTTTTACAATTTACGGATAAAGCGAGTGTTAGCTCGTGTGTTTTCACTGGAAGCGTGTGTCGTAAATTTATTATGAGAGAAAAGAGTCGTAGAAATAGTGGTCCGGTTTAGAGTGGAAAATGATGATGGAAAGCTCAGTGATAGAAAATGTAGAGATTTAATAGTTACTTCACAGCGTGCTGGAGGAAAGTAAAGACAGACTTATTTACGACAAATCGTGTCTCTCAATCTTCTCTTTCACTCTCCTGGTCAAACAATTATTTGCCAGTTTTCCAGACTCGCATCTGCGCGCTCACCGATTTGGTGTTTTCAAACACACACACGACGTTGATACAAACTATATTAAACGAATAGGGGAAATGTTGGGCTTTGGGTATGTCCAACACACAGAACTAAATGAGTTTAGGTGATTTTATTCACTTTAAACATCAATTACTAAAAATATCAGATATTACATAAATTATCATAAATACACAAATGCAAATAACAAATTTGGGAGGGGTGAAGAAGATTGGTATCGACTAAGCCCTTCCCGCTTATTAGACAAAGACAAACCCAGTCCAGAGATAGATAATATCAGGAACACGGGTACGTTAACCTAACAGTAAAGTTAATTACTCTGAAAGAGGTGTTACCAAGTTAGGTATAAGTGATAGAAAAAAAAAACCTGTTCTTCCCAGCTGTTCTTCCCTTTACTAAGCAAATGGAAAGGAGGTGGTTTTAAACAGAGTTAACAAATTATCAACTATCCCACTTAAAGGAACAATGTAGGGTATACAGAAAAGATATATGTTACCAGGTAAGCAAGTTAACAAAATGGTCACACAAAAGAATTAATTTCCTGTCATTCATACACGCGCTAGCAAAGGCCTTCACTCATCTTGCTCTCACTTACCGATTGTGAAAAAATCTTGCACTCCATAGAATAACACAACAGCAGTTACACCTCAACTAAATGTATGAGTGTTTGTTCAAGTTCTAGCCCCAGATTATCGGGTAGGCGGTCAGCACATAAAAGGATCCCGTAATCGCTGGAAAATGAATCTGTAGTTGTGTCTCTTTTCTTAATAACAGTTTCTATGGGAGGGCACGGTCTCTGATACCGGGGTGAGGATGGTGTGGTCTATTTGACTATGCCGCGGATAATAAAATTCTTACGCGTGCTGGTACACTTTATCCGTGAGGTATGGTTTAAGTCCAGTGAGAAAACTAGTCACATCACTGTTCAGGAAATTATGAATTATCTCTCTGTGTCAGTAAACTAACAAAGCTCGGGCCAGTGTTCTTCTTCCCGTTACGACTTAAGTTGTTTGATGGTGCGTTAAATTTGTCTTTGGGTGTGCTTTCTTTGCTATAAGTTAGATAGCGGAATTCCAAACATAGAATCGCCTCAAAGATTAAAAATTTACACAGTCTCAACAAGTTCTGCGTCAGGGGAACTCTACACACTGTTTATGCTTTGCTTTGCTTAGATTGATTTCTTTATTGCTTTCTTAATGCTGGGATCGCACAGGTTACGATCACTCTGTATGAAAGAAAAAAAAGACATGTAATATACCGAAAACAAATAACCTTCTAAAGCGCGATGAATTTCCCGTTAAGCCTATTATATATATGCTCGCGTATTTAATTATGTATTTAATAAACACTGCGCGAATTCTAGTGGTTAAAAAACACACATCTATAAAACTAGGACTTAACTGAATTTATTAATTATAAATTCCTTCGCGACTTTAAAAGTTAATTTAAGCATCTATTATCTTTTGAAATAATATAATAGATAGATCATTATATTTAAAACTGGAACTCTTGAGATGGTTTAATTAAATAGATTTAAATTAACACAAAATCCCTTTAAATAGAATGACTGAGCTAGACCACTGATCACTTTACACAATATATATTTACCGCTTTGCACAGAATTAGAAATCACTGCAAATATATATAAAATCCAGGGGAAAATCTATAACAAGATTTCAATAAAGCTAGTGCTTCTGTAAAGGTCTGGCCAGCGAGTGATAACGTGTCTAGTTCTACATGGTCTATTTAGCTAAAATGAAATGTAAGTTGAGTGGGACATGATAAACTTGACAACTTATTTGATCTCACGAACTTTTGGGGATCTGACCGCCAAATCAAGAGAAGAAGCCGCCCCCTGGTCTTCGTATCCGCTCGCTGCTGCCCGTTTCGCTTTCCCCCGTTCGCTCGGTTCCTCGATTGACACCGAGACGCGAAATTAGCGGCAAGCAACTGCGTCTCGTATCAGGGAAAACTACTGTCTTTGATAGCGCCGATAGTCTCCCCTAAGATCCCTCGGTCTGTCTCTTTGATCTCGTCGCTGTATCCTACATGAGTCCCGGTGGAATGCGTTCTGGCAAACGAAAAGTTACAACAAATGTTCAGGGGTTCTAATGTTATGAAAAGCTAAAGGTCCCTTTAAATCATCCATCATATCAGGGAAAATTCACTAGTCAAACTAGACGTACGTCACAATCGTCCCCACTTTTAGACATGAAACCATTTTTCATGTTTTCATTTTTGACAATGGAGGTGACCTGATTGGTGATTTTAGGATGAGTGGTATCTTCAGTTTGCTCTTCTTCCTCTGTAGACCAGTTTCTACTCAGAAAATCAGCCCCGACATTCTGTCTTCCCGGAATATATTCCACTTTGAAAGAATAAACGCTTAAAAGAAGCGCCCAACGCATGATCCTTGCGTTAAATTCTTTATTGGCACCAAGAAATGCTAACGGAGCGTGGTCTGTTTGCACCGTGAACGATGTACCATAAAGAAACTCATGATGGCGTCTGATACCGTCAATCAGAGCAAGACATTCCCTTTCAACTACGCTGTAGTTCCGTTCCGCTTTATTTAATTTCCGACTGCCATAGGCAACTGGAAATAGCATGTTCAGGTCACTGTCATCGGCTTGAAGCAGTGTTGACCCGATGCCCTGACCTGACGCGTCGACTCTCAGTACAAAAGGTTTCTTGAGGTCAGGCAACCTCAAAATGGGGTATGCAGACAACTGTCCTTTCAAAGTGCTATACGCGTGTTCGCACTTTTGATCCCATATGACCTTATCAGGACAACCTTTCTTTGTGAGGTCAGTCAGAGGTGCCGTCAGTCCGTTGAAGTTCTGGATGTACTTCTGATAGTATGCACATAGCGATATGAAGGAACGTACGTCTTTCTTCGTTCGGGGTCTTTTTGCTGCCACTATTTTCTCCACGTTCTTCTTAATAGGCCAACTGCATCCGTGAGAAATAGTGTGCCCCAGGAAGTCTAACTGTTCAAACCCGATGAGACATTTGCTAGGTCTGGCTGTGAGACCCGTTTCCTGTAGTCTCCTGAGGAGCATAGCAACCGTAGCAATATGTTCTTCATAGGTTTCCGATGCAATTAAGATGTCATCCATGAAATTTTGGATATGGGGACTTTGCAAAGGTTGTAGAAGCTTCCTCATCATCCTGGTGAACACTCCTGGTGCGTTATGCAAACCGAACGGCATCACGTTAAATGTGTAATGTCCTTCACTAGTGCTGAAAGCTAACAAAGGTTTAATTTCCTCCTTGACTGGTATTTGATAATAACCTTTACTGAGGTCAATCTTGGAGAAGATCTTAGCTTTGCTGAGCTTGGTGAACAACTCAGAAACAGTTTGGAGAGGTTCGGGCTGGAATTCCGTTACAGCGTTTAGCAACCTGTAATCAATGCACAGCCGAACTTCCTTATTGGGCTTCTGCAACAGCACTACGCTCGAGCTGTAAGGAGATGTAGACTCACTGATAATTCCTGCCTGACGCAGCTTGTCTATTTCTCCGCGAAGTGCATCAGCTTTAGCGTACGGGATGGGGTAAACTCTGGTTTGAACAGGGGTCTCGTTTGTTAATTTCATATCAAATTCAATGAGATTTGTTCGACCAGGTACATCCGTTAAGACTGCACTGTACTGTTTTAGTAGAGCCCTGGTTTCTGTTTGTTGTTCTGGTGAGAGATTGTCGCCGAACTTGACATCTTTAAAGGATTCTGTGGGTTGCAATGGATACTCCATGCAACCATCATCATCTTCCTCGTCTTCCGTTGCTATGGCGACAGCCAGGAGATGCTCGGAGGATGGCACCGGTCTTTCCAAATATTTCTTTAGCAGATTTATGTGGAAGACCTTCTCCTTTCCTTTGATGGAGATCTTGTAGTTGGTACGTGAGATCTTTTTAAGGACGGTAAACGGTCCTTGCCATCCGATGCGAAGTTTATTGCTTCCGGTTGGAAGTAGCAATAGGACTTTCTCCCCTGGTTGTAGTTCTCTCTCTTTTGCAGCTTTGTTGTATCTTTTAGTAATTTTAGCGCGGGCTTTCTTAAGGTTGGTAGTAGCTAGATCCCATCCTAGCTTTAGCCTTTCCTTAAGCTCAGATACATACTTGCTTGCAGAGACGACTGTCTCGTCAGCCTTCTGGTCTGTCAGGGACCGAAGTAAGGCTTCTAGTGGCCCCTTAATAGGTCTGCCAAATAAAAGTGTAGCTGGCGCAAAACCCGTAGACGCTTGGGGTACCTCTCGGTAGGCGAATAAGGCAGCCGATATATATTGGTCCCAGTCTTCCGGTTTCTCCTGACCCAGCTTACGTAACATCATGGTGAGGGTACCGTTAAAACGCTCCACGAGCCCATTTCCGGCCGGATGGTAGGGACTTGTGTGGATATGTTTGGCCCTCAAGATCTTAAAGATCTCCTCCATTAACAGGCTACGGAATTGGGATCCATTGTCCGTCAAAACTTGTTGAGGGAATCCCAACCGTGTAAAAATTTGCACAAGGGCTTCTGCGACATGCTTGGAATTAGTGCATGGTAGCGGTACGGCTTCGGCCCACATAGTGCAAGTGTCAACTAAGGTCAGGATGAACCTGTTCCTTCTTTTGGTCTTTTCCAGAGGACCAATAATGTCGACAGCAACCCGTTCAAATGGAGTCCCTACTATTGGCATTTGCCCCATAGGTACTGGGGGTGTCAAGTGCTTGGGTGCTACCCGTTGGCACTGGGCGCAGGATTTCACGTACCTGACAATGTCAGAGTTCATTCCTGGCCACCAATAGTGGTTTTTTATTCGCTGAATAGTGGCGTTTTGTCCCATGTGTCCGCTAAAGGGAAGAGAGTGCCCCATTTCTAAGATCTGGTTTCTGTACTGCGTCGGTACTAGGAGCTGGTTATTCCCCGTGTCCGGGTTGCCCGTTCTACGATACAATACACCATCCTTAGAAAAGATGTCTCCGTTGTGTCTGGGGTCCTTAGCCATGGGCAGTTTTTTAAAGCAGGGCGCCAGAGTAGGGTCCTTTTGTTGCGCCTCCTTCAGTTCATTCGGCAACAAGTTTGGCGCAGGCTCCCTCTCCTTCTTGGCTTGCCCTCTTGTGGTTACCGCTGCCACAATCGGCTCCTTAGGTCTCCCAATGAACACATATCTACATCCCAGGATAACTGGGTAGATCGGATCATCCATTATGGCCGCTTTAATAACTCCTCTGACAAAGTCAGAGTGTATTTCTACCAGTGCGATAGGAAGCGTCCTGGGTGCATCACTCCTGAAAACTCCACTAAGTTTGACGGTTTCCTCTGTCTCCTGACCGGGTTTGACTAGGTGCCTAGCGACAATACAATCAAAACTTAATCCAGTGTAAAAAAGACAAGTAGTGGAGGTACCGTTCAAAATTACAGTTCCTCGAGTTGAGGGTCGGTCCCCCTCAGGTTGAGAATCACTGACATTGACTCTACCTTTCGAGGCTGTATGCAAACATCCAATGCGGTTTGCACCGGTTTGTTTGCCCTGATCAGACGTTCCTGGTGTAGGGGTCTTCCCTTTTCCTTGACCTTGGTGGCCGCGCTGCCACGTAGGCTTGTTGGGTTGATCAGAATTGTTGTTGGGGGGGGTATCGGGTTTTGTAGAATTTCGATTTTTCCTGGGGAGGTTTCTGGGTATTGTTATCTCGTTGGTTATAATGTTGAGAGGAAGTGGAAGAATAGGATGCCTGTTCTAGATTCTGTTTTCGAGATGGCTCATCGGTGGGTTTACGTTTAGTGCTGGGAAGTTCGGCCATTGCATTGCTATAGCGTTCGGCTTTATTGAGTATGTCTTCAAGCCTGACTGCCCCCTGTTCAGCCAAAAATCTACGTGTTTCATTCGACAAAGTGGATTTTATCTGCTCCACAAGAACAAGTTCGAGGAGTCCCTCATATGAAAGAGGTAGGTCAGATAATTCAATGCACTTTGTCAGATAACCCGTGAGACGTGAAGAGAACTGTGGAAATGTTTCCGTGCTCTCTTTTCGGCTGTTTCTGAACAACTGCAGAAACTTTCGGGCAGTCATCTCAAACTGCTGTAGTAAGGCCTTTTTCAACATGTCGTAATCATGTTGATTCGGTCCCAGCTTTGTGTACACGTCATAAGCATTGCCTTTCAGTGACGTTGAAAGTTTGAGCGCCCAGCGGGTACTCTCTAACCCATAAAGATTCGCGAGTCTCTCGAATTTTTCTAGGTAGCTGTCAATTTTTTCGTTAGGGCTAGGAAAAGATTCTAAAGAAAACGACGTAGCAGTTAATTGGGCAGATTGAGTACTGGAGAGGTCCATTGATTGAGACTGGGGCGAAGACGGCTCTCCGTTAGTCGAAGTAGAGGCGCCCCGACTCTCTAGAGCCTTAAGCGCCAGTTGATGCTGTCTTTCCTTGTCTCTCTCTCTCTCTCTGCGAGTTTCCATCTCTGCTTCAATTTTCTTCTGTTCCAAAAGACGTTCTTCCGCTTCTTTCTTATCTGCCCTCTCCTGGGCTTCTCTCCTCTCTGTTCTTTCTTTCTCTTCCTTCCTCTCAGCTTCGGCTCTCTGTTGCTTCGTATTCCTCTCAGCTTCGGCTCTCTGTTGCTCCGCGTCATATATTTCCAATTCCTGGTTAATAAACGCGTTTGCAGCTTCTGCATCTAATCCTGCCTCTTTCGCTTCCAGCCTCAAGATGGACCTCATCTTTATCCTCTCTGCCATTGTTAAAGAATAAGATGAAGTATGTCTAGAGAACTAGTAAGAAGCAACGCGAAAGGGAGGAACTCTGAACCGCTACGAGAAAAAAAACACAAGTACAAATTTACCTGTGTTACCTCCTACCTGTACTGTGCAAACTTATCGCTGCTATTATCTGGCAATTAAGGCTCTAAACGCAAGCGACTATGCCACTTAATGGTAAGTTACACTGGAAAAGAATCTACTTTTACTAACAGTAGAGAAAAATTTATATTAAAACAATTTAAAAGGAAAAAAAAAAATTTTCCTAAATTTTTAATCTCTGACAACAAACTCCGTCCCTAAAGTCAATTATTGAGATGAGACGTTGTTAACTTAATTTTTAAAAATCAGAACAATCCGTCTTTAGCTAAGCTCAACTCTTTTTGACTTCAAAAACCTTAGTGACTGTAAAACAATCACGCAATCCCAGCAACTTTTATAAAGAAAGAAATATAATTATCTCCGCCAGAGGATAATTAAAATAGCAAATATATTTGTTTATCTGTACTTTCTACTGCTGTGGAGAGAAAACAACCTGTAAATATGCTGTGTGGACAACCCAAATACTTAAAGAACGTTTGTCTAGGGGTGTAATTATTTATTTATTTCCCTAATTCACAAAGACAAATCATTCACACTCTACCTAGTTAGACCCAAACTAAATCAGACTCAAAATATCTTTAACCCGGCTATGCGATTGCCTAAAATGTAGCTCAAGATCCCAGAACCAGCCCACAAATATGTGTGCATCAAATGTATCTCAAAATTATCCCAGACGAGCCAGCCAAATATTGTCGTAAATTTATTATGAGAGAAAAGAGTCGTAGAAATAGTGGTCCGGTTTAGAGTGGAAAATGATGATGGAAAGCTCAGTGATAGAAAATGTAGAGATTTAATAGTTACTTCACAGCGTGCTGGAGGAGAGTAAAGACAGACTTATTTACGACAAATCGTGTCTCTCAATCTTCTCTTTCACTCTCCTGGTCAAACAATTATTTGCCAGTTTTCCAGACTCGCATCTGCGCGCTCACTGATTTGGTGTTTTCAAACACACACACGACGTTGATACAAACTATATTAAACGAATAGGGGAAATGTTGGGCTTTGGGTATGTCCAACACACAGAACTAAATGAGTTTAGGTGATTTTATTCACTTTAAACATCAATTACTAAAAATATCAGATATTACATAAATTATCATAAGTACACAAATGCAAATAACAAATTTGGGAGGGGTGAAGAAGATTGGTATCGACTAAGCCCTTCCCGCTTATTAGACAAAGACAAACCCAGTCCAGAGATAGATAATATCAGGAACACGGGTACGTTAACCTAACAGTAAAGTTAATTACTCTGAAAGAGGTGTTACCAAGTTAGGTATAAGTGATAGAAAAAAAAAAAACCTGTTCTTCCCAGCTGTTCTTCCCTTTACTAAGCAAATGGAAAGGAGGTGGTTTTAAACAGAGTTAACAAATTATCAACTATCCCACTTAAAGGAACAATGTAGGGTATACAGAAAAGATATATGTTACCAGGTAAGCAAGTTAACAAAATGGTCACACAAAAGAATTAATTTCCTGTCATTCATACACGCGCTAGCAAAGGCCTTCACTCATCTTGCTCTGACTTACCGATTGTGAAAAAATCTTGCACTCCATAGAATAACACAACAGCAGTTACACCTCAACTAAATGTATGAGTGTTTGTTCAAGTTCTAGCCCCAGATTATCGGGTAGGCGGTCAGCACATAAAAGGATCCCGTAATCGCTGGAAAATGAATCTGTAGTTGTGTCTCTTTTCTTAATAACAGTTTCTATGGGAGGGCACGGTCTCTGATACCGGGTGAGGATGGTGTGGTCTATTTGACTATGCCGCGGATAATAAAATTCTTACGCGTGCTGGTACACTTTATCCGTGAGGTATGGTTTAAGTCCAGTGAGAAAACTAGTCACATCACTGTTCAGGAAATTATGAATTATCTCTCTGTGTCAGTAAACTAACAAAGCTCGGGCCAGTGTTCTTCTTCCCGTTACGACTTAAGTTGTTTGATGGTGCGTTAAATTTGTCTTTGGGTGTGCTTTCTTTGCTATAAGTTAGATAGCGGAATTCCAAACATAGAATCGCCTCAAAGATTAAAAATTTACACAGTCTCAACAAGTTCTGCGTCAGGGGAACTCTACACACTGTTTATGCTTTGCTTTGCTTAGATTGATTTCTTTATTGCTTTCTTAATGCTGGGATCGCACAGGTTACGATCACTCTGTATGAAAGAAAAAAAGACATGTAATATACCGAAAACAAATAACCTTCTAAAGCGCGATGAATTTCCCGTTTAGCCTATTATATATATGCTCGCGTATTTAATTATGTATTTAATAAACACTGCGCGAATTCTAGTGGTTAAAAACACACATCTATAAAACTAAGACTTAACTGAATTTATTAATTATAAATTCCTTCGCGACTTTAAAAGTTAATTTAAGCATCTATTATCTTTTGAAATAATATAATAGATAGATCATTATATTTAAAACTGGAACTCTTGAGATGGTTTAATTAAATAGATTTAAATTAACACAGAATCCCTTTAAATAGAATGACTGAGCTAGACCACTGATCACTTTACACAATATATATTACCGCTTTGCACAGAATTAGAAATCACTGCAAATATATATATAAAATCCAGGGGAAAATCTATAACAAGATTTCAATAAAGCTAGTGCTTCTGTAAAGGTCTGGCCAGCGAGTGATAACGTGTCTAGTTCTACATGGTCTATTTAGCTAAAATGAAATGTAAGTTGAGTGGGACATGATAAACTTGACAACTTATTTGATCTCACGAACTTTTGGGGATCTGACCGCCAAATCAAGAGAAGAAGCCGCCCCCTGGTCTTCGTATCCGCTCGCTGCTGCCCGTTTTGCTTTCCCCCGTTCGCTCGGTTCCTCGATTGACACCGAGACGCGAAATTAGCGGCAAGCAACTGCGTCTCGTATCAGGGAAAACTACTGTCTTTGATAGCGCCGATAGTCTCCCTTAAGATCCCTCGGTCTGTCTCTTTGATCTCGTCGCTGTATCCTACATGAGTCCCGGTGGAATGCGTTCTGGCAAACGAAAAGTTACAACAAATGTTCAGGGGTTCTAATGTTATGAAAAGCTAAAGGTCCCTTTAAATCATCCATCATATCAGGGAAAATTCACTAGTCAAACTAGACGTACGTCACAGCGTGGAACACGTATCTTCAATCCTGGGGATACTGCGCTTTGAAATGCCGACGGGAGAGACGGCTGGTTCGAAATCTACTTAGCTGTTTATATTAAAAAAAGAAAAAGGTAAAGGAACCCGTTACACGCCCATTGAGGCATATTGGGAATATGGTGTTAGGCCCATATTATCTTGACCGTCGGCACATGAGGGGTGATGTGGTCGGTATCACGCCGGCCGCCTTAACCTTCCCAGAGTTGCTCTGGTACCAATTTGGGGCTGGGTCGACCCAGGAGCCGTTTGTGGCCTAAAAAATTCCCGCCTCATCTGGGGATCGAACCATAGACCACTGCGCTAGGAAGCCAGTGCACTAACCACTATGCTACCGCGGCTCCCAGCTGTTTATATATATGCATATATACTTATTTAGTCGTTCCCCTTCTACCGTGAGGTGTAGAGGTTTGGAAGAGAGAGCGCCAGACTATCCTATCGGCTGTCTTCCTCCTGGCCTGGTTCCATTCTAGTCCTCGGTACTTCAAAGATTGTCTAATGTTGTTCTCCCAGCGGACTCTGGGTCGTCCTGGGGGTCTGGATCCCTGGCTCTTTGTTTCCCATGCTTGTCGTGGAAGCCGATCTTCTCTCATTCTGCAGACATAGCCAAACCATCTTAGTTGGGATTGTTCTACTTGGGTGTGCAGGGGGTGGGATTTTAGGCCTTGACGTATCGTCTGGTTGCGGACCATGTCTCTTCTTGTTACTTCAACCACTTTCCTAAGATACCTCATTTCTGAGGTTTGGATCTGGCTTTTGTGGGTTGTAGTCATTGCCATGACTCGCATCCATTTGTCAAGACTGGGACATAGGTGGAGCGGTATACAGCCATCTTCGTTTTCTTACTAACCTCTCTCATGCTGAGGAATCCTCGATTTATGGCCTGAAAAAGTATATATATATGTGTGTGTGTGTGTGTGACGTATAATGGAAATATAGTCCACGGTAATCTGACAGTCTTTGTAATCCCGTAAGCGTGCTATGATTTACTAGCAAAACCATGCATTTTTCTGATTGTCTTACTCACACAAGCTTATTTTCATCCACGCCTCTTTTCCCTGAACATAAACAAACGAAGCATATGCTGACTTTCGTGACCTGCCAGTCATAACAGGTAGCGAATGAGATTTGTTTATTAAGTTTCTCACGCGAGCTGATCTGTCAATCATCGGATACCTGACTGACCGTACGTGAATAACACCGGACTTTTTGAAGTAGACCCACGGGCAAAAATCTTTCCCCCAGTACCATTTGAAGTTCGTACACAGAGTGAAGGCGGGGAAACCCCGAGCTCTTTGATCTTCAGAAGCGCGCAAAATTTCGAGAACCCCGTTACACGAATTTAAGTCTTTAATGGCGGTCTAACGCCTGAGAAAAGCCGACCATAAGCCTTTATCTGGGGAACTCATGCTTCTGATTCTCTGGTACACACAATAGTGTGAAAAGTAGCATCATCTATAGATCAGAGAACCATGATGATATATAAACTGTGCTTTCTTAAACCTGCTATCAGTTGTCACTCAGAATTTTCGAAAGGTCTAAGCACGTAGCTGATGACGCCCAATTTATATTATGATTGAGTAATTGGCCGCCAAATGACGCGTGCACCATGAGGTGAGTGATGGTGCCCGTGGTCTGGTTTTGTGAAGTGTGTAGATGATGTACAGTCAAACAATGATCATACAAAAACAGGGCAATCCATACAAAGACGTCAGTTAACTCACGACGTATAAAGTCAATGATGCTTGTAACAGCTAGTGACGTTTTTCTGTATCATTTATTGTGGACGCCACAGTGACAAAATGTATAGTATAGCAATGGACGGTAGACAGCATCATAATAAAGGTGATTCACAGGCATGTCAATACATTATAAGGCTGTAATGTAGTCGGGAAAATTCTCCATCCCTTTCTATCTTAGCCAGAAGATAACCAGATGTATGAGATCAGTTCACTCTCCTTAATCTGACTTCAGCAAGACAGGCACGTCTGCCGAAGTATAAATAATGTCCTCAAAAATATCCTCTAGATAAAGCAAAGGTTTTCCAAACCTAGTTCATGTAAAAGTAGCAAGTAATGGTCACCTGGGACATGCATCAACCGATGCAGTACAATACAGCGACATGTGAGCTGAAAAACAAATCTCGTGACGACGCCTTCTCTGACGAGGCTATGAATCAAAAAAATCGCTCCCGACCAACAATCGATAGAGTTAATTAACAATTAATTTACCTTGCCTTCAGGAAATCCACAGAAATATCACGCCTCCCGACATGTGGGAAACACTAGAGGTATTATCTCGAATAAACGAAATATCCATTAAGAGGACTACACATCCCTGACAGAACAAAAAATAGCGGAGAATCCCCTCAAAGAAGATCTTTTACTATTCAAAACTATCAAAATGACTGGTGGGCGGAATAATCGAAAAGAAAGCAAGACCAGTCATGGGCACCTAAATGCGAAAATAGACCACAGCTCAAAACTTAAGACGCAAATCATACGAAACAGCGATAAGAATGATTACCTTAAAATGGATAACCCATTGCCAACCGTTTTCTGAGAAAACATCCCTAGCATAGCAAAGCTTAACTGCATTCATACCAACGCAGAAACAACATGCTTCACCGAGAAAGTGACTATAAATTTCAAGCAGTTGTTGCCCTTGCGTTATAAAATATATATTGTAATAAAACGATGTTGCGAGAATTTCTCACGCAACAGTAGCCTAGAACCATTGTGGAAGATGTGTCTTCTTTTCTGGTAATAGAAATTAGTGCTTACGTGTTAAAGTGTTAAGTTTTTACCATTATAATTCACTGTGATTTTCTAGCGTTAAAACTAGTGAAATATATAACGCGTAGCTATTTCATACCAGATGTTCAGTTCACCACCCGCTTTCTCACACAAGAAGAGACGGTTTTAGTTGACTGAGTATATGTTAGGCGCAACTGATAGTGACAGAAAAGAATTCACGTTTTATTTCATTGTTGTAGTGGTTTTTGATGTTATTGCATGGTTGTTATGTTACCTAGTGTACTGGATGAGGTCAGCTGTGAAGGCTCCTGAAGATAACAGTTTATGTGAGTTACAGAATGCCTTTCTGCTACCACTTATGACCTCAAACAGACTTATTCTACTATTATGTATTTTAGCTACGTTTAATGTCTAGGGTAATGAAATGTGATGTGTAGGTAATTAAATACACAGACACACACATGTAAACACTAAGTCTAATAATAATAATAATCTCTATGATCAAACCAACTAACACTGGCTTTAGAATTTAGATTTGACAATTTTTTAAATTTATTTAGTCCTGAACCAAATGTTCTTCTGGTCAGGACGTATGAAACAATATGTATTTATCAATAAAAGTGCATATATATATATATTGAATAATCAAAATGAAAATTTTGTACACAGATATATTGTTACATTGGTTAATATTAACACTAACTACAGTGTCTTTGGAAAACTAGCACTGGGTGTCTAGTCGGGGTGATGTCATCATGCCCAATCTCTGTATTATAATGTTCATTGTCTTTGAAATATGGAATTGAGGTATAGTTTTTGTACACCAGGATTTTGTTTATTTATTTTATTGTGGAATAGTTTGATGAATCCACAGCAGGCCAGGTATTCAACTTATCTGGCCTGTGACGATGCAGTAAAGAATTCAAGTGGCCCACTCCTCACAAGTGCTGGAGTAAAATGGTCGGCTTCTTAGGCATCCACTCTTGGACCTCTACAAAGCATCTGGCACTAGCGTAGTGCCAGACCAGAAACTCTGAAACCAAAATTTGTGCCATGTGTCAACACACTGCCTACTGCACCATTTTTACACACAACAAAGCAAAACAAAATTTACAAAGATCGGGTCAGATCTCTCTGACCAACTCAGCACATCTCACCCAGGTGGTATCAAATAGCACCAGTTTCCCATGACTGCATTGCATCCGAAATATGTTCAATAGTCTCCTCTTCCATCCAATAAGGTGGGTGATATGTTCCCACTGATCTCAAATATAGATCTGTCTTTTATAGTCTTAGATATGTTTTCCTATATTATTGGTTTTCCTCTAGGCCCTGGACTGTCGCTGGGGACCTAGAATAAGCACTCACTTGTCGTAATCATTTTTCATGATATGGCAGTATCAATCACTCAAAATATTAAATGTTAAATAAAAGGGTTAATGAATTTTTCTCCTTACCACAATTCAAAATTGAAAATACAGTTACGTTGTACTAGCAAAACTCAGCTGAGCTGCTGGCTAGATTATGGCGTCCCACTGATAATATATAATAATATTTCCTGGAAATCACTCTTCTAGCATTAACGAACTGTGTATATGGACAGTCCTTTAAAAAATGGCACTAGCGGGCGTCTTTCTTTCTATAATATGAAAGCTTCTGTCCAATCAGCGGACTTCCTCTCTACCTTTCAAATATTCAAACTACAATGTCTAATTGAGGTCCAGTTTCAGTCTAGTGTGTAGTATTTTTCTGTCGGTCTGTCCGTCCCAACTTGGTTTTTCCCAAAATTACACTTGTTTTTGGACTAACTACAAGAAAAAACTACACAAATTTTGTCTCCCCCTACTTCTAAGATCCTATGCTAAGTTATTTTTAGCTTCTACCCTCCTATCCTGCCCCTAGTCCACATGTAATGTTTTTCTGCATTTTTAGTCTCAAGGACGTCAAAATGTAACTTTAGTGAAAATATGCACAAAAAACTGTCGGCTAGTCTGTATTGAACAATACAGTCTTTCGTCAATATCTTCCGCGTTATCTGTCCGTCTGTGTAATTAAAAGTATATTATTTCTCAGATTAAGATGGGATATCAAACTAGCTAGTTTTTATTCTCCTAAACTTATTATTAAGAAAAAACCTACTTTTTTCAAGGTTAGTTTTGAAATTTGTTTTTGTACCTTCGTTCACGGCGTTTGCCGCTATATTCAAACTAAAACGACTAATTACCGTAAAACGTCCAAGATACGTCTGTTTCTGACAAGAGCTAAGGTCGTTTTTTGTCCATTTCCTTACATTGTGTCAACTAGTGGCGTAATTTTTTTCTTTAAAACTACAAATTGCGTCTTTTAGACTTTAGATTCAAACACGTGTTCAGACCGTCGCATTTTTTTCTTTTATCTCCGTTTCTACCCCATCTAAAAGGATAGGCTGTTAGTTTGCATGTCCTAACTAGTTAGTTTCAATGACCCTAGAAAACGCTGGCGTAGGTGAAGAAGCAGCGGCATATCTTACCTATATTTTTATCCCTACATGTTATTTTACCTGTTATCTTTATAAATGGAGGAATTTTAACGTTGCATCACTGTAATTTCACCACAATTGTGAGTATTTATTATAAGTGCCTAGTATTTAATACCATATGATGACCAACAGATGCCGACAATTTAATAGCTATTAACGACAGGCGATATTTATGTAAGTGCACGTATGGATAATTGAATAATAATTGACATTGTACGCTAATCGTTACAGCGCGAGCAAGGGCGGGGAGGGTTGCATACCTTCATCCGACCTGAAATCTCATCGTTTTTCTTAAATGTTCTTTTATTCCTAGCAGACCTGATCACAAGGGCATCCAGCGGTCTTTTGGGTCTATTTTGGTCTTTTCTTTATTTACTGATTGGTTAATGTTGTCTTTTGCTTGGCTTGTGCGTCACCAATTTCATTTGTGAGCCAACGATACGAGAGAAACATTTTAACTTGTAAATTTTAATTGGACTTACCAAACCCAGCAATATGTTGTTCAATTTTATCAGCCCAGTGGGGTGTGAAACCAATAACATTACTCCCGACTTTTGACAGTCGTATCCAAGTGGATTTATCCAGAAAGTTTCGCTGCTTCAGAATCGGCACTCACCATAGAGCCAGCCGATAGGATTATCATCATCATCATAAGTAACATTTTTAGCAACCAGATGTTTCCTCAATACTGGAAGTATTTTCCTCTTTTTTTTTAAAACTGAACCTCAAGAGCACGTCTCACTACACTATTGATTCGCTGTGACATTCTGTTCATTCATGAAAAATTAAACCACCAAATTCGGCGTCCACCTCTTTAATCTTACTTGTTAGAGGACGGACTGGGGCCACTTTGGGAAATACACCTGACATTTTGTATATTCAGGAACCATTGTAATTCCAAGGGATATCACCAAGAATGGGAAAGCGTGATTGAGTGGCCACTGTATGTGAGAGAGAGAGTGAATATTTTTCTTTGTTACAGGAATTGTACAAACCTAGGATTTTGCTAAACATGTTTACTTTAATGGGTAGCATATAGTAGGAACTTGTTCTTTACTGTCTATTCTGTAACATAGTGCTAACCTCTGACCTTTGGGTTATTAACTTTTTGGGTTCTTTTTCTCAATAAGGGGAGGGCACATTTATTCTGGTATTTTTCTATGTATGTAAATCTGATTTTATTTGACATTTCTTTAGATGTTTGATGTTATCAAGTTTAAATGATAATAAACAACAAAAGAAACTTAACTTTGTGTGTTGGTCAGACCCATACCCAATTAACCGTACTTTTTCACGTTTGTGTGTCTTGTTGTCACATAGCTGTGTGTGTGTGTGTGTGTGTGTGTGTGTAGTTAAACTTATATTTATATGTATGAGGAGGGAAAGATTGTCTTGTACTAAATTATAGTCGTATAGATAGGCTGGACTAGAGAAACTGACTTACTCCAGAGACATATCTTCTCCTTGAACTATTCACCCGTAAAATCTATTTCTCACATCTTTTTATCACACGTACTTATCACCATCCACTCTACTCAGACGGGACCTAAAATAACTCTCAAACGTATCGGTACGACAATATATATATTGTATATATATATATATATATATATATATATATATATATATATATATATATATATATATATATATATATATATATATATATATATATATATATATATATATAAACGGAACCGCGGTAGCACAGTGGTTAGTACATTGGCTTCCTAGCTCAGTGGTCCATGGTTCGATCCCCAGTTGAGGTGAGATTTTTTAGACCGCAAACAGCTCCGGGGTCGACCCAGCCTCATGAGTTGGGTACCAGAGCAACTCTGGCAAGGTTAAGGCGGCCGGTGTAATGCTGACCACATCGCCCTAGTGTGCCGATGGTCGAGAAAATTGGGGCCTAACACCATATTTCCAATATACTTCAATGGGCGTTTAACGGGATCCTTTACCTCATATATATATATATATATATATATATATATATATATATATATATATATATATATATATATATATATATATATATATATATATATATATATATATATATATATATATATATATATATATATAAAATTCATCCACTGTTATCTACCAGTAGATTGCAATTGTTCGGTTGCTGACCTCTGCTGTGCAGTAATCTAAGGATTTATCGTGTTTACGTTTTAGTTCTAGCAATGTTAAAAGTGTTTTTCTCATTTGATTTAATGTACGGTGACCGAAGAATGACTTGTGTGTGAGTTTTCTGTCTTTCAATGTTGGAAATGTGTTTCCCATTAGATTTACTGTAGAATGGTTGTAGGATGTTTCGTGTATATGTTTTTATACGTTTACAATATGTTCTCTATTAGATTTACTGTACAACGATCGTAGAATCTTCATTGCAAACAGACAACTCCATCAGTGCTCAAATATCCTCCATTAGATAACACAAAGAGAATCTCAGCACAGTGCACGAACTCCGAGGCGCAGGCGAGGATCTCAATGCGTGTATACAAAAATCACATATTAAATAAATATTTTTGCGGTGCGTAGGTTTTCCAAATTTTTTAAATTTTGCCAGGCAGCGGCCGTATAGCCTACTCTTTACGATTTCCAACTGCCGAGGGATATTTAACGTGCACAACATGCACACTGGACCTCCTATGTTTTCGCCTGTTTCAGAGAATGTTAGGTATCTGTGATGAGTTGATTTGAATTTTTCGGTCAACCGGCCTGTCAGTTTATGCGCTTTGCCTACCTCTGTTTTTGTTCACGTCCTATTTTAATTGTATTGATACTTTGGTGCATTATCGCGCATTTTCTGCATGGCAGCGCTCACTCTGGCAGCCGCTGGAGGACGCCCCTACTGGTGTTTCCTTGTTTCTTCTTCATTAGCAGACAAAAGATTTTGTGAACGTCGGTCGGCTAAAAGTCCCCTCGTTCGTTTGAAATCGACGAACGAAATAAGACCACCGGTCGCGCAATGCTTTTCTTGTCCCCTGGTTCGCGCGGGGTAACCGTTTGATAACTGGCCGCGCAGTAGAAATCTCCCTGTCAAAGTTGTGGCAGGAACTCTTTTATCCTGTCGCATCGAAGTAGAAGCGAATGTTGCAAAGACTTCGTCACGGGCAAATTTAGCCGCTCTTTCTGACCACCTTCATGACTTCAGAAGCATAGTTGGGGCCAAATTTTAGGTATTTAAGCGAGTTCTTTAAATCCACTCGTGACTTGCAGCAACGAAAACCGGTCACACGAAGTGGATTACTATCTTCTATTTATATAGTCGCGTGCGTTCCTCAGACACTTACTCTGAGAGACATTCCTCGGACACCTCTGAGAGATAATTCCAACGGATTCAATTTCTGTTTTTGGACGACAGCCGGTTGAACTACTGCTAGTCAAGAAAATAGCTAGCATCGCTGTTTACCGTACACACAAAAAGGAGCCAAAACAAGCAGTACCCAACCTTCCACATAGCCAACAAACAACTGTGCTCGCACCTTTTATTCTTTCAGTGATCTGGATAAATGCTCAGTTTTATGGTCAATGATAAGTGGGTTTTTCAGTCAGCACTTCGACTAGACCCTTAGAGCACAGACCTGACCAGGTCTCTAGAGAACAAGCCTGTGTGATATCAACCTTCTGTCCTTGGATATTTATAATTCTTCCTGGTTCCCTCGCTAGACCAGACATTAGTGATCGACCAGAGACAGCGTTTTTCGTGTCAGAGCTTCAAGATTGAAAACATTGGTCACAGCGGATCTCACATGTGGATTATGGCCTGGGAGTGACGTATTGTGTCACCTTCTATGAATAAAACGTCCTGCGCTGCCAACTCGGCCAGCAAACGCCTAGACCATTTTTTTTCTTGTGTACTTGTTCCTCGTGTGGAAGCGTTGTCCTGTCCAATGTTGTAAGTTTGTGTAACTACGTGTTTCATATTCTTTCTTACATTTTCTTTCTTTACACTGTCTTTTTCTCTCAATCACATTGTTGTTTATTTCATATGTGATGCCATATGGCTCAATTAATATTTTTTCCTTTGATTTGGTTCAAGTGTTTTTTAGATACCATTGTAGATGTTTTAACTGGTTAATTATCTTTGATTTGTACGATTTAGGTATTTATTAAATCGAGACAAAAGATTGATACCAGACAAGCAGTTTTCCCAAGTTTTCACGTGTCCTCTCTTTATCTGTAAAATCAAGAAAATAGAGAGAAGACGTGCCTTCTACCAAAACAAGGATGGAAGTAAAAATCAAGATTGAGGTCTCGTAGTAACCTGTTACCCTGGTTGTTGAATGTCACGCAAAGGGAATCTTACTTACTTACTTAGTCGTTCCCCTTCTACCGTGAGGTGTAGAGGTTTGGAAGAGAGAGCGCCAGACCATTCCATCAGCTGTCCCCCTCCCGGCCCGGCCCCACCCCAGTCCTCGGTCCTTCAAAGACCGTCCAATGCCGTCCTCCCAGCGGACTCTGGGACGTCCTGGAGGTCTGGATCCCCGGCCCTTTGTCCCCCATGCCCGCCGCGGCAGCCGATCCTCTCCCATTCTGCAGACATGGCCAAACCATCTTAGTTGGGACTGTTCTATTTGGGTCTGCAGCGGATGGGATTTTAGGCCTTGACGGATCGTCTGGCCGCGGACCATGTCTCCTCCCGTTACTTCAACCACCCTCCTCAGACATCTCATCTCCGAGGTTTGGATCCGGCTTTTGTGGGCCGCAGTCACCGCCCACGACTCGCATCCATACGTCAAGACCGGGACACAGGTGGAGCGGTACACAGCCATCCTCGCTTTCCCATCAACCTCTCTCCCGTAGAGGAATCCACGACTCACGGCCCGAAAAAGTCTCCCAGCCGCTGCTTATCGAGTGGCCAACTCCCCCCCGATGCCTCCCCCTCGGTCTACAACAGCTCCGAGATATTTAAAGTGGCCGATCCGCTCCAGGACCCGCTCCCCCAACCTAATCTGATGTCCTCTTTCCTCTCGCGATATCACCATGGACTTTGTTTTAGAGCTGCTTATGACCATCCCTCTCTTCTCCAGCTCTTCCTTCCAGACCTGCAGGTTGGATTGGAGATCTGCCTCTGACTCGCAAAGGGAATCACCATCATTAATTCTGCTATCCCACTCTTTCTGCATCTCGCTACAATTTTGCACTCAATCTAGAAGCCTGTGCCTTCCAAATTTACATTTAAATATTCAACCGCCACGGTATCTGATCTCACTTCTCATGACATCAGTAGGGCCCATCAAATATATTCTTTGTTCTGGGAACGGACCCCGGTACCTTTAGAATTAGAGACGGACGCATTACCTCTTGGCCACTCCGACCCCGTGAGATTTACTGTACGATGATTGTAAGATGTCTCGTGTAAACGTTTCTTTTCTAACAATGTTGAAAGTGTTTATTTTTCAGTTTGATTTACTGTGCAATGATTATAGGATGTCTCCTGTCTAAGTTTTCTTTCTCACAATATTTTCCATTTCAATAACTGTAGAACGATTTTATGACGCCACCATCATACGTTAACTTTCTAACAACGCTAATTGTTTTACGTCAATGTACTACTGGCTAGAACCTTTCCTATTTCAATCTACTTCCTCTTACCTTGTCTTTGTACCCATCTGTACGTGTCTATATCTCAATCTATATGTCTCTTTCTGCAATCTTGTCTTTATAAATGTTTATAATGATCCAGCTTAGCGACCATGCCCTTCAGGCATTTTCTTGCAGACGTAGTAATTTCAGCTTGTCCTTGATAACCCAGCTACAATTTCCAAAGACCTTTGAGGTCTTTCAGATCAATAACATTGCTGTCTAGCACCCTACTTGGACAGCTATATCTTTGTCTTGAGTATTTTATTATTACGTTTTTGTTACCCGTAGATAGCATTCCTTCTGTCAGCTTCTATGTAAGTGTTATTTCAATGCCACGCGGACTCCATAACTTTAGAATACTGAGTAACGACGAATGTGAGGTTGTGCATACGGCTGGCAACCTTATCATGTAAAACAAAATACCAAATAAACCACTGTTGCAAGAGCATGTACTGTTTGCTCCTGGCTTTCTGCAAGGGAATCAACTCCATGCTTGGGCCTCTGGGCACAGTTAATTCATGTGTTTCTGATCCCACTGAACACTTGGTTGCAGCGGCTGTTGGATGTGTACAGAATGTTATTTTCTTCAGCTCCACCCATAAAGCTCCAGGCTCGCATTCCTAGCTTGAATATTCGAATTAATGTATTATTTTGATTCATTTCGACTGTTTTTGATCTCTGTGAAGCATGAAGCCAGCACTACAATTGGTCACATGTGTCACGGGTTGCCTCTCCTTAGCTCTGCAGTAGTGGTCCAACAGTGGCCAAAACTCAAGAGTAACTGATGTAGGTCTTCAAAGATGTCTACCTTTGCACAAGATTACTCTTGGCAGAGTTGTAGATAGAAGGATAATGATGCTTCTACCTCAAGGGAGTATCCACAAGATATTCAGAAAAGCGAGAGCAATGCTGCATTGGATGAGCACGGTAACTCTAGGATCTGCCGACAACTTTTGTGAAGGATTATGTAATCTTATAATAGTTCGTTCATGCCCCCAGCTGAGTTAATTCAACAAATTTTCTCTTATAAGTATTTATTAGCTCTAATTGAATGTATTTAAGAAATTGTCTGAGACATACAGATACTTCACATTCAAAATGATTAAATCAACTTTAAATTTGGATAGATATAAATAGCAAATTGAATAATCACTTAGGTTTTAACAGTTATTAAAAATTGAATATTCTTTAACAAAAAATGGTCATCATCATATGGTGGAATTATATAAGGGGAGGTTTCACTTGGCACTTTTAAGTGCACACTTTGCTGCTGGGGTGTCTGCTCCCGCAGGTGTTTTGGTTCTTGGCAGATAGCTGACTAGATTGCTCACATCCCTGGTCAAGATTCGCGTCTATAAGACCCGTCTGAAGATGGTGTCTAGCGTCGACATCAGGAAACGTATACCCTCACTTGTTCCAGAAATAGTACCCTCAACTGGTACCATCAGCTAATATGGCAAAAGAAGAGAAAAAAATACCCTCTGCGTATTGAGTTTCCCGACACATACTTAAGTGTCCCCATCTTCCTATTCCACCATCCCATCTATCTTCAGAATTTTTACTCTCTCTGAGAATTAATCTTAATCCCAGTGGGCGAAAAACTATCTTTACATTTAAAATGAATAGTTTTATATTTAAGTTTACATGAAAATGTTAACAATATAGTTTGAATATGTTTATATTTACATCGGGTGAAATGGTTGTAAACCTTCATTACATTTAGAGTGAATATGTTTCACATTTACACTGGTTGAGAAGGTTGAAACTTTCAATACATTTAGAGTGGATATGGTTTACATTTACACTGCTTGAAAGGTTAATAATATAACAAGTATGTACATCATTTCTTTCATCATTCCCTCCCTACTCCATTTGGAACTTGGGACTATCTCTGCTTTTGGTTCTTTATAAGAAACTCGCAATAAAGCGGTAACCAGCCCTGGCAGTGGTGGATCATGAAATCATCATTCTATATGCTGAGGTTGCCAGTCTCAAATCACTTGGACATCCACTAGCAATTTTCATATATTAATCTTCACATGTCAATATATACATATTAGTTCACATGATAATTATAAAGAGATATAGGATTCAAAATGTACAACTTACGCCAATCTTTAGGCTCACAGACTGCTGGCTCAGAGAAATAAAGGCATTTGTAGGGGCCTCTTAGACTTGGTCTTGTTTTTCCTTTAACAATAAGTTCCCACTTTGACTTGTGTTTCAGTTCCCTCAGATTCCGATTTTCCGTGTTAAAATGGTAGAATTTTTCCTGGGCTTTCAAGTCCCGAGAATACTCAACGACGTCCGGTCTGATAAATGAAAGCTGATTTTAGTCTTTACTCTGGCAAGGTCTGGTAGTTTTCTTGGCGCGAGTGAATTTTCATAGTGGTCTACTCTGGCTGAAGTGTCAGGTTATATTGCCTGTCTTCCCCCTCATATGTTTTTTACGATGATAAGCAGGGCTCCAATCGTTTCAAACATGCGTGTTTTTGTGGGGTAATTCAAATCATTTCATCATGGAAATTTCTGCGCGTTACTGCAGAGGTCATGTCTCCCAAATATGGAATGAAAACATCCGATCCTCTCTCGACAATGTTTACAAATAACTTCTTACATCTGCCCAGACTATTATAACATTTCCGCTCAGGTGTGTCCGACTGATAAGTGCGTGTCTGTAAACTGTCCACAGACGGGTAAGTTATCGCCCGACACACCTTAGATAAACTCTGGTGTCTAAGTTTTCTTCCGGTCGCTGACCGGCCCATCTGGGTTCATGACGAATTATCACTGAGGGGAGTGTAATATGATATGAAAGTACTAAATATTTGCCTGATAGAATGAAAAAAAAGTGCCGATCACTGAAAAGCACGTAATTTAATCCACTCAAAAAATGTAACTAAATACTGCCGCAGAGGAAAATAGATCTACCCAATATTAGTGTCACAAAGGAAGCCTCCGCCAAAGTACTCATGTGATCTAACATATTGGGGGTTCTCTAGCAATTTCGCTCTACGTGTAGAGGTAACTAGTGCCATGTACAATCTCATATTAGTCTCCGCGTTAAGACATGCCTGAAGACACAGGAACCCTATTTCTTCCATGCCTCTTCAGACACTTCTGTGAATTATGCAGGGCATCAGTGAACAGAATTAATTTAATGACAAGCAAAATCAAAATTTAAATTCTTCCATGCACGATATTGGCCTCAGGGATAACCTCCTTCACAGGAAATAAGCCGCCGAATGACATCCCCATCCCACCCCACCTAAACCCCCAGAAACAATCCCAACTTTAAAAAAAAATATGTTCCTCTATAGTTAACACCCCAGCGGTCCTGGCGACACCATTATAAACGCCACAGATGACACAAACGCCACAGTTGACACAAACGCCACAGATCACACAAACGCTCCAGATGACACAAACATCGCAGATGACACAAACGCCGCAGATGACACAAACGCACGCCGAAAAAAATGTATGATGGCAGAGAACTAAATAAAAATAATTTCTGAAATAAGTCGTCAAAATAGGGATGTGTTTTTACAGATTCCAAGTCCACCTGTCTTTATGTAACTTCCAGTTCCGTTTTATCTTAAGCTGGAGGCAAATTAAGCAAGGTCAAGGGTTGTTTGTTTCGCAAGAAGATAAACCCGTATCAGATATTGTCTTTCGCTGTACGCACCAGCAATAACTTTCGGGATACCATTCACAAATATTCTCCAGTATACTCAGTTCCTAGACCCATGTACTTCGGGGGGAAGGGGGGGGGGGGAGAAGGGGGGGGGGAGAGGAGACAAAGAAATAATATGACTACTCCTCCCTCGAGCATCTAGTAAGAGGCAACTAATATGAGGTGGTATATGTGTCGCACGGAAGGTTAATTGTTTTATTGGCCCGTCTGAGTAGAGTGGATGTCGACAGATACGCGAGAAGGTATAGAAAATAGATTTTTCGCAGGTGGTAGATTGAGGGAAAGAAATGTCTCTGGAGTGATTAGGTTGTCTCCTCCAGCCTATCCGTACGACTGTACTTTGTTGCAAGACAGCTTTTACCTCCCTATCAAGAATAGATAAGTTTCTCTACACACACACACAGCTATGTGACAACAAGACACACAAACGTGAAAAAACTACGGATAAATGGGTATGGGTCTGACCAACACATGAAGGTAAGTTTCTTTGTAGTTTATAACATACATATGAAATAAAGCAGAAAAAGTGCACCATCCCCGAATGGAAAAAAAACCTAAAAATTATTAACCCAAAGGTTGAAGGTTAGCACTATATTACAGAATGAACAGTAGTGGTACTCTATGAGACCCAGTAAAACAAACAAACTTTTAAACAAATCAGATACATGGATAGTTTTCCCGCAAAGAAGAAGAAAATACTCGCACACTCTTTCAAGCAGTGGCCACTCTCACACTCTTACATAATTGCCTGGTAGGGTAGGTCTGTAATATCCCGTGGTAATAAAATTACTCCATGAATATATTATCTATTTTCACTTAATATTCTGTCACTCCAGTTGTCGCAGATCCAAATTGGCACCAGTCCATCCCCAGAAATTAGCTAGTGAGGTGAACGCCTAATATGGTTCTTCTCCTGGATATGAGTTACTACAAATAGTTAAAACTGTGAGAGCTCTTGAGGTTCACTCTTTAACGGAAAAATACTTCCAGTGTTGGGAAACATATGGTTGCTAAAAATAATGTTCATAAGATGATGATGGTTCTTCTATCGGCCAACTCTGCATTAAAAGCGCCGATTCTGCACAGCGTAGGTATTTAGAGAGGTATACTCCCCTTTAATTACAACTGTCAGGAGCCGAGATAAAATAATGTTCACTGCTGTGGCTGGTAAAAATATAAATCTGGATTTGGTAAGTCCAGTGTTAAACAATTTATTGTCTTCCAATACTCTCTGGCGAGTGCCCGTTTACAAATGAAATCGGTGACACACAAGCCAAGAAAAGGAAAAAATAACAAATCCGAAAAAGAAAAAGACCGCTGGCCGCCCTTGTGATCAGGTCTGCGAAAAATACAAGAAACATTTATATAAAAAATATACTAATCCTATATCTATACACAAACAGGACAAGGCGATCTCTTCTCCACTCCGTCAGTCCTGATTAAATTTAAAGACACACGGTGTTTCCTTACGCCTACAAGTTTGCATTCGCCGCTGGCGCTGAGTTCGGTCTGACTGAATTATGTTAATTCGCCCGCCCCTGCTCGCGCCGGCGTTCAGCGTACAATGTTAATTATTTTTAATCTCTCCATACGCGCTACCGAAATAATGATCGCCTGCCATTAAATAGCTATTAAATTTTCGGCTTCTGTTCGTCGTATGGTATTAAAATAATAGACACTATAATGACAAATATGCACAAATGAAATATAACGTGTAATCTAGACTCCCCCTATCAGTCGCTTTATTGACTATAAGTCTAGTCAGCTAAACCGTCGGGTTTATCTCTCTATGCGGGTGGCGTGATTTAACATTTTAATAGAATATCTGGTATGAAATCGCTAAGCGTTACTTTATTTCACTCGTTTTACTAGCGAGAAAAATCTAAGTGAAGAACAAATGTTAAAAGCTATCACTTCTTAAATCATTAGCACTATTATCCTTTTTACCAGAAAATTCAGAAATGAAAATCTCCACGAACATTAGTACACCAAATTCCAACAAGAAAGACTGGTTCTAGGACTGCGCTAGACTATTCAAAATTCTGACTGACAACTGATGATGGGGTTACGAAAACAACAGTATACATATCATTGAATTTCTCTGATCTCTAATGTTGTTAATTTCGCGTCCCGGTGAGACCCAAAATTCAGACGCTAGGCGTATCAAGATAAAAGACTTACGGTCGGTCGATGAGGTTTCTCGACGGGAGTTTTCGACCGGCATCAAAAGACTTTCTGTTCGTCTAGCGGGTTTCTCTTTAAGAATGCCCGCTTCTGAAGATCAAAGAGCCCAGGGGTTTCTAACTTCCCCTGAGTACGAAACTTTAAAAGGGTCTGTGTTTTTGTCTCTCCCACGTGCTTGCCTGTCTGAGAACTATTATGATTGACAGATGCTCGCGTGAGGGGACGAGGTAAACACAGCCTGATTTGCTTCCCTGTTATGACTGACAGGTCACGCAGTTTGTAAACATTTCGTTAGCTCGTGTTAAAAGAAAAGAAGGCGGGACAAAATGGTACGTTGTAGAAATCGACATTTTGTATATATGCCTGTTTAGCTAATAAATAAGAGGGCAGCTATTAGGTTGCAATAAGCTGTCAGATTATACTGTAGACTCTTTTTCCATTACACGTCACAATATGAAAATGACAACCTGATCACGTAAAACAAATTGATATTGAAACGATTGCTTGTATGGCGCATGAATGCTTTATTATAGGCTTCGTGCAAAGATGCCAGATGTAGTGGTGGTTCTTTGATTCTAATGGAGTATAAAAGGGGAAATAACCATTTTCTATTTTGTTACTTGTATGATGTAAAACTCAGAAAGTCTGTCTGAATAGCATTGATATATGTTTGTGGTATCTGTCTATTTTATTTTTACTTACAAATATTCGTTTACTGCGCTCCAGCTATAAACTTTTAAGGCGAGAGAGCGCGTGAGAGAGAGAGAGAGACAGAGAGAGAGAGACAGAGAGAGACAGAGACAGAGAGAGTGAGATTCAGAGAGAGGCAGAGACAGAGAGAGAGACAGACAGAAAGAGACAGAGTGAGAGACAGAGAGAGACAGAGAGAGACAGAGAGAGACAGAGAGAGACAGAGAGAGACAGAGAGACAGACACAGAGAGAGAGACAGACAGACAGAGACAGAGAGAGACAGACAGACAGAGACAGAGAGAGAGTGAGAGACAGGGAGAGAGACAGATTAAAAACAAGATAATTTAATACAGTATAAGATAAGACAGGCAGATCCAGAACCAGAAAAAAGGCAGACAGGCGGGTGTTTGGACAGACAAAGAGACAGACAAACAGACAGACAGATAGATAGATAGATAGATAGATAGATAGATAGATAGATAGATAGACAGACAGATAGATAGATAGATAGATAGATAGATAGATAGATAGATAGATAGATAGATAGATAGATAGATAGATAGATAGATAGATACAGACTTAAAATTGTTATTAGCAGTATGTTCAATGGTCTCTGAGGCCACCTCAGTCAATAATCTAATGAAACTATTAAGTCTGAAAGGAGAATCAAGAATAAGGACACGCACGCTGGTGCCCACAGTGTAGAGACGCTGACATGTCTGTGGGGTTCACAACTGTCTAAAGTCCATGACCAGATCATTTGGTATGAATATTGTAAAAGTTCATCTAATATGGACCTAAATAGAACTGTCAGTTCAACTCATAATTACAATATGGCGTGATCAAGAGGAGTGCAGCAATATGTCTGGCTGTCTAAGAATGTCTAAAGAGTTCGGGGTAGGTTCCCCTTGTTGATTCATATCTACTGCCGGTTTCTGGTTTGTCTGCACTATCATGACGTGTTCATTCATTCGTTCATCCCCTTTCAGCTCCGCTGCTCTAACAGGGGCATAGACTTCAAACTAATTCATGCCAAGCCTCCTTGTTCTGTGCCATCCCTTCAAGAGCTTTCTATATCTTCTTTATCTCCGTCATATCTCCAGTTCTCTTCTTCAAGTGTTTGTTGGTCTTCTCTTACCGTGGGGAGTGCATAGAAAGGACTGTCTTGTAATACTATCAGTATGTTTCCTTAATGTGTATCCTATCGAACGGCAGCGTCTTTTTGTCATCTCTTGTCTCTTGTTACCTGGAGGGTCTGATTGGCAGGGTGGTTAGAGCTCTGGTCTCTCGCGGAAAAGGTGCCAAGTTCGATTCACGGTATCGACACGCTCCAGTCTACACAGCTGTAAATGGGTACTTGGCTTTGCTCTTGAGTTAGGGAAGGAAAATGTAGAGAGGAAGGAAACTGGTTGCCTCACCTCTGGACATAATACAGTCATGTTTCTAATACTTCATTCCCCTACACACGCATCTGCTATGGGTCTACCGTTTACCTCAGCATTTCCAGACTGGTGATCTTGTCATACCATTTCAGTCCTTCGGTTATACTCAAGCGTCTTTGCATGAAAGTGTGTAGCTTCTTGGTCGTCATGTTTTTTTTTCTCCATACTTCACAGCCATACAATAGCGTGGCCTTGCAATTTAAGTTAAGATTCTTATTGTAGTGTTAGGCAAAGTTTCTTTTGAATCAGGAATTTTAGGTAAACCAATATTTGTCTGTCTGGTGTGCGCCGATTGTCCTGCTCACATATAACAGGTAAATGTCAATCAGCCAATACTCTTAAGCTCTACAAGGAGCACAGACCCTCAACAAACGACTACCAAGTTCTCCTGGCGCGTGCCATCAGCTCAGGTTCTCGCCATGCCCTCATCTCTCCAGCTCTTCCCTCCATCCCCGGTCTAACTCCGCATCTACCGCACCAGGTAGTCCAAAGCAAGGTCTGCTCTGCAATGCTATCATCCAGTCTCTTCAATGAGTGTCCCATCCAGTCTCCTCAATGAGTGTCCCATCCAGTCTCCTCAATGAGTGTCCCATCCAGTCTCCTCAATGAGTGTCCCATCCAGTCTCCTCAATGAGTGTCCTATCCAGTCTCCTCAATGAGTTCCCATCCAGTCTCGTCAATGAGTGTCCCATTCAGTCTCCTCAATGAGTGTCCCATCCAGTCTCCTCAATGAGTGTCCTATCCATCGCCAGAGTCATCCTCTCATCTTCCTTTCCACCGCCATATTATTTCTTTTTTTGTTGTAACTTTAAAAAAATAAAATGTTGCCTCGCGGCGTTCAACCTAGACACAAGGTCCGTCTGTTAAATTAGGGCGCATGTCCAAATTTAAAAGGCCTTATGGTCTTAATAATCGTTACCCCGGTACTTATCCGGCCCCTGTCACCAGTTATATTTGTACGTTTGGTCAGGTGTTATTGTTTACCTCAAGACTTGCCGACATATCTGTAGTACTAGCCAACCCGTGTAGAGCTCTCTTGTGTAGCCATGATTACCGTTCTTGTATAAGTGATATCATGCATTGTGGTAGTACATGTTCAAATATACTCTGCTCCAGGCTAAAAGGGGCAGTGAGCATCCGCCCCAATTAATAGGAGGACGGGTTCGAGCCAGAGAATTCATCTGAATATTATGTATTCATGCGACTAAGCTTTCATCTGTTGTTCATAAATCATGTAAAATGCCGTTTTTGCATTTAAAGTTATAAGGTTGGTTGTAATGGATCGTCAGCATTTTCTTTCATTTGCTATGTAAATAAATAAATAAAGAAAGGTACATAACAGGCACTCGTTAGACAGAAGGAAGGAAGACACCGGACAATAGAAAAAATATATAAATGAAAGGCTTAACGGGAATCGAACCATGGGCCATCCAAAGGAATGTGCCGACCACGGAAATTGCACGTAATCAGTGCGTACAACAAATGTAACTGAATACGGCCGGAGAGGACAAGAGAGCGACACAAATTATGTGACAGCCGTGTACGACATATTCGAAGAAGCAGTAGACCTATTCTTATTTTGTCTCCTCAGAGACACACCCCCCCCCCCCCCCCGCCGCCCCCCCGGAACTACACTTAGCCGCTTGAACGTGAGCCAAAAAATTACTGAACACGCCGCTGAGGTTACATGTTTCAATGTAAGAAGTTATGACATTCAAGTTTGACTATCTATTCAACACCAGGATTAAATAAATAAATACTATAACATAAAACAACAAGAATATCCTGAAGATGTATAGAACACACATTGGGGAAATCTGTTGGTAGGATAACATTACAAGGCAGTCCTTGTTCTGAAATCTCCAGGGTACGAGAAGCAGAACTTGACCGACAATCGCGCCGGTCATTGAACCAGAGACGGATGTGATAATGACGAGAAAGGCGTGGAAAGACCTTGACCTGACGGCACGCGAGAGGAGTATTTGGCATACGATTGTTGAAGTGTAAAAAAAAAGACAGAATTAAAATACAAGTGCTCATTTAAAAAATGTATTATAAATGATTGAATATATTTTTGACACTCCTTTGCACGTGCAACCACTTCAGTTAAGATCTTATTTCTTTTTTTTTTTAAATTTATTTACTTTTTGCTTTGTTTTGAGGAAAATACGTGACGAATCAAAATTCTGGATGCGTGTAATAATTTATGACGCCACAACTGAAAGAAAGTGGAGCCGCGGTAGCATAGTGGTTAGTGCACTGGCTTCCTAGCTCAGTGGTCTATGGTTCGATCCGCAGATGAGGTGGGATTTTTTTTTAAGGCCCCAAACGGCTCCTGGGTCGACCGGGCCCCAATTGGGGTGCAGAGAAACTCTGGGAAGGTTAATGCGGCGGCGTGATGCTGACCACATCACCCCTTGTGTGCCGATGGTCAAGAAAATGCGGGCCTAACACCATACTCCCAATATGCCTCAATGGGCGTGTAACGGGATCCTTGACCTTTTTTTACAACTACTACTAGCATGATGAAGTTTTAATAAGGGCTAGTCCTCAAAAGCACTGATAGCAGGGCCAACACTGCCCGGAACCTCCGCCGTGACCGAACAAACAAAATGTGATATTAGAGAACTGGTGTTAAATGTTAAGATTTGCAAGTGGTGGTTTTAGCACACGTAAAAAAACAAAATATATGTTAAAAATTAAACGTCGTTCTGCGTCAGAGGGAGAAGTAAAAAAAATGTGTTTACAAGTCACACATATCGAAACATTACGGCGTTAAGGTCATTTCATTTTCAATGTCGATCGTATCTGGGTCAGAGAAAAGTCAACGAACGCAGGAGAATGGGAGGGAGGGAGGATGTGAGAGAGAGAGACAGAGAGAGAGAGAGAGAGAGAGAGAGAGAGAGAGAAATGAAGAGTATAGGAGATAATATGAATCCAAAGCGACTGAAAAGAGAAAAATTAATCATGACAAAAAGCGATGACAACAAAGAAAGGGAAACAAAAAAAGAAACGTTGAGTTGTGTTGAAAACTAACAACAGGGCAACGACAGTGTAAAAGGGAGAGAACATAATGTAAAAATCCATTTACGAATGAACCCATTACAAAAGACAAACTAATTACCTCCCTTTGTTTCTATAGCTTGAAACAGTTGCTCACAAAAAATGCACCCTTTGACATTGTGAAAGGAAGATAATTAGACAACGCAACCGTTAAAATATATGTCAAGAATCTAGCACAATGTAACATAACCTCTGCACGACGAAAAGCGATAATAAAAAAATATATAAATAATGGCCGAGCTGTGCTGAAAACAAACAGGGCAAAAAAGGGAAATAATGCAATGTGAAAAAATGTATTTATTAATAAATACATGAAAATGGACACACAAACTACCTCCCTTTGTTTCATCAACTATAGTTGTTTACATTGAGAATTTATGTCATTGTAAGCGGGAGATAATTAATTAGACAACTCAGCCGTTAAAAATGAGCATCGCACCCAGACCCGGACCTAGGGATTTTTCAAGGTGGTGTGAGGTCACGGAATCGCTCCACCCTCCCCGGTTCCGTGCTGCAGTAAGGTACTTTGACTAGACTTAATTGATGCCACTGAATTGGGTCACACTGCAATTTTCACAAGTGATTTTCACCGTAGTAGTAACATAATACATTTATATTTCTAAAATTGTATTGCTGGTAACTTTTTCTTTATTTACGTTCCATTAAAGATGGATGCCAAGTGTGCTGTTTTGAACAAGGAGTAGTGTAGACGTAGTGGGAAAACGCCCAGTTTAATATCAACAAATGGGCCCAAAGATGCAGCAATAGAGAATGCAGTCAGCGACCCATAGCTTGACTGCTTGCGTCAGGGTCAGCGAACCAGAGCGGACCAAGACCCTACTCCACCTCCACGTGGTGGTCCTGGAAACAGGCTGCATCACTGCAGTCTGGCTGAGAGAGTAGGGATCGAAGAGGGAAGGCAAACCCGGTCCCAAAAAATACCGTGCTGAAGTCGGATGTGTCGACCGAAAGGCGCAGATATCGCAGCTCCGGCGTAAACAGACACAACGCAACCACCGTCCTTTTCAGGACGAACGAGGAAGAAGAAGAAGAATATCAACAAATACGTATTTATAATAATTATAATACCTCTACACCTCAAGGTATAAGGGGAACGACTAAGTAAGTAAGTATAATAGCCCCTTCAGTCATATCTAACTATGAGAATGCACCCTTGAAGTGACAGTGCTCAACTGCTTACTTTCCTGGTGTTGCTTTTGACGTTTTCTCCTCTCTTCTGCTTGCTGTGAATTTACTGTGAAATTTTCTCTTCTAAAATTTTGATATATTTTTCTTCAGTTTTAAGATACATTTCACTGCCTCCCCTCAAGTCGGCACCCGGTGAGGCGAAGCTTTCGCGCCGCCCAAGAGCCTGTCCTACACGCACCCCTTTACAGCATCTTCAGAAACTACACACATTTTTATGGTCTAACTCATAAAATACGTCAGAAATGTGAGAAAAAGTTAAAATTATATTTTTAAATATGACAAGAAAAACATCGTTTTATCTATATACTTAGTGCATGTAGTTAGCCCGGAAAAAAAATTGGCAACTTGTCGTCAGTGGCATATTAATTAGAAGTGGGAGCCGCGCTGGTGTAGTGGTTACCAAACTGCGCTGGCGACCGGGTGACCCAGGATCAAACCAGGGCGAGGACATTTGAATATTTTTCGTCAACCGGGATTTGGACTGGATTAACTCAAGCCCTGGCGAGAACATTTTAAGAAGTATCGTCGACCAGGGACTGGGTCGGCTCCTGAGCCAACCCATCTCTAATGGATACCTCCGAAATCGGCGAGTATCTGCCTGAATGGCGAGGGACACCTGTCTCTGTACAAGAAAAAAAAGGGATACTCACATAAAAATCAGTCTCAGGTTAGTATGTCTAACCTGAGAATTCGCCCGAGTAATAGCGGGCGTACCCAAAAAAAAATAAAAAAATAAAAGTGTGATTTCCAACGGTTTCATGTGACCGTAGGCATAGTGAAACTGATCCGTTGCATATAACCCGCACTAGTATTTGAAACTTTATGAAAAAGGTTAATATTTTAAATATAATATATTTATAACTAAGGAATGACAGAGAAATAATGTAAGATACGTTTTAAATTGTATTATTAATGTTAGAATAAATATGAAAATTGAGCATTAGAATATATGAAAATTGAGCCTTTTATAATTGATAGTAATCATCAATATATGTAAACAACACCAAGCTTAAGCAGGTTCCAGAACTCAAAAACCTTGGAAACATTTTTACAGGAAAACGAAGACTAAGACTTGACAAAGAAATTGAAATAAGATGTTAAAAAAAAACCAGTGAAGTGACATATCAACTGTCACCACTACTCAAATTTTAAAGTGTCAGTATGGAAGTGTCAGTATGGAAGTGTCAGTATGGAAGTGTCAGTATGGAAACTAAACCACAGCTAATAAATATTATGTCTCTCCCCCTCAGAAGTCAGGTCGAGCACCCCAGGGTGTGCATGCGCCCCTGGTTAAGAATCACTGATGTAGAATGATTTAAAAAAAATGAAGCTTATAATATTATTCATCGCCCTTCAGCTGCCTACGGAGCATAGACCTTCAACAAACTTAGGCAAATTCTTCCTGGTCCGTGCCATCCGTTCAAGTTCTTTCCATGTCTTCTTCATACCCTTCTGTCGTGAAACGAAGTGTAACCCACTACTTTGTTAATCACTATGTCGAGATACAGATTTGCTTCAACCAATCAACTTGCACCGTTCACCAGTCTCTGAGACAGAATAAATTATACTGTTCACGCAGTTCACGCAAGATGGCGGCTAAAAACTGAATAAAATTAGGCTGTATGAGCAAAAGACGAAACCGGAGGAAACCAATCATTTTGCTCTGCCAGGAACCAACCGAAAGCCTTTCTTAAGCAGTTACCTGCCTATATAATAGGGCGGAATTTTATGCTAAACACGCACGGTCGTGAAGACAGCACTATACTAAAACGAGCGTCCTTTTCAGGACGAACACAGCCATCAGAACTAGAGCAAAAGACGAAACCGGAGGAAAACCAATCATTTTGCTCTGCCAGGAACAACACTAAAATCGTGAAGACTCGTACCAATCAGCCAAAAGCGAAAAAAGCGAAAAAGAGGAAAGTATACACAAGCCCTCAAACACTTGTCAGCAGCATCAAGCAAGAACCAACGAAGAACAAACAGAGTCAACCAGAGAGCAAGAATACTCCAACTACCAACTTCGTGGCCAGTCCTTCTCAGAAGGCAAACAAAGCAACCGTTGATACTACAACCGATGAGCGACCCAAAGCTTCGAAGGAAAAGGACAAGAGCAGACTGCCGGAGAGCAGTGCGGCCCCAAGTGCTAGCGTGGAAGAAGATGATGATGAAGACCCAGAACGTACAGAAATATTGAGAGCGTTACAACAGTTGGAGCAGATGACGAAAAGAATACAGAAAAGGGCAGAAGCACACGTCTCTGGCCAATATTATAAAGACCCAGAATATAAAGACATGTTGAGAGCGCATCAACAGATAAAACAGATGCAGGAAAGACGAGAGAAAAGAAGACAGGAGCCTGAATCCATGGGGCCACCACCGCACTTACCCGAATCGTCAACAGAAACCCTATCTACCACAGAGATGCTACACCAAATACCGTTGACACCACCACACGATGCCGAGATGACAGCCGACCCACCTGCAAGCACCATGAAAGAACTGACAGAGACAGCTCCTCAGCAAAGACAGATACAAGAGGAAGATATCGAAGAGACCAATATAGATACACTTCGAAGAATTGACGACGGAGACGAGTTCCTTAGGCTCGCTCTTCAAGAAGCGATAGTAGAAGTAGACCCAGGAGTGCTGAACATCGAAAACACTGAGAAGCAAGCTACCATTCCTGGTCCTAAGGAAACAACAGCAGACAACTCAAGGGTCCAGAAACAAGATATAACACCTTATAACAAAGAACGGGAGAAAGATTCGAGCCAAGACTGTGGAGGGGAAAAAAGATCAAACACCAAAGGGACCAATAACGCAGAAACGATAGGGGAGAGAATCGTAAAGATCACCCAGACGTCAGGAAGCGAGGCCTCACTCAGGGCCCTACCCGACAACAAGGTGATCAACATCCTCGAGGTGATAACTGGAAGAAGAGGTATCGCTAAAGTAGGGAGGCACGAAAAGGGAGTCGTGCTCTCACTCAACAAAACAGACAAAAGCACCTCGCTGATGACCGAACTGGAATCTAGCCCAAAAGAAGTCCAGTTGCCCCACCAAATAAAAGTGGTGGTGGAGAAATACATAACAACAAAGAAGTTGGTCATCAGAGGAGTGGATACCAGCTGTTCCGAAGCCGAGGTCCACAGGCGCCTTCAGGATGAAAACGCAAATCTAAAAATCAAGCAGGTCGAGAGACTAAAAACCTGGGCCAAGAAAGGTACCAATCTGATGATAGTTACGGTAGAAGGGTCGACAAGACCCGAGAGACTGACGCTCGAAACCACAACCAAAAAGACAGAAGCCTATATCCCTCCGGTGATGCAGTGCTCCAACTGCCAGCAGTTCTCGCACACAAAGAAGACGTGCAGGAGGGATGCAGTCTGTCGATATTGTGCGGGTGGCCACCCATACCGCGATTGTCCCAAGGCGAAGGAGGACAACAACTACAAAGCAATAAACTCAAACCGCTCCTGTGCAAACTGCCTCGGAAACCATGGGGCTAGATACCGAGGCTGCCCGATGTTCCAGGAAACCAAGAGCATCCTGAAGGAAGCGGTTTCCAAAAACATCCCCTTCAAGGAGGCAAAACACAGAGTGGCTACGGATATTGCAGATAAACAACGCACAATAGACAGACGACAGTTACACAAGCTGACCGCTGAAGTCAGAGAAATGAAAATAAAGCTGCGAATCGAAAACAGCAAGCAAGCCGCCGAAGAACCAACCGACAGTGGAGAAGATGCGATAAACATGCAGAACATAAAACACGTGATGGAAGAAATGAAAAGAATCCAGCAACAAGTAGAAACAGATGTCAAGAAGCTGAAAGAGCTGACAGAAGAAAACACAAAAATACTCAAAAGAATAGAAGCAGAAAGAATAGCCATTGAGAAAATATCATCAAACAGCACGCGAGAAACTAAAACGAACAACCACGCAGTAAAAGAAATCATACAAGAAACGGTAGAACAGCTACTACCAACGATAATTGAAAAAGCACTGTCACAGATACAGGAGAGCAAGAAGACAAAAGCAACAGAAACTAAGAGCGTAGAAACACACAAAACCAAACAAGCCAGATAGTGAGGCAGGACATAAAAAACACCATGAGCGCGACACGGCACCACAAACGCACAAAGAGGAACCCAGACAGCCAGCTAGTGGTCCTTTTCAGGACCGATCACCTCCCGGACTACGAACGAGATACCAGTGAAGACGATAACACCCTATATACCCCAATTATAACCAAACTTTCAGGTTGAACAGGGTATTACAGCAGCATAGTAGACGAAAATAACAACAACAACAACAACAACAACATGCTAAACACGCAATCCCGAACTTGACGCCAGAGATACTGACTGAAGAGGAAGAAGCTGTCACCTTGATTGATTGTTTACCTGAGGGCATCGACCTGCAACCTACTTCACTAGTCGAGTCAAACTGGCCGTTTTTTAAATCTTGGAGGGTAATTATAAATTTACGATAACCTTTAGGAAAATAGGCCTTCAGCAGGCATATAATGTTGGTATTTGTAGTGTGTCATTATACTACCTACACCTGTATATATTTAATATATTTTGGGTTCCCTATGAATGTATATGATTGAATAGACGAAGACTAATAGGACTCATACTTCAATCTATTGTCTCCTATATTCAGTCTATTGTCTCTGATAATTCCAAACTGCAAATATAACCATAACAGTCCTTGTTAGGACTCAATCTATTGTCTCCTATACTTCAATCTATTGTCTCAGATAAGACCAACTGCAATATAACCAAAACAGTCCTTGTTAGGACTCAATCTATTGTCGCATCTAACTCCAATCTATTGTCTCCTATAACTCCCACCTGATATATCACCAAAACAGTCCTCGTCTCATATACTCCTATCATAAGAACATAACAATATTGTTAGGATATATGTTACCAGCTAGTATAGCACTTGACAGAGAGGACGTGGTATAGTATAGGGGGAAGGACATTGTTGTATCACACCTAGGTGTACATATTATTGGATTTATTCATGTATTGATTTATATTATGGGATGTATTCATGTATTAAATGTATTCATGTATTGAATCTATATTATTGAATGTATCCATGTATTAGTTTATCAGAAAGAATGCTTTGCAAGTAGACACATGTCTTGTCTCGCTATTGCTAAATCATACTGAGCCATGTTGTCATTCATCCTACATGCATACATCTGAGACACGCTCATTTCACTCACACTAGAAATAGGTGGGCTTGAGGACAGAAATTAGCCCCTATTTTTGCTTTGTTACAGGTTTATTTGTGTCCTAAAAACCTGAGGTCGTATGTTCGAGTCAATCCCGCTGCCTTCACAGGAGCATAGAGATTGTACAGAAGCTACATCTTTAGTCCCCCTCAGTCTTGGGTGGGCTAAAGTAACGAGCCTCAGCAGGAGTGGTGTGAACCAAACTAAGGAGAACAGAACGTTTTAAGAGATGAGTACACATTCGTACCATTTCTGTCAGCATTGTGAGCATAGAAACTACATCTTTAGTCCCCCTCAGTCTTGGGTGGGCTAAAGTAACGAGCCTCAGCAGGAGTGGTGTGAACCAAACTAAGGAGAACAGAACGTTTTAAGAGATGAGTACTCATTCGTACCATTTCTGTCAGCATTGTGAGCATAGAAACTGTCAGTGATGAGAAAGTGACTTAACATAGCAAGAGACAAAATTAATAGCATAGCTGAGAAGTGTTATATCCTTAATTAACAGCACAGCTGATATAATTTTTGTTCCTATAATTGGAAAACTTGTCTATATAAATATTTGTAAAATATATGTAAACTTATAAATTCATTACGTTCCATTTTTTCAACATTCACCCTTCAGCACAAGAGTAGATAGTGTATATACTAAATAAAATATAAGGAAATTGTATTTTGAAAGACTTGTCAATTTTATCATTGTTAAGCAAAATCTGTTTCCTTGTTTTTTAATATCACAGTTAGTTACACAGCGGAGGTGGCGCTTTATGTCGGTCTCCTCTCTATTATTGTTTCGAGATCAGAACATTCACAGCCGTAACTAATTTGTGATACCAGTAGTCCTCTCAGACACTGGGACTTCACCATTTTCTGCAGAAATTCTATTTCTGTAATTGTCAGTACTATACTGATCTTAGAGCCAAAACAAAACCTCTCGCCACACTGGGGGCTCGTTCCTGGGATATTTCTGTATATCTTGAGCCATACTTAGTCTATCCATCTATCTACACTCTATCTTGTGCCACCCATAGATAACATAAGAAACAAATTTTTGAAAAAAATTCTATAATATGATTTTTTTATTGTTTTCTTAGGAGGAGTACCATTTAGTACTCAGTAAATAGTTGATGCTCACAAAGTTGCACGGAAATTATTTGTTCATTTAAATTAATTAAGTTTAATTACAATAATTGGGTTATAGTAAATTTACATACCCTATCTAAGTAACGCCATGGCTGATCTAGTGAAGTTCAGGACTGCGATCATGCAGATGGGTAAGGAATTAAACATGACAGGTGATGCTCTTACTCAGTATGTCACAACAGAAGTGGACAAACATATGGATAGGGAAGAAAGAAAGTTGCAATTAGAGACTGAAGCAAGGAAATTAGAGGCTGATAGAGAAGCAAAGAAATTAGAGGCTGAAGAAAGGCGGTTGCAAGCGGAAGTTGAGAGAGAAGACAAAAGACTGGAAGCTCAGAGAGAAGACAAAAGACTGGAAGCTGAGAGAGAAACCAAAAGATTAGAAATTGAAGCCAAGAAATGGGAGGCTGAAAATGAGGAAAGGAAATTACAAGCAGAGAGAGACCATCAGTTGAGATTAAAAGAGCTTGAAATTCAGGCAAATACTGGCAATAATGGTGGTAGCTCACCTCACTCTGAGAGTAGCTCCAGCCAGAGCACCTCAAGTGGGGCCATGAATTTTCATCTGGACCCATTTGTTGAGAAAGAAGACGCCATCGAGTCGTACCTGGATAGATACGAAAGACTAGCCACTACCTATGGCTTAGTGAAAGGGATTGAGAGGTGTGGCCTACGATGTGTATTTGAAGCTCTCAAGAGATGACCAGGAAGATTATGAAATCCTGAAGCAGGCACTGCTTGTGAGATATGAAAAGAACTCAGAATCATATAGAAAGAAATTCCGAACAGCTAAACTTCTTCCAGGAGAAAACTATCACCAATTCTCTGCTAGACTAGAAACTTATTTGGAAAAATGGAGTAGTTTAGGAAAGTGTCAAAATCTTAAAGAAATGATAATGATGGAGCAAGTGAAAGAATCCATGCCTCAAGAAATGAGGAAGTTTATCATGGAACAAGGAGCAGAGAGATTGGAAGATATTGTAACTGTTGCTGAGAGATATCAAGCAGCTCAGGCAGAATTATTAGGAAATAAGAAGAAGCAGGGTGAAAACTTCAAATCATCGCAAAACTATACCAAATATGAACAAAAGGACCATACCACAAGGAACAAACAAAGATTTGACCAAAAGGACAAAAACATTCTAAGATCGGATAAGACACCTTACCGGAAGGAAGGAAAGTGGTGTAAAACTTGTCTAATGAGTAACCACAATATTGCGGACTGCAGAAGGAAGAATCCTCCTCATCATGCTGCATGTCTTACAACAGGGAATCAGGGAAGGAAGGAAATGTCAGTAAGTCAGAAAGACTTCCATCATCCCCCTGTCTGTGAGGAAGTGACCGTGAATGGCACTCAAGTACTGTGTTTATATGACACAGGATTGGACTTTGATTCAGTTGTGTGCTCTTCTCTAGTGAGTCCTGACCAGATAACCACAGAAACAGTGGAAATCAGAGGACCAATCAAGGGAGCAAGAACCATGACACTACCCATAGCTCGAATCAACATAAGATCTCGCTATGTGGAAGGAGAAATCAAAGCAGCAGTGATGGACGACCCTATTTACCCTTTGATTTTGGGGTGTAGGTATGTTTTCCTTGGAGAACCTATAAAACCCGTAGTTATGGCAACAGTCCAGACCAGGGAAAGCTCCAGGAAAATGGAGGAGAATCCTATCAATACTCATCCAGAAGAGATGAAAAAGGCTCAAGCAGCAGACAGCACGTTGAAGCCTTGTTTTGGCAAATTGCCTAAAGCACATAACCCTCCAGAGAAAGGAGACTTGTATATGAAGAATGGCCTACTATACAGAAAAGCTGGAACAGGACCTAAAGGGCATGGACAGCTTGTAGTGCCAAAATCTTACAGGGAGAAGGTTATGACGCTAGGACATGCTATACCCTTCAGTGGACATATGGGAATAGGGGCCACTGGACAAAGGATAGCCTGTCACTACTTTGGCCAGGAATTACAGAGGACATAAAAAGATATGTAAGATCCTGTCCAGAATGCCAAAGAGTAGCTCCTAAGCATAGGACTGCACCAGCAACACTGGGAGAAATGCCTATTATGGGAACCCCTTTTGAACGTGTTGCAGTAGATATTGTTGGACCCCTCACTAGGACCAAGAAGAGAAATGCTTACATCTTAACCTTGGTTGATACTTGCTCTATGTGGGGAGAAGCAGTGGCCATGTCAGCTATAGATTCAAAGCACGTGGCAGAGGCCCTGTTGACAATATTTACCCGATTAGGTTTCCCGCATCAGATATTGACTGACAATGGGTCTCAGTTTAAGGGAAAGCTAACACAAGAAGTATTCAGGATATTTCAAGCCAGGCACTATCATTGTAGTCCCTACCATGCCCAAGGGAACGGTCAAGTAGAGCGGTTCAATGGTACGCTAATTTCAATCCTTAGAAAGCTGGCGAGTGAAAAACCTGATACTTGGGATACATACTTACCCGCTGCACTATTTGCATATAGGGAAGTACCCCACAATTCAACTGGATTGGCTCCAGCTACCTTGTTGTTTGGAAGACCAATAAAAGGTCCACTGGAAGCATTGCTGCGGACATGGACTGATGAAAAGGCAGAGGAAACAGTGACTTCCTCATACCAGTACGTCAACGAGTTGACATCTCGATTGAAAGCCGGTTGGAAACTGGCCAATGATAACTTAAGACAGGCCAGGAGGAAGCATGCTGCGTACTACAACAAAAAAGCAAAGGATAGGGAACTGGAGGTGGGTGAAAAGGTGTTATTACTGTTGCCAAGCAGCAATAATAAATTGCAGATTGGATGGCAGGGACCCTATGTCATACTGGAGAAACTTTCCAGGACCAATTATAAGATTGACAAGAAAGGGAAGGAGAAGGTATATCATGTCAATCTTCTTAAAAAATACTACGACAAGGAATCATCAGAAGTTGCACATATTATGACCCTAGCCATTGCAACAGAAATGCACGGTGAACCACTTCACTCTATGGAGTATCCACTCACAACTACAGAGGATTATGTTCAAGTAAATATTAGTGAACATTTAACTCCAGAGCAGAAGAAGAGGGTTCAGAAAGTGTTGGAAACCCATGCTGATGTGCTCACAGATAAGCCAGGTCGTACGAATCTGTTAGAGTACGACATGAAGGTTACCGACCCTACCCCAGTATGCATGAGAACATACCCTATACCCTATGCGAAAGCCCAAGCACTAAGGGAGGAAGTTGATTATCTGTTGAAGGAGAAAATTATCTCGAAGTCAGACTCTCCCTATAGCTCAAGTGTGGTGCTATTGAGAAAACCGAGTGGTGAACACAGGTTATGTATTGACTACCGGAAGCTTAATGCGATCACAGAATCTCAGGTGGACCCATTACCTGACACCAACCAGCTGTTCTCTACACTGAGTAAGGCTAGGTATTTATCGAAGGTAGATCTAAGCAAGGGATACTACCAAATACCAGTGAAACCAGAAGTTAGGAAAATGCTGGCATTTAGTACATCGGACGGACACTACGAGTTTAATGTACTACCCTTTGGGCTGAAAAATGCTCCCAGTATCTTTTCAAGAATGATGAGGAAATTATTGGAACCTCTACAAAATCCCCATATCACTAACTTTATGGATGACATTCTTGTTGCTACAAACACATTTGAAGAGCATATATTAGCGCTCTCCATGTTGTTTGACAGACTGAGAGCCACTGGATTGACTGCACGTCCAACCAAGTGCTATATCGGTTGTAAGGAGTTGGAATTCTTAGGTCACACTATTTCTACAGGTCATATGTCTCCTGACCCAAAGAATATAGAGAAGTTAAAGAAGGCACCCAGACCTCAAACGAAGAAAGATGTGAGATCATTCGTGTCTTTATGTGGGTTCTATCAGAAGTACATACCCCACTTTAACTCTCTGTGTGCACCATTAACCAACTTAACGAAGAAAGGACAGCCTGACAAAATCCAATGGAATGCTGATTGTGAAAAATCTTACACAGAGCTAAAAGCAAAACTCACCAGCAAACCAATCCTTACACTACCGGATATCACACAGGAATTTGTATTAAGGACGGACGCTAGCAGTATAGGTATTGGTGCAACTCTCTTGCAGAAATCAAAAGCCCAGCCGGAGGAACTTTTACCAGTCGCCTACGCCAGTAGGAAGCTGAATGCAGCTGAGTTGAATTACTCAACCATAGAGAAAGAATGTTTAGCTCTAATTTGGTCCATCAACAAATTTTCACCTTATCTGTATGGGACACACTTCATTGTCCAAAGCGATCACCAACCTTTAACATTCTTGGCTGCATCTAAAAAGCTAAATTCGAGATTGTTAAGGTGGAGTCTGCTTCTGGCGCCTTATTCCTTTACCGTGAATTACATTCCGGGAAGAGACAATGTAGGAGCTGATTTTTTTAAGTCGACACCCTAGTACTCTGGAAGGACAGACGCAAAAGGATTAACCACAGCAGGGGTTTACACGTCAGCTAGGACAAGTCACAGCTAGGAAAGGAGGGGGCTATGTCGTGAAACGAAGTGTAACCCACTACTTTGTTAATCACTATGTCGAGATACAGATTTGCTTCAACCAATCAACTTGCACCGTTCACCAGTCTCTGAGACAGAATAAATTATACTGTTCACGCAGTTCACGCAAGATGGCGGCTAAAAACTGAATAAAATTAGGCTGTATGAGCAAAAGACGAAACCGGAGGAAACCAATCATTTTGCTCCGCCAGGAACCAACCGAAAGCCTTTCTTAAGCAGTTACCTGCCTATATAATAGGGCGGAATTTTATGCTAAACACGCAATCCCGAACTTGACGCCAGAGATACTGACTGAAGAGGAAGAAGCTGTCACCTTGATTGATTGTTTACCTGAGGGCATCGACCTGCAACCTACTTCACTAGTCGAGTCAAACTGGCCGTTTTTTAAATCTTGGAGGGTAATTATAAATTTACGATAACCTTTAGGAAAATAGGCCTTCAGCAGGCATATAATGTTGGTATTTGTTGTGTGTCATTATACTACCTACACCTGTATATATTTAATATATTTTGGGTTCCCTATGAATGTATATGATTGAATAGACGAAGACTAATAGGACTCATACTTCAATCTATTGTCTCCTATATTCAGTCTATTGTCTCTGATAATTCCAAACTGCAAATATAACCATAACAGTCCTTGTTAGGACTCAATCTATTGTCTCCTATACTTCAATCTATTGTCTCAGATAAGACCAACTGCAATATAACCAAAACAGTCCTTGTTAGGACTCAATCTATTGTCGCATCTAACTCCAATCTATTGTCTCCTATAACTCCCACCTGATATATCACCAAACAGTCCTCGTCTCATATACTCCTATCATAAGAACATAACAATATTGTTAGGATATATGTTACCAGCTAGTATAGCACTTGACAGAGAGGACGTGGTATAGTATAGGGGGAAGGACATTGTTGTATCACACCTAGGTGTACATATTATTGGATTTATTCATGTATTGATTTATATTATGGGATGTATTCATGTATTAAATGTATTCATGTATTGAATCTATATTATTGAATGTATCCATGTATTAGTTTATCAGAAAGAATGCTTTGCAAGTAGACACATGTCTTGTCTCGCTATTGCTAAATCATACTGAGCCATGTTGTCATTCATCCTACATGCATACATCTGAGACACGCTCATTTCACTCACACTAGAAATAGGTGGGCTTGAGGACAGAAATTAGCCCCTATTTTTGCTTTGTTACAGGTTTATTTGTGTCCTAAAAACCTAAGGTCGTATGTTCGAGTCAATCCCGCTGCCTGGAACTTCACAGGAGCATAGAGATTGTACAGAAGCTACATCTTTAGTCCCCCTCAGTCTTGGGCGGGCTAAAGTAACGAGCCTCAGCAGGAGTGGTGTGAACCAAACTAAGGAGAACAGAACGTTTTAAGAGATGAGTACTCAGTCGTACCATTTCTGTCAGCATTGTGAGCATAGAAACTGTCAGTGATGAGAAAGTGACTTAACATAGCAAGAGACAAAATTAATAGCATAGCTGAGAAGTGTTATATCCTTAATTAACAGCACAGCTGATATAATTTTTGTTCCTATAATTGGAAAACTTGTCTATATAAATATAAATATTTGTAAAATATATGTAAACTTATAAATTCATTACGTTCCATTTTTTCAACATTCACTCTTCAGCACAAGAGTAGATAGTGTATATACTAAATAAAATATAAGGAAATTGTATTTTGAAAGACTTGTCAATTTTATCATTGTTAAGCAAAATCTGTTTCCTTGTTTTTTAATATCACAGTTAGTTACACAGCGGAGGTGGCGCTTAATGTCGGTCTCCTCTCTACTATTGTTTCGAGATCAGAACATTCACAGCCGTAACTAATTTGTGATACCAGTAGTCCTCTCAGACACTGGGACTTCACCATTTTCTGCAGAAATTCTATTTCTGTAATTGTCAGTACTATACCGATCTTAGAGCCAAAACAAAACCTCTCGCCACACCTTCATGTCTTCTTCATACACTTCATGTCTTCTTCGTACCCTTCATGTCTTCTTCATACCCTTCATGTCTTCTTCACACACTTCATGTCTTCTTCATACCCTTCATGTCTTCTTTATACACTTCATGTCTTCTTCGTACCCTTCATGTCTTCTTCATACACTTAATGTCTTCTTCGTACCCTTCATGTCTTCTTCATACCCTTCATGTCTTCTTCACACACTTCATGTCTTCTTCATACCCTTCATGTCTTCTTCATACCCTTCATGTCTTCTTCACACACTTCATGTCTTCTTCATACACTTCATGTCTTCTTCATACGCTTTATGTCTTCTTCATACACTTCATGTCTTCTTCATACCCTTCATGTCTTCTTCACACACTTCATGTCTTCTTCATACCCTTCATAACTTCTTCATACCCTTCATGTCTTCTTCACACACTTCATGTCTTCTTCACACACTTCATGTCTTCTTCATACACTTCATGTCTTCTTCATACACTTAATGTCTTCTTCACACACTTCATGTCTTCTTCATACACTTCATATCTTCTTCATACCCTTTATGTCTTCTTCATACACTTCATCTCTTCTTTATACCCTTCATGTCTTCTTCACACACTTCATGTCTTCTTCATACCCTTCATAACTTCTTCATACCCTTCATGTCTTCTTCACACACTTCATGTCTTCTTCACACACTTCATGTCTTCTTCATACACTTCATGTCTTCTTCATACCCTTCATGTCTTCTTCATACACTTCATGTCTTCTTCATACACTTCATGTCTTCTTCATACCCTTCATGTCTTCTTCATACACTTCATGTCTTCTTCATACCCTTCATGTCTTCTTCATACACTTCATGTCTTCTTCATACCCTTCATGTCTTCTTCATACCCTTCATGTCTTCTTCATACCCTTCATGTCTTCATCATACATTTCATGTCTGTATCCAGTTCTCTTCTTCATGTGTTCTTTAGTCTCACTCTACCTCTTTTACCATGGGGATTGTAGCGAGGTCTGTGAGATAATCGCTAAATTCAGTAAGATTTTAATCCTATAATGATAAATAAACCCGCCCGTAGGTGTCTGCTTAAAATCGTCTCTACGCCAGTATAGCGCTGCCTTTGGTGCAGAGGAAATGTTTATAAAACAATCCCGCCGTAAAATCTAATCCGCTTTCCTAGTTTCGGTTTTGAGACTTACAATTAACGATCTGCCAGAACTTTGACACCAACCTACAGTCTGAATTAACGTACGATTTTTAACTTTAACGCCTAAATTAGTAGTAACTCGGACATTTTCCAGTAGCAAGAACGAAACAACTGTAATAATTAACGCAAATACTACCAACGCTTGGCAAAAACCCCTCTTCGCTCTGCACGCGGGACTAATACTATAACATCTCTGCTGGACAAATCAGAATATATAAACACACAGACAGTTTTCAATTCTCGCCGAGTAGTGTATTTCTGACGTAACCCAGACAAATTAGTTATTTGAATGGAAAAAAATGAGAGAGGGAGGGGAAAGTATGGTCGACTTTTGGAAAAGTTGAAATTGACGATTAACAGTGACAAAACTTAAAATCTAAACGACAAAGAATATAGCCATAAAAATCATATATAAAGATAGCTTAGGGTCCCCTGAGAAATAATATGTTTTAATATATATGGTAGTCTAATTATTAGCCAAGATATTGAAATAATACTATATGTCTACGAACACTAAGACGGACAGACTGTTGGTTTCGCTCATTTATCCATAACGTTAGTGGGAACGCTAGTTTAAAAAGAGGCATTAGAATGATTCAAATCCGATTGGATGGTAGAAGAGTATAGGAAGGAGGGTATTGATTAGGCAAAAAAAGCTAAATATATTTTGAAGACTCACTCCTAGAAGTTTGGAGTTTTGTTTTTTTAAATTTTGAATTAAAAAAAGCTAGACCCTCGCTGATTGGGCCGGTCTGTTAATATTGGCAAAAGCTTTCAAAGGCTTGTCGCCAGTTGATACATAAGTTTTTGAAAGCAAGCTGCGTTGAGAACAGCAGTGCCTAGAGTGAAATAATAAACCTTGGAAGTCTGGACCGGGGCAAAGCTGAACCTATATATTAATACTAATGCCAGTCAACGTATGTTTGTGATATTTCTTTGAATTGTGGTAAGAATGAATTTATTAATCTTATTATTACAACCAAATTTGGTGTATGAGATACTGCTTGTTTGGGAAGGCTTTACAACTAAGTACAGAGGTCCCCAGCAGATTTATGCAGAGCCTGTGGTGTTGCACACAAGCAGCAAACATTGACATGAGTTGTATAACTTAACATGATTTCCACAGTTACCAGTGGGAAGGCTAACCCACATTATTCTATGGGAGAGAATCATTGTTGCAGTGTCAGAGGCGTTGTAGCATTAGGGAAAAGAACAGGAGCACTGGTATGAGTTGTTGTCTCAGAGGAAAATGGTTGAAATGGGGTGGTCAGTGTCGTGAAATTCTACATCCACATATATAAATTAAAAGGACAATATAAGGTCTAACAAATAAATTTAATAAAAGGAAAGAAGAATGGTAAAGAACAGTGCTGTCACAATGACTGTACTCGAAATCCCCCTTGTGTTCTCCTGCGTCTGCTAATTGTAACGTTTCACGTTGATAGTAAAGCCTTCTGCAGTATACACGCGTTTCCCAAACACACTAAAAAGGGTACTCCATTTCTAAGAAAAACCTTGAAATACGCAAGTTGACCTAGAATTAAAATTCCATTCATGTCTTTTTCTACACTATGTTACCAAAAACAAAAGACAGATGGACTAAAGATAGAAAGAAGGGAGAGGCAGAAAGCAGGCACAGGCAATACTAACACGAGTCGCGCGATACACAATTACTACCATCACGCGTGTAAGGCCACAAGCACTAGCTTTTTTTCAAATCGACAGTGATAAAAACACTACCCATACCAGAGTTAGGTTTTTAAACTTACAAAATTCTTATTGGGAAACATGACATTATACTGGTTTACGTTTGAAAACATTACAGTACCCAGACAGCACATCTTCGAAACAGGAGGTAGAAGAAATTGCATATTTTGAACGCAGCCACTTAGCTCTTTTAAATTTGTATATTTGGGTTCCTTAGGACTTGCTGACAAATAATATGTTAAACGTTACGCAAATAGTCTAAGAATTACCAAATTATAGCCAAAATAAAATAGTGAGGGTGTCAGACAACACCAAAATCAGAATCGCTCAGTGGCAGAATTTTAGGCCACCATTGTACGGGAAATGAGTCTCCATGTTAACTCCTATTTGATTGGAGCGCAACAAATGTAAGGCTAAACACGATTAGTCGGGCTATAAATACTATCTTGTGTTGTCAGGGGAAACGTGAGAAGGGGTACTTTTTTGAAAAGATGTGTAGACATGGCCTGATTGGGTAGAGCTGCGAATATACTCAATTCAGAGCGTCTGTTCAGGGCCACATCTTGTAATAAACCTACTAAGAAACAGTGCGTTGAGCACCAGGATATATTTTTTTCCAAATAAAAGCCTGGGACATCGGCAGATCGGAGTTGTGCTATATTCATTGCCATTCAACGTCACTGTGTATTATTTCCATGAATTGTGGTAGGTTTGAAATATTTGACATCTTTTTAAATGAAAATTGAATG